>JANVCC010000036.1:25616-555345 GCA_025345505.1 Todiramphus chloris collaris
CCCCCGGTGGTAATGACATCACCATCACCACTGATGCTGTGGAGCAGGCACCGGGAGAATTCCAGACTGGGCCCCACAGCAGACAGGAGTTCTGTTCAGGAGCTGAATTCTGGTCCCAGATTCCAGAGCACACTGATTGGGATTGAAGGCAGAATGGATGGAGTCCTTCTTGGATGCTCTAAAAAAGGAACCAAAAGAGAACCTGAGCCAAGCAAAGCTGGCAAAGCAGTCCAAGCGGGTAGAAGAGGCTCCAGATCTCTCTGCTTTATACTGAATATGCCGTACATGGGATGGAATACCTTGTTGGTCAGTTTAGGGTCACCTGTCCTGTCCACTGCTCCCTACAGGTGCAGCCTTTCACTTTTCTGCACCCCCCACAACGTCTACACGAGATCCAGCAGTGGCCTTGGTCTGCGTACCAGTCCTTAGTAGTAACTCTAAACATGGGGTGTTATTAGTTCCAGAAGCAGACACTGTCTGTGAGAACAGGCTGCTAACTTCAGAAAGTGCAGTTCGTTAGAAGAACTGAGCTGAAAAGTAAAATCACTGAACAGAATTAGTTCTGTTCTCTCTCAAACCACAACTCTTAGCTAATACCTAAAAAGTATTATTAGAGTTTGACAAGAACAACTTTCAATTCTGCACATAAACTGGAAGAGAAATGAACTTCAGTGTTCGCCAGTAAGCATAGTAGTTTATATGAGTAGAAATTTTTAAAAACCCAAACACTTTAAAAAGTCAAATTCAAAAGCTGAGATCAATAGCATTTCTCAGTATTTTGTGATATGCCCACAAAGAGCTTTAAAATGAAATTAAATGTGATTTAGCATTGTAAACTCTTAATCAAGATTAATATTCTCTTAGATTCTTCTTACTTTGTCTTTGATGCTCTGGCTGAGGTTGTATGACAGGGTATTCTACCACACCAGTCTTTTCAGCCCGTTTTCTCAGTATCTGAGCCCTACATCTCATGGTCTTGTCAGGGAGCAAGACCATTCGTCTATCTCTGTGTCACTTAAGGATTTTATTAGTAGTAACAAAGATACCTCTTGCCTATGTCTCTGCTTTCATCTGCTACTGTGCTGGATTTAATAATGGTTTGTATTACAGTTTCTTTAAATGTAGCTTAAAAGGCTGTTTCTATGCTCTTGTTTCTCTCCTGTGGTCTTTTCTGAATTATCACACAAACTTTTATTTTGAGTGGTTTTTTCCTTACATTTTTAGAATGTTTAGAATCATCATGACTTGTTTCTGTTTTCAGGTTCTGACTATGAAGGTATCAGTACAGGCTGTGGCAGTGTGGGGGAAAATAGCTCCCTCTCACAGCATCACTGCTATTATGATCACAGATGACCAGCAGACTATAGTTACAGGAAGTCAAGAAGGACAAATATGTCTCTGGGATCTTTCATCAGAATTAAAGGTTTGTGTCCACCAAGCTACAGTCTGCCAAAGAGGCAGATTGGAGTTTTATCTTTTATTATTAACAATGGAGTTATCCAGACTTGTGCTTACTTAGATTAAGTTGTAATGATAGTGTGATATTTGTTATAGGAAGCCCACATAGCAGAAGTGTTGAAATGCTTATATAAGCAACCAGTTACCACTTGTGATTTTTTTCATAGATTATCATGACCTGTGGATTCTAATTTGAGATTGTGTGCTGAATAATGAGATCAAGTAAACATACACCATTATCATGCTTCTTATCTTGTAAAGTCTTTTTTTTCTTTTTTAATCAATTGTTGAGCATGGTTTGCCATTTAAGGGAAAAAAAAATCTATTTATAAAACCAGAGTTTTCTACCAGATTAACAATGGAAAAATTTGTAGAAAGATGGAAGAGGTAAGATGAATTACATATTTTTATGTATAACTAAGAAGCATCCTGACATATTATTACTATTGCTTTGACTATTTAATATTTACTTTCTTGAGAATGGAACAGAGTCAAAGAAGTTGCAATTTTATTCTGTGTTGTTAAAAGTATGGTTCTATTCTTTTTTGGATTTGGCTGCCCCATTTGTACTCGAATATAGCTTGAAAATTTAGTTTGTGCTTTTATGGGGCTACCTTTTTCCATTAAGATCTTTGCATGCAGTGAAGTTAGTCAAAGGGATTACTTAAATGCATTATATGAAACACATGCTTAAAAGCTTTTCTGTATCAATTCTCTATTTCACTCTGCCACTTCTGCTGCATGCTGTAGGATGGTCAGAGATATACTGCACATTGACTGTTGCATAACATTTGATGTTCCATAAATTCTTCAGAAGGTGAAATTTTGAGACTACAGTGAATATAAAGACTGCACTTTATGCAGACTGCATAATCCTTCCACACACTTGTACATTCCAGAAACATGACTGAATAAACTGAAGAATGTAAGAATAAGAAGCAGGTTGACAATTATTCATTAATAACAACATCTGCAAGTAGTAGTATTTTTCTGCTTTTAGATCTCCTTGGTTTATAGAGAAAATTTTACATTTAAGTTAAACCATTGTATTCTCTTCCTAGATTTCATCTAAAGAAATTCTCTTTGGCCATACTGCATCTGTAACTTGTCTGGCAAAAGCAAGAGAATTTGAGAAACAACCATATGTAGTAAGTGCTACTGAAAATGGGTAGGTAACTGAATTTTCAATTATTCATTTCTTAAATTGAGATGTACGGCAGGTGTAGGTCAGATTCTGTATTTCTCAGAAGGTTATTCCATGATATGAAAAGGGCAGCAGCTACTTAGGCTAATGACTGTATTCCTTATATACAGTAGTTTAAGAACTCATCTCTTGGACAACAGAAGTGTTTGGAATATTCAGCTATTCAGTTAGACAGGAGGATGAATTGTTCAGAGGGTCAGCTAGGCCCCATTTGGAGGGAGAGAAACGGGCTATTGGAGGGAATCAGCAGGTTCAGAAGCATTTTAATACCATGATGCTTTTTTTCCTGTTCCTTCCTGAGCTCAGTCTTGAGAATTGAATGAGTACAAGAGGCTAATGTAACCAGGTTATGCTTGCTCAGTGAGTATGTATGGAAGCACAGAAAAGACTGCCCTTGAATGAAAGATACACATTTCTTTGTTTAAATCTGACTCACTGTTTCACAGTACATCCTTTTAAGATGCTCCTGATCTTAAAGTTTCTCTCCTCTGTTGTGACTTGGCCTATCACTTGAGTTAAACTAATTTCTGCAGTTATGCTAGGTTAGCATTCAAGATTTTTTTTTTTCTCTCTGAATGTTTGATAATCTTTCCAGCTGGAGCCTGAAAGCCATCTGTTAAGGATTTTAGCTGTTGAAAGTAGGGCTAGGTTCTTACTTCCTTAAGGGCTTTCCTTAAACAATTTTGGGTTTGCTCCTTAATGATATTCTCCTCATTTTGGGTTTATCTCTTCTAATTAACAGGACAGCTCTGGTAAAACCTCTTCCAATGAAGAGTTCCTGTCAATTGTCCTTTTTCAAGCTATACCTTCCAGTATCTTAAGGCTATTAGTTTCTCACTGAGGAGCTTTATCCTTTCCAGCTGCTGGGATCTCTCTCTGATTCTCTCAGTCAATCATGAGTATACAAGAAAGGGCTAACTTAAACTGGTTCAGGCTTCTTAATCTTCAAAGGTTAGACTGCCCCATTGGATAGATAGTGGTAAACAGTTCTGGTTGTTATGTGCAGAAAGGAGGATGAGAAGTCTACAGAACTAGTTTCCTAATAGCCTTCTACAGTTCTACTCAAGGATTCAGATGTGAAGCTCTTTTTCATCTCAAATTCTGTCAGTACCATAGTGTTTCTGGATCATACTGGGAGAAAAGAGACTATTTCCAAAAAGCTGGGATGAAAAGCATTAAGAAGCAAATGAGGTTTTTGCTATAGCTATAACGTATGACAATGTTGGGTTGATGGTTGGACTTGACCTTAGAGGTCTTTTCCAACTATAATGATTCTAGGATTCTATATGGAGAGATGTTAAAATCCAAAAGGTTCTGCCTCTGAAGGGATCATTGGGCTTGGTTGGAAAGTGTACAGACAGGATTGAATAGTCTTCTGTCCCTTTTAAATGTTTACTTTTACCATGTTACTGCTGACTTACCCGAGTTACATAGGGCAAAGAATCCATTGCTGATCCCTGGAAGGCTGCAACATTTTCTGCCTTTCAAATCATCTACATCTGCCATTTTCAAGCTTCCATCTCACTGTATTGAGAGTGGAAGAAATTGTATGGAAAATTATATTCTCCCCCCATCCCATTTCAGAATCTCTTAAGTGTTAGGATTAGTATTGAGCAGTACTTTTGTACTTTTTTTTTAATGGAAATTTAGAAATTTATCTATAATCCAGAAGTTCTCACTGATGTCCTATGCATGCAGAGAGTATATGCTGTAGTACACATTTATCAATGTGGTATCTCTCACTCCTTGCTAGTACACACAGTAGATGTACACACATGCAGAAGCTGAAGTTATATTCTGGTCTCATTTGCGCATCTTTGTATGTATGTATCACAGTAGCACAGCTAAAGCAGTAAAGTTGTCATTCTGACATAAACAGAGAGAAAGTCACTGTCTTGAAATGTTTAATGAACAGCATAAGCATTCTGTTTAAGTTATGGCTTTTCATCTACCAGGCCTAATGCTATGCTACAGGTGTATAGACTTTGCTTCTCTTGTTCAGTGCAAAAATATAAATTAATATTTTTAGATTATCATGAAATGTGAAAGTGTGTAAACTGTAGATCACCAAGTAGTATTTCTGATATAATAAAATACTTTTCTCCAGTGAGTTCTTTAAGTGCTCATGCAGAAAATGTCTTAATGTCATTGCAGAAATCATAAAATGTTTGTTTCAACTGTGGAAATGCGGCTTGCTGTTTAAATAAAATCTAAAAGTATCAAATTTAAGATTCAGTTTCTGAACTATGACAATGTATTTCATAGAACCTTGTTTACTTGTTTCTGTTGTATTCTAGGCCCATAGCATGTTGAATGTCTGAATGGGTAAAGGCTGGCCAACATGTTTTTCTCAAACATTAACCTTGTATGTAATTTAGTGTACCTAGAATGTTGTGCAGACATTGTCAAGAAGCAAGTGCTGTATCAGTAACAGATTTCAGGAATATCCTCATGGTGGCACTGTTTCTTCCTAGCAGAAGTTGCAGTTTGTCTTAAGAACTTATCTGATGTGGCAGATGATGTGTTATGTTTTTCAAAACGTGTGATTTTAAGTTCAGTGCAATGAATCATTTCAGGAGGATGTAGTTCCAATGACAGATAGTTACAGTGACGTGTTGTCAAGCTGTAATGGCAGTATATCTATAATTTGTTATAGAACTGTTGGCCTTAAAGTCAGGTTTGTTGCAAGGCAGCAGGGTGTAATTACCAAAACAAAAAGAAACAGATACTTTGTCATTCCTTGCTAAAGACCACAACATTTTTTTACCCAGTAATCTAACAAAAAGCCACATAAACGACCAGACTGCACTTAAATAAAGACTGCACCAAAGAAAAGCTTGGTGTCACGAAATTATTCCAGCCAATTTAGTGGAAATGACGGAGAATAATATAAAGTTATCTTTGGCAGGGAGATGTGTGTTTGGAATGTCACTAGTGGACAGTGCATTGAGAACACAAAGCTTCCTTATAGGCATACAGCAATCTGTGTAAGTATCACAACATTTCATGGGATATCTCTGTTCATTACAAGAGAAGTTTTGCTTTATTAACATGGTATTTTTCAGAAACATACAATTTTAAATGTATAGCTCATAACATACTTAATAGGAAGAAAAAAAACTTGTTACAAAATAAGTAGTTTTATATGCTATTTTTCCTTTTTTTGATTTCCTTCTAAGAATAACTGAGACTTAGTTCCTCTGAACTCCTTTCCTTAATCAAATCAAACCGATTCTTTTTAAGCTGCAAATGCCTGGAATGCAGTATCAATTAACTTATTGTAAAGTTTGGGCATTGGGTTGCAAAGTGAAACTCTCTTAATCTTTACTCTTGTCATGTGTAAAATTGAATGGAAACCTCAAGATTAATATGGGATATTTGATGACATATTTTAGAAGTACAAGCAATCTAGCCAAATGTTGTGAGAAAGACTGATGAAGATGTTATTTTTAAAGAGAGGCTTTGATGCCTACCTCCTGGCCTCCAAAAGACTGATCTGCCCTACTTCCAAAAATGCATTTTTATACATTACAGAACTTGACAGATCACTTATTTTCAGAGGTCAAATTGCTTTAAATATTGCTTCGAATAATTTCAAGTGTCTACTTTGAACTGTATCCAGGTACACTAAGTATCTAGATGTTGGAGTGTGAGGATGTGCTTGAAATACATGTGTGTATACGATTGAGGCGTCCAGCGTATATGGATCTGATTCAGAGAGATGGCTTATTTCAGGATATATTAATAGAAGAGTTCAGGTCTTCTAGGTTAATGAAAATGCTGGTTTTCAGTGAGGTAGTGTAGGGTGGAACTAAGCCTCCAAATGATGGAAATCTGAGACCTTATGTAACTCAAACTATAGCCAAATTAAGAATCAAAATGTTTTAAAGCTTCCAAAGGAAACTTTCATGACACTGTTTTGATTGACATGATGAATTCAAGCATAATTATTAATGATAAAGGTAAAATAAAATATTATAGAATAAGTTCTTAATATATGCTTTTACATGTGTATATATATTAAAGCATAGTTGAAGTTGTTATTCTATGATTTTTATTTATGTATATGTTTAAAGCATATATACTCTTTTTACATATTTCTGTATATGCACACATAGAACAATACAATTATAATGTATATAGAGGTGCAGTATTATCTGCTTTGTGGTACTACTTAATTAGACTTTAATAGTTACGAAGGAGTTCTGCAGAGAAGTAGGCAGATCTGTCCCAGCTGATTCTCTCTCTGTACATTTTTGTGGAGATCAGAGGCAGAATCTTCTTATGCTTTTAGTAGGAAAACCAAATACTTTTAGGAAATTACTTCTATTAGTAGAAGTGATATAAACTTAATTTTGGGTAGATAGAACAAAAAAAAAAAAATCACTATAACTTGGTCAAGATGATCAAGGTCAAGGAAAATAGGAACATCTAACAGGAGAAAAATTCCTTAGGATAAGGAATAGATGTTGCTAAGAGGGCAAAGTAATCTTAAAATATAACCTTCAGATTTTTATAATTGAGGGTTTTTTTGTTGGTTTTTTTTTTGTGTGTGAGGGTGTTTTTGTTATTTCTTTGTGGGTTGGTTTTGGTTTTTTGGTTTTTTTGGGGGGGGGGGGGGGGCAGGGGGAGCATTGTTGTTGGGTGGGCAGTTTTTTGTTGTTCCACAGGTAATGATTGCTTCTGGCATAATAGTACTTGAGAGAGTATAATTTCCTGCAGAATATTATCTTGGAGGTTTAGTATTCACTGAATTTGATAGCACCACCATTTTAAATTGTTGCTTTATTTTTAGTTGATGTTTTAGTAGGTTTTAATTAAGTTACTAACCTGTCTGGTAGGTTCCTTTGTTCAGTATATATGATTCAGTTGTAAGTGGCAGATGTCAAGCAGTGCAAACTGAGTATTTGCCATTTGAAATGAAGTTTAACACCAGGGTCAACTCCTAACCATTTGTGGATCTTAACAGTGTGGGATTTTCTTAGAGGACTAACTGACTATACAAATCTTCTAGTTCAGCCTAGTTTAAGAGTAACAGTAATTTCAATTGTTTCCTACTAATAAGTATTTCTGCTTCTGGTCATTCATAATATCTATATAAAAATCTATACTTTTCCTAATCAGTTATTTATGATATTTCTGTTTTCAGATTTCAGTTAGTTTACTGACCAAGAATTATCATCTAAGCAAAACTGAATGTACAGAGAACTTGTAGTAAATACAGTATAATTTTCTATTATGCATCTTCTGCATTTTTACCTGGCTTTTTCATTTTTATGTACCTCTTGAAACTGGAGCTTTATCAGATATTTGTAAAGAGATGATGCCTTTCAGAGAAACAAGTTCAGCAATTTATGTGAAATGCTTGTGTCACTAGCAAAACTGTGTGTGGTCTCACATGCGCTAGATTTTTATTAACTCTACAAGTGTTGATTTTAATTCCAAGTATGACACATTTAACCTGAAAAACAGTCATGAAAGTTTTTGTTGCTTTGTATGCTGACTTTTCTTTCTGCTTCTACAGTATTACCATTGCTCATTCCGAATGACAGGTGAAGGCTGGCTTCTTTGTTGTGGAGAATATCAAGATATTCTTATTATTGATGCTAAGACCTTGAGTGTTCTTCACACTTTATCTTCATCTCAGTCTTCTGATTGGATAAATTGTATGTGTATTGTACACTCTGCAAGACTTCAAGGTATACATTGTAGATGTATTTATGTAGGACAATTAAATTGTGATAAAATATTTCTGTACAAATAACACAATTTTATACTAGATTTAATATCTAAGAATGTTATAGAGCTGTGATGTACCAGATTTTAATATTTCATTTACAGTGCCTAAAAAGGAGTTCTTAACACTTCTAATGTTGGTCATTATTTCATTTAATGTGTTTCTTAAAGAGGAAAAGCAAGCAGCCTCTACACTGTAAACAGCTTTATTTTCTTGGATGTAAGTTCAACTTTTGTATTATGAGGGAAATTAAGGGCAGAAAAACACTTTTATGTCTGCTATTGAAATATATCTGGCAAAATAATTATTTCATTGCATATTTCTGTATACCTTTTAGTAATTTTTGTGTAAAATTAATATTTCATCTAAAGTGTCCTGCAGAATCCATATTTTAGTGCTGTATAGAACACCAGTGCTTATACCAAGGTTTCTTTTTGGTGTTAGACACTGAACTTGGTTTCAGGTTGACTATCTCTCTGTTAACTTTTCACAGAAGACTCATTGGTTGCAGTGTCTGTAACTGGAGTTCTTAAAGTGTGGGACCTATCTTCATCTTTGAATAGCATCCAGGTCAGTTTGTATGAGGTTGAAATAACAGTAATTTGAATATAATTAATTCAGTAATATTCTCAAGTAAAGGATACATTGAAGTAGAATATTAATAAATTAGAATCTTCTGGATATGCGTTAAACAGAATTTTTATTATTTTTTTAATTTTGAAAACACACCTTTGTTTCACTATTTAAAATTAGTTTGGTGATTGGAAAACTCTTGCCTTGAGGACTGCAATGTCTTTTACCCAGACTTCTTGTCTTTCCATATTCCATGATGCTGAAGTTGTTGCTTTCCTACTGACCTGGTATTGTTTTTCCATTCTTTGAACTCTTTCACACTGCCCTTGAAACTCAAAGCTCTTCATAATTGGCCTTTGTGCCCCCTCTTCATGATTGTTGCTTTCTTTGAAGTGGTCCTTTAGACTTTTCCCTTTTTCTGCCTTCCAAATTTCCGTCTTCACTTGGAAAAGACTCTTGTTGTGTCAAGTGTCCTATTTCTTCATCTTCAAAGTAGCTTATTTTGTGCAGCTACTGTGTTAATACTCTCAGCAGATGTCATGTGACATGTACAAGTGTTATAATTGGAATACAATGTTTTGTTTTAATTAGACTCTGGGAGCTAGGTTCACAAATTAACTTCAGTATTACAGCAGCTACTGATACTATCAGTCATCAACAGAAATTGAAAAATGTCAACAATCCTTTCTGAGTATCCATAATACATTGCTGCCTTGCTTGACAAACTACAGAAAATGCTGCAGCACTACTTATTAATGGGTAAAATCAGGCCCCTCAAGAGAGGATGCCAAGTTTGATACCATACTGGTGGTTTTGTGATGTATTTTTGATTTTTCAGCAATGCTTGGGGGTGGGGGGTGAGAGACAGTGTCTTTTTAACACTCCTATAGCAAAAAAATACAGTAGAAATTCTGGTGACTGTAACAGCTGATTACAGATATCAGAGAAGCATATGTTATAGTTATTTTTACTGTCTGGGGCCTTCTTTTGTGAAGACAGGAGTCCAGAGTTAGTAAAAGTCCAGCATATTTTGAAGAGCAGTATTTTAATAAATAGTGTTGGATTTAATTGTAATTAATTGGAGCCGCAATATGTAGTGAGAGATTGGTTTCCATTTTGATAGCTGTGATTCCATGATAATCATACAACTTCCTTCAGAGATTTTGATACCATTGGTATCTTTCAAAACAAAAAAAAAAAACCACCCCAGTTTTCAGTGATTTAATTAATAACTAATAGAACACTGGAACAGACTGCCCCTGTTGTGGAGTCTCCTTGTGTGGAGACATTCAAAACCCACCTGGACACATTTCTACGTGACCTAATATAGGTGATCCTGCTCCGGCAGGGAGGTTGGTCTAAACAATCCTTCGAGGTCCCTTCTAAGCCCTAACATTCTGTGATGCTGTGAAAAATAATTCCAGTATAATAGTTTTGAGCATGATCATATTGGTAAGTCCGATATTCACACAAAAAGGCTAAATATATATATTTTTTTTTAACCTTTTTTATATTTAGTAATACAAAACTTACAAAAATACAAAAGTTAATTCCTTTTCCACTACTTTTTAGAGGTGCTAAGTTCAAACAAGACACATGACAACACCATGCATCTCAGAGAGTCCTGGTTGTAAAAAAGATGAGTGGGAAAACAGGATATTCATCAGCTATTCTGAATCTGATTCTATCAGTTTATAGGTGATTGTAGCTATTTTTTTGACAGAATACTTAACAGATACTCATTACAGCATATGCTATCTAAGACCTACATTTAGTCCTTCTCCATATGCATTATTACTTCAAGAGAAATTAAGGTCTGAGCCACGATGAATGTCTTCTGTTTATATGGTACTTTTAAACCTTCCTGTCTTCCTATCTCACTTTTAAGAATTATCTATTGCTTTGTATTTTGAAAGTGTATGTTAACAAACTTATTTTCAATAGTTTTGTTTCTATCCTAAAAGTAAAAGCTCAGATATCTAAAATAAATCTTATGTCTTTTTTCCTCTGTGTTGTAAAGGAGACACATAACGTATATGAGAAGGAATCAAAATGTCTGGACTGTCTAAATTGCCAAGCAGTACGGTTTTGTATTTATACAGAAAGGCTCCTTCTAGTTGTGTCCTCCACGTGCTGGCAGGTACATTATCGAGCATTATACTTTCTTTTTAGTTTGTGAGTAATTTTGAAAAGCTACTGTGACTTTTACATACAGATACTTGTTTTTCTCCTCAGCTTAAAGAAAAAGTGTTTACTAATTGTCAGATATAATGGTGTACTGTCTCACTTTTCTGATGTATCTTAACTGCCTGAGTGTTTTTTTTATTTATGTATCTCTGCTTTAAAAATTTAACATGAAATTGTCCGGGTAGAAAGGTGATTACTTTAAGCATTAGTCAGTTTTAGAGTCCTGGGTGCATTATAGTCCCACAGTGCATTTCTAAAGGAGACAAAGGTGCACAGAAACTGCTTAAGTATGACAGAAGTAATCACAGTTGGCAAGTCCTTGGTAACCTTGGATCTTTATTCCATCAGGGCCAATAGCCTTGGTTCAGTAACAGAAGACAGCAAAACTCAAGACCCCAGACTATATCTTTTTTTTTTTTTTCTTGTATCTGAAATAAAATAAATGCATTGTGTAGTTATTGAAACTGTTTTTAAATCTTAAACTGAAGATTTCTGTAAATGCTTTGTATTTCTTTTTTCCAATGTTATGACTTTCCTATTAAAATAATCCTGATCTATTAAAATACCTGAGTTACTAGTGCAACATATGTACCTGTTACATGGAGAGAAGGAGTTTCACATACACTTGAGTAAACTCTGAATAATACAGTTGTAGGGTATTCTTGAGATTTCTCTTGGGCTATCTAAAAAAGTCTGTACAAAAGAATTTATAAAGAAATTCCAGGTATAGAACACATAGGCTTTTAATGGAAAAATCTATGTAAATGCATTGGTTTCTATTAATTTTTCCACGAGAGGTGCACATTTCTTCTCATATCACCATTATATACTTGAATACTTGTATTTTGCTGCTTAAAGTAGTGTTACAGATATATAAGTAATGGTTTATCAACTTCTACGTTTCAATTAATATACAACTGTAATATAAAAAATTATGATGATCTCAGAACATACCTTTCTAATAAAGGAGTATGTAGCATAGGAGAGATTCACATTTGTGTTTAGAGCGGTTCCTTAATCCAATTCTATAGTAATGAAAATATAGAGCAATTTAGCTAGAAGTTAGCTAATGAGTAGAAATTAGCTATCAATAATCTATATAAATTCTCATTCTGAAATCTGTTTCCTTACACTGCTGCAATAACTTATAAAAATGTGGCTATGAATACTCTGTGAGGCTACCAGGAATGTGAACAAGCAGACAATATCCTGGGTTGCCCTAGTAATATCCTGTCCCATCTTAAAATGGGAAGGTCAGAGGAAGCAAACAAATTTTTTTTTTTTTTTTACCAGCTCTAGAAATAGACGAGAGACGAATTTTCTCAAGTGAAAGGGATTATATGTTCTTTGCATTCAATTAACTTGCAAAAAAAAGAAAAATCTGTTGCTCCTCCAAAAAGAAAGAAAGGAAAACAAAAAAAAAAAATCTTAAGGTGTGATTATGCCAGCAAATCATCTTGTAAAGAGTACAGATAGAAGCATTTACATCTTTTATCAGTCTTAAATGTCATTTATGTGCAAAATTAATTACCTACTTCTTTCAAAGAAAGTAACAGTCCAGTAAATGTTAGTAATGAATGCAAGGCAAAACAAAGTAAATCTCATCCAAAATACCATAATAGAACAGAAGGCTCTACTGCTGTACTGCTGCTGGGTTTTTTATTGTCAGTTTCTTTGTCTTTGAAATATGTGGTTTGATTCTGACTTTGCAGTAATTTGATAGCATGAAACTGCTTTGGCTTTAAAAGAAGTACTTAAAACTACAAGGACAATCTAATATTCTACTCTTTGATCCATTGCTCCAAACCAGCTAGAATTGAAATTAATGTGCTAATACTGTTTGTTTATATTTTATTGGGTTTTTTTCCAATTTTAGGTCTATGATTATTGTGATTTCTCCTTGCTTTGTACTGAGTTCTGTAAAAGTGGTCAGTGCTTTGCTGGTGGTGAAGTACTAGCAGCTTACAGACTTATCATCTGGACAGAAGATGGCCACAGTTACATCTACCAGCTGCTAAACAGGTGGGCTCAGATGGGAAATTTGCACAAAAAGTTCAGGTACAAGATGAACTTTGTGAGGTTTATTATGGAAAATCTCTGCATGTTGCAAATGATTAAAAACCAGAACAAAACCACTTTGGCACTCAAAGATTTATCCTGAGTTTGACAGCCCTCAGTCTTTGTTTGACACAGCAGGGAATACTGGAATAAGATTAGCCATGTAGAACTTGTGCAGCTGGTGCTGTGATTTCAAAAAGTCTCTTGTAACTACTTATTCGATAATTTTAATTTAACTTGTGAATCTTGGATGCTACTGTTCTCCTTTCTAAAAACTATGGCTTTCTAAAAAAAAAAAAAAAAAACCACTGACTTTCTAAAGCTTTTAAATAATTTTATTTACTTTTTCTAATTATGCAGTGGGCTTTCTAAAAGCATATATCCTTCTGATGGGAAGGTGCTGAGAGAAACTGTTCATCCTCATTTACTCTGTTTTACTGGTGTAAAGGAAAACAAGGTAAATTCATAAAGCCTTACAGTAAGAGTTCTTTCACTATCTGTTTGCAATTACCAGAATAATTCCTAAAAAAAAAAAAAAAAAATTGCATTTGTGAACAGACTTAATTGCTCTACAGAAACAATGTGTAAGACTTACTCCTTAATTTTAACATTTTTACTTAGAAACCTGGTGCATAGCTTTTTTTTTCCTTAAATTCTGGCAATATTAACTTTTCCCACAGGGAAAAAGATTACTGTAGCTTTAGCTATAGATAGGCCGATTATTGAAATTATTCCCCCCCCCCCCCCCCGGTTTTGGAAAAAAGAAAAATCTTTTGTAAGTTACAGGTGGTCTAAAATAGCTTTAGAACCCTTTACTTTCAAATCTGTAAAACAAGAAAATAAAAAAAAATTCTAACTCACTAACAACAAAGCCAATCCAAAACCAAAATGTAAGTTGCTTAGTTTTTGTTTTATTAATAATTGTTCAGTATAACTTCATGAATAGGTTGTTTCCCATATGTATCCATCCTAAATTGAAGATATTTCAATCTGTGATATTTTGTCCAATCTGTGATATTTTGTCTGGCGCCTTCAGAGGCATAATCATATGCCTAACTTTCTTACACTGTGAGCACATAAATTAGATATGTAACTTCCTTTAGAACCATAGTCTCTGCTTGAAGAAGCCTTTGTGGTCAAGAGGAAGCTAAAAAAGGTGGTCTTTATGCTTCTTATGGAGAATTAACATTTAGCAGAGTATGTCACACCAATTTCAAATTTAGAAGTTGCGAAATAGTTCCAGTGGACTCACCTATGTTGGAAAACCTGCATCTTGACTCAGTTTTTCAGTAGTGCTTTGTGTGACCATAAAGAAATAGGTAGGGTAAACCAGTTGATTTTAAAAAGTAGAAAACTTATTAGAATTAGGAAGTAGGGGTAAAAAACACATGTCTGGGATTCTTACTTTGGTCAAAAATTGAACCAAAAGAAATATAACAGGTATTTCTGTGTGGGTTTGGTTCTGGTGTTGTTGCTAGGTCTTATCGCTAATACTGTTTATGAAATAGTAACTGTTGAAAAATGTGGATTTAGTTCCTGCCTGCAGTTGCTTTTGTTTGTGAAATTGCATGACAACTCAGGCAGATCTTTAAACTGTTCCTGGAGATATGCAAGGGAGACATTTTTATTTGTACTTTACTAGAAACACTATCAGATACATACCTATGTGAGACTTTCTGGTTTGTTTTGGTTTTTTTTTTTCGGTTTGTGAGGGGTTCTTTTGTTCGTTTGTTGGGTTGGTTTTTATTGTTGTTGATTTTGTTGTGGGTTTTTTGTATGTTTGGGTTTTGGATTTTGGTGGGTTTTTTTGTCTGTTTGGGTTTTTGTGTTTGTGTGTGTTTGGGGATTTTTGCTTTCTGTTCACAACTACAGGCTCTTGGAAATAATTTTTGTTGCATACTCTTGCCAAGCCTGACAGATTTAATTTTCAGTTGAAAGGCAATATTACAAGCCATTCAGCTTTTCCCTGAAATGCTGTGATGTAAAATCAGACAGGGTAAGTGCTGAAGGATGCCAAAAGGTCAAATGTAGTGAGGGAAAAGAAAGAGCCCAAATACATGACTTAACAAATAATAGCTACAGTGGTGGTAGGAAGCTCATAAATTCTTCCTACAAAACGTATGCATTTTTAAAATACTGTCACTTGCCCTTTTCTAGTATATTTGCTTTAATATTAACCTTAGTACCTGAATAATTTTTATAGCAGGCTTGTGAGACTACAAAAATACATGTGTGATGATGTGTTTTGATCTCCATTCCTAGATGATAAACTGAGCCACATTAAGGTACAGTTGTTTGTTGTGGAATTTACTTACAAACTTTAACATTGTAAACAAAATATATCCCACACGTGGGGATGTTATTAAAATGTCTTGAACGAGCAAACAGTCAAGCTATCTACACTAAGTAAAGTTGATGTATGAAACAAAACCATTTGTGCTGGTGACCTTTCATCCCCATTATCTACTGTACAGGGTGTGCTTTTGAGCTTTTTTTGGTGTGGGTTTTCTTGTGTGGTCCTGCATACATCTCCCAGTTTATTTTCATGGAAAAAGGATCCTGATCTGGTGCTCTAAGAGATGCTCCACAACACAAATCTAAGCATTCACTTCCAAAGTACATGCTTGGTATAAACTCAAACATACTAATTTAGACAGATCTGGAGATTCCGAATTTTCTTGATTTCTGTGAGAGTTTTGACCAACTAAAAGCTTCCCCTTAGACATCTCACATGTTTTTAATAGTTTGATACTTGATAATGAAGCTTATGTAACAATTAAATACAATGTTCTTGGCAAGTCACCAGTGGATTATCACATAAATTCTGTGTCACATCAGTAAGAAAGAAACATCTGTGGTGTTATACCTTCAAACAAAAAAATAAAAAAAGGAAAATAGAAAAACCAAACAAAAATCTCGAACAACAAAAAAACAAAATAAAAAACCCCAACAAAAAAACCAAAACATAACACTACAGACTTCTAGTTGTTATGGGAGAATAAAGTCATGGTGTTTGTCTACAAAAGTTTTAGTATTGACTAAATTAGGTAAATGACAGTAAGTCTGTTTATAAACATGTAGTATCAAACTTTTGTCAGATGACTGAATTAGTATAACAGATAGTTACCTATCTGTGTAAAATTGTAATTATTACCTTTCCTTATTTGTAGCAATTTGAGCTCTCATGATTGAAGCTTTACTTGTTTTGATGTGAAGTTTATCAACATTTCACTGCATTTTTTCAGCCTGATTTTTGTGCTTATGCTGCCATTTTTTTATATGCTGGTGATACTATTGATAAAGTCTTCATTTAGAGGTAGTAAACCTAGGGACCCTTCCCATCTCATTTTTCCATTAGGGATTTAGGTTTAGCCAAGGATACTAGCAAAGCAGAGATGATCTTTGAGAGTCTTGCTCCAGGCAGAGTAGACCTGCTCTGAGCAGAGCTTAGTAGCTGGTCAGGTTTCAGCAATTATTTGTTTTATATTTCCACAGCTTTTCATGTATAAAACATTTGAAGTTGCAATTGCATTTTTTTATCAGCTATTTCCTATAAGAATAATAATTCTTTACTGTTATTTTTGGCAGAGTTTTCCTTTTGTCATGGGCTTTATGAATGAAAGAAAGGAGCCTTTTTATAAGGTTCTTTTTTCTGGTGAAGCTTCAGGAAGGATCTCTTTGTGGCATGTGCCTGATGTCCCTGTGTCAACATTTGATGGTTCGCCAAAAGGTTTGAAAATTCTGTGCCCTTGATGCTGTTCTTTTAATTATGTCTTTAAGTCACTTTTTATGAAAACTTAAATTCTCATGGAAATATTTTTACATTAGAAAGCAATGCTCATTCATTCATTGTGTGATGATTGCCTGTAGTTAGAAGGAGCAAGATGCTAACAAAGAGGAGTATCTAGAAATTCTTCATGGAACTGGATATATAAATGTTCATATTTCCTTACCATCTATACATATACACTTTTCTATCAAATGTGAAGAAAAATTACTTAGTTGGTTCTGCTATGTTTGATTATAGGAAGATATAAAAATAAAGGATGTAATGAGATGTGATCTAGTGTTGGACTAGCAACTGCTGACTTCTGTTTTGAATTTTAAAAAAAATATAAATTCTTGACTCTTTATCCCCACCCTCTAGAGATCCCAATTACAGCAATGTGGACTCTTCAGGATAATTTTGATAAACACCATTCAATGTCAGAGGGCATTATTGATCATCTTTGTGCATCTAAAGATGGAATCGAAAGTGCAGCTGTCAGTTCTTCTGTATACATACCCAGTCTCGATAAACTCGTGTGTGGATGTGAAAATGGGAAAATTTTTGTAACACTAGGTTTAAAAAGTGCAAGAGCAAGACTTTTAGAAAACATACCTTTGAAAGGTAAGTTTTAACAATTCTGTTCAAGTTTATCTCAAGCACAGAAGACTACATACTTCTGACATACCCTACAGTGATCCACGTAAAAATTCTCTGAAAAATAAGGGTGATGATCAGGAATGAGGAAAATAGAAGATGATGTTCTTTCTCTCTTTGTAGCTGATCTGTTGAATCATATCTTAGTACTACCAAGGTGCTTTGCACTGCTAGAAGTCCTGGAATGGCTGTGAAGTCACCTGGAAGTAACATGTGAGATGTCATGATATGGACAGTAGTTATCTTTGTAATTTTCCCTTTAAAAAAGTCATTCTGTTGAATGATATGAAGGAATAAATGAGGCACATTTCAGCAGATGAAACTCAGAGTGCAGGCCTTTTTCCTTCCTTGTCCAAAATTCTTTGATCCCATGCGAAGAACTCTTGTACTTATTCTTTTGAATCTCCTGACTTATAGCTAATGTACTGTAAAATATGGAATTCATATTCTTAAAGAACAGAAATAATTTATGTACCATCTCATTTCAGACAATCTGTCTTACAAGGTTCTGAATGGTCACAGTACCAGAGTCACCTCTTTACTTTATCCACATGATAAGTCTGTAAGATTTGATCCAAGTTGGCTGCTATCCGGAAGCCAGGATTCTGTCGTGATCTGCTGGGATATATTTACTGGAGTTACCTTACACCGATTTAGTCTTCAGTCTGGTCCAGTAACAGAGCTCTTGCGGTCTCCAGAAGACTACAGGGTAAGTAAAAGCATAAAAAATGTCTCAAAGAAAGTATTTCTGTATCTACACAAAATTACACAGAATTACTGTTGAGGCTGGAATAGACCTTTGAGATCATCAAGTCCAGCTTAAGACCTGACACCATGCCACCTAGCTAGACCATGTCACTAAGTGCCACAAATAAAATTTAAAAAAAATCCCATCTTTCCTTAAACACAACAAGGGATGGCAACTCCAGCACTGCCCTGGGCAGGCCATTCCAGTGTCTAATGACCCATTCTGTAAGGAAGTACTTCCTAATATCTAACCTAAAAACCTGCCCTGGTGCATCTTCAGGCCATGCCCTCTCGTTCTGTCACTGTTTGCCTGGGAGAAGAATCCAACACCCACCTGCCTACAACTACCTTTTGGGTAGGTGTAGAGTGATGAGGTCTCTGCTGAGTCTTCTTTTCTTCAGGCTGAACAGCACCAGCTCCCTCAGCCTCTCCTCATAAGACTTTCTCTCCAGTCCCTTCACCACTCTTATTGCTCTCCTCTGGATCCACTCCAGCACCTCAATATCCTTCTTGAAGTGCAGGGCCCAGAACTGCATGCAGTATTCGAGATGAGGTCTCACTAGTGCCAGATACAGGGAGAGAATCACATCTCTAGTCCTGCTGGCCACACTATTCCTGATACAAGCCAAGATCCCATTGGCCCTCCATGCCCCTTGGGCACACTGATGACTTATGTTCAACTGGTTGTCAACCAGTACTCCCAAGTCCCTCTCAACCGGGCCACACTCCAGCCACTCATCTCCCAGTCTGCAGTGCTGCCTGAGGTTATTGTGGCCAAAGTGTAGGATCCGGCACTTGGCCATGTTGAACTTCATCCTATTGGTCTCAGCCCGTTGACCCAGCCTGTCCAGGTCCATCTGCACCATCTCCCTGCCTTCCAGGAGATCAGCAGTTGAGGGTAGACTCGATCCCTTCATCCAGGTCACCAATAAAGATGTTGAATAGAACCAGGCCTAGTACTGAACCCTGGGGTACACCACTAGTCACCAGACACCAATTGGATGTGGCACCATTCACAACCACTCTGTGCCCTGTCATCTAGCCAGTTTTTAACCCATCAAAGGGTGCACCTGTCCAGGCCACATGCTATCAGCTTCTCCAGGAGGATGCTGTGGGGGACTGTGTCAAAGGCTTTGCTGAGGTCCAGGTAGACCACATCCACAGCCTTCCCCTCATCTCTCTGGCCAGTCACCCAGTCACAGAACGAGATCACATTTGTTAGGCAGGACCTTCCCTTCCTAAACCCGTGTTGACTGGGCTTGAGGCCCTGGTTGCCTGTATGTGCTGCTCAGTGGCACTCAGGAAGTTCTGTTCCATAACCTTGCTAGGCACTGAGGTCAGGCTGACAGGACTATAGTTCTCTGGATCATCCTTCCAGCCCTTTTTTTGGATGGGCATCACATTGGCCAGCCTCCAGTCATCTGGGACCTCCCCAGTTAGCCAGGACTGGTGATAAATGATGGAGAGCAGATTAGCTAGCTCTTGCACCAGCTCCCTAAGGACCCTAGGGCGAATCCCATCTGGACCCATAGACTTGTGAGGATTTGAGTGGCACAGCAAGTCCCTAACTACCCCCTCCTGGATTACAGGAGGGATATTCTGCTCCCCATCCCTGCCTACCAACTCAGGAGCCCAGTTGCCCTGAGGATAATCTATTTTTATGTTGAAGACTGAGGCAAAGAAAGTGTTAAGCATCTCAGGCCTTTCCCTTGTTCTCTTTCAATATGCTCTCCCCTGCATCCAGTAAGAAATTAATATTTTCTCTGGCCCTCCTTTTATTATTAATGTATTTATAGAAGCATTTTTAATTATCCTTAACAGAATTGGCCATCTTAAGTTCTAACTGAGCTTTTGCATCTCTAATTCTCTTTCTGCATGACCTGACATCCTTAAATGCTTCCTATCTCTAAATGCTTAAATCTCTTAAATGCTTCCTGATCTCAATACGTGTATCTCTACATATCTCTATACATGTGTGTATGAGAGAAAAAACTATCTAGAAATATTTTTACCCTGCAGCACTTTACACTTTATTTACAGTCACTTAATTGTCTTGTTTGAAAGTTGCTTTTAATTTTAGGAACTTGATTTCTTGTTAGTCGCTTCAGTAATTCAGAAAAATGATCCTAAACCAGTGACATATTAGAATGAATCTCTTTTAACATTCAATTAATCTTTCTTAATATCATGATTATCAATCTATATGTTAATCTGATTATCTCTTAACTTCTGAAGTTGGAATGTGTAATCAGTAAGGCCAGGTTTGTAAGAAAATATTTGGACCAATAGTGTTTTAATCTAAATATGTATGCTTGATTTTTGGTTCCTGACACATCCTTGTGGTCCTTTGCATGTATGCTTTTGTTTTAGGACATGTAGAATAATTTCATATGTTTTTAAGTGAAGTTTGAAGTAAAAATTTATAGTGTTCAGTACAGTAAGTCTAAAGTTGTTGAGCAGATTGTGATTTTATCTTTTTCCTCTTAAAAAATCTGTGAAGATCTATTTGATACAGTTGACTCAGAGTTCACTAACATGCTAACATTTAGTCCAAAAGATGTTTTGACATAACATAAATTCGTAATGTAAGGCTCTCTTTAGCCCTTTTTCTGGAAACCAGGTATGATTAATACCTGCTTGGGTGGTGTTTCGGTTTTCTTTAGTGATGAATTTTCCCATATGGTGAATTCCTTTTGTGTGTCACCAAAACTTTCAGGAAGGGAAGGCTTTTCAGAATCAGATCCATATGGTGTGAAATGAAATTGTAACATACCCTTTTTTTGTTTGTTTGTTTTGTGGTGTTGTTGTTGTTAGAAATACATTGCCCCTGGATTTTGTGTCATAAGACCTGACATATCAGTTTAAGGCAATTTTTTACTGTTTTCTCTTCTAGGGCAGCTACTACTGTATATTTAGTTATATAATCTCTGCTTTGATAGGATAAATATTGTGAATAAATGATTATCAAATTATTATTTATTTTTAAAATTGAAAAAATCAGAGGAGGTTGTGTTTTCCTGTCAGAACATCAGTTGTACAGCTAGCCTGTTAAAAAGTTGACAACGTAGGCTAAAATAAAGCCTCTTTTTCTAAAATGAGTATGTTCTGGGAAAGAAATCATTGGACGACTTGTTGAAATGATGTCTTTATGATTGTGGTTACAGTGTTGAAACTGAAATTTTCTGTTTTTCAGTTAAAAGACCACAGCATAGTGTGCTGTCTGTGCAGTGATCACTCAGTAGCAATTCTACACCTTCAGAAGAGAGTGTGTGTCTTACACGCCAGAAAGCATCTGTTTCCTGTGAAGAAGATAAAACTTGATCCTGTTGAAAACCTGCTAATTGTTGGATGTGAAGATGATTCAGTTTATGTTTGGGAAGTTGAAACAGGTAATAACACAGAGGGTTTATTTTTGTTCACTGAAGTTCTTTTTTGTCTGTCATGAGGTGTTATACAAACTTAACTTACAGAAGACTAAAGCAGAAATATTAACATATTGACTACATTAGAGTTCAAATGTTCATATAAATAAGCAAGAAATAAAGTTTTCATATGGTTCAAGATATGTCACTAATAAAATAGAATACCTTAAGTCAGATCCTGAAAATCGGATAATTATCTGATATTGCAGTGAGTTGAGTAGAGTATCTCTGGAAGTTATAAATGGAAGTTATTCCCATTTTTTAAAAAGAATTAAGTTTTCAGTTGTAACAATCCCAAGTTAGGGCACCTAAATTCTGCTTTCTTCAGAAAAATTGTAATCTGAGTTAATTTGTAATCAGTTAATAGTGGAACATAATTATAAAGCTCGCAACTGTGTAGTTAGAAAACCTACAGCTGAGTGTTTCCAGTTAAACTGTAGTTTCCCAGGTGATTTGAGAGTGTAATACTGATTCACAAAGGTAATAAATGTAGTTATTTGACCTTTGACAGAACTATTACAAGCTGTAATGGTACAGGGCATTGCTTTGTGCAACTCAGAGCTATGTGTCCTGGGAGGAGGGAAGTTAATAACGAGTCTGGAACTTCTGAAATGCACAGCATATTAATATTGTATGAAAAGAGTTTTACTAATGTAAGACTGAGAATGCAATTTACTTTGTTATTACAACACACTGACTAGGCTGTCTGCTTTAGACAAAAAAAAAATCCCTTATTTTAAAATACAAAATAACTCTTTAACTTTTTAATGACGGACTTGGCAAAATGAAGACAGCATAATTTGTGAGCGTATTGTGTAAGTAAGCTGTTTGACATTAAACTGACATAGGAAATGCCTTCTGGTACTTATTTTTTCCCCTAAATATATTGAGTTGCTTCTTTAATTTTATACCTTTTTATTTAAACTGAACTAGCAGTTATAGTCAGTTAAAATAGGTGGTTTTGCAAAGGTGTGTTTTGCTTAGAATTTTGAGATTTAGTTGCACTACTGGGGAAAAACAATGCAAGGTCTAATTTTCAAAAGTAAATACTAGTTTGTGTTAGGGTACTCTACACTTCTTATGCTGCTTTTATTTGTTGTTTGCTGCATAGCTTTGAATTCAGTTTTCTGGTAAATGTACAATTCTTATTTATGTTCTATTTATGTAGATGCATGATATTACAACTTTCAGTGCATTTTCTCTGGTCAAAAGGGAGGTTTTTTCTGCTCATTAGTCTTTCTGGATGTTTTGTGGAACAATACTGTCTCGAGATCCTTCTTCCCATCTTGTTATTTCTCTAATCCCTTCATTTTACTAGTCTCTGTCAGCACATCTGCAATATTGCAAATTGTTACTTGTCTCTCCTCCCTCTAAAAGGAGGAATGTTTCTTCTACACTGTGTTCTTTTCTGTTCCTAAAGGGATTATAAAATCACCATTACTATGATGATTTCCCACTGTAATGGCAGCATGCACTTTTTTTATGCAAATAGAATTTCTGTTAAGAGTATAAGCTGTATCTGCTTTATACTTTACCATAAAGTAAAACAGAAAAAATGAAAACTTAATTTGATTTTTATGATTGCCAAACTGCTTGTTTTCGCAGAATCACGGAATCATTTAGGTTGGAAAAGACCCTTGGGATCATCGTGTCCAACCATTAGCCCTACTCTACTAGTTCACCCCTAGACCATATCCTGCAACACCACATCTAAGTGATGCTTAAACACATCCAGGGATGGTGACTCAACCACCTCCCTGGGCAGCCTATTCCAATATCTCACCACTCTTTCTGTGAAGAATTTTTTCCTAGTGTCTAGTCTAAACCTTCAGCTTTAAGCCATTCCCTCTGGTTCTGTCACTAATCACCTGAGAGAAGAGCCCAGCACCAGCCTCTCTACAATGTCCTTTCAGATAGTTGTAGAGAGTAATAAGGTCTTCCCTCAGCCTCCTCTTCCTCAAACTAAACAGGCCCAGCTCCTTCAAATGGTCCTCATATGATCTCTTCTCCAGTCCCTTGACCAGCTTTGTTGCCCTCCTCTGCACCCGCTCCAGCACCTCGATATCTCTCTTGTACTGAGATGCCCAAAACTGGACACAGCACTCGAGGTGAGGCCTCACCAGTGCTGAGTACAGGGGGACAATCGCCTCCCTACTTCTGCTGGTCACACTATTTCTAATCCAGGCCAGGATGCCATTGGCTTTCTTTGCCACCTGGGCACACTGCTGGCTCATATTCATTTGCTTGTCAATTAGAACCCCCAGGTCCCTCTCCGTGAGACAGCTCTCCAACTACACTTCCCCAATCCTGTAGCGTTGCATGGGGTTGCTGCAGCCCAAGTGCAGGACCTGGCACTTGGCCTTGTTGAAACTCATACTGTTAACAGTGGCCCAGCAATCCAGTCTGTCTGTCTCTCTGGAGAGCCTCCCTATCCTCATGCAGATTGACACACCTGCCTAACTTGGTGTCATCTGCAAGTTTACTGATGGTAGACTCTATGTCCTTGTCAAGATCATCAGTAAAGATGTTAAATAGAAATGGTCCCAGTACTGAGCCCTGAGGAACGCCACTTGTGACCTCCCACCAGTACCATTGGCCACTACTCTCTGGGCCCGTCCATCCAGCCAGTGCTCGATCCAGCAGATTGTATTCTCATCCAGGTCATGAGCAGACAGTTTTTCCATTAGAAATCTATGGGGAACAGTGTCAAATGCCTTCTGGAAGTCCAGGTAGATCACATCCACAGCCTTTCCCTCATCCAGTAGACAAGTCATCTTGTCATAGAAGGAGATCGGGTTCGTCAGGCAAGATCTGCCTTTCCTAAACCCATGCTGACTTGCCCTGATCCGCTGGTTGCCCTCTATACAGCTTGTAAGAGTACTCAAGATGATCTGCTCCATGACCTTCCCTGGTATCAATGTCAGACTAACAGGTCTATAGTTACTTGCATCCTCCTTTCTCCCGTTCTTATAGATGAGTGTCACATTTGCTAACTTCCAGTCCATTGGGACCTCCCCAGTTAGTCAAGACTTCAGATAAATAATGGAAAGGGGCTTGGCAAGCATATCCAACAGCTCTTTCAGCACCCTAGGGTGTAACCCATCCAGTCCCATAGATTTGTGTGCATCCAAGTGGTGTAGAAGGTCCCTGACCACCTCCTCTTTAATGATGATAACCTCATTCTGCTTTCCCTCCCTGTCACCCAGCTTATAAGGCTGTGTGTCCAGGATACAGCTTGTTCCACTACTAAAGACTGAGGCAAAGTAGGTGTTAAACACCTCAATCTTCTCCTTGTCCTTTGTTACTAAGTTTCCCTCTGCATCCAATAAATGATGGAGATTTTTGTAGAAATTGACAGAAAGTCACCTTTACTAGTAGTAAAATTTTAAAAGCAGAATGGAAGTATAACATATTAAATCCCTGTTGTAGCTAAAGGAAACCAGAATAAGCATCTAAATTTACAGCAATCATTAATAAATACATATGGTTTTAGGGAGAAGCTTGTATTGATGCTACCAACTTCCAGCTGTTGATCGATTGATGACATACATCTTCATTGATCTTTTAAAACCAATGTTGAAAACAGTTGAGAAATTTAGAGGGAGGAAATCTTGATATAGAATATTTTATTTCACAGATGAAAAAGGCACATGTCAAATGCTATTGCAACACTTAATTCCTGCAACACTTAAAAATCCCAAAAAACAACAAACACCAACCAATAAAACTCTCAAACTAACCAGACAAAAAATCCCAAACAGAAGTAGCTATGCTAATGACATGAAGAATATAATTTCATCCATCCATAAAAAGTTAATTTAAAAGTTAAATTATTAACAAACTTAGAGCTGTAGAGGCAGCATGAAGAAGTACAATAGTTCATATCAAAGCATATCTTTGACAGGACTTGTGTTGCACACTAATTTCTGCAGGAGGATAGTGGTGTGCAAAAGAATTGTTCTTGTGCACTAAAAAGGGAGGCTATGTTTTGTACTTCCACACTTCTCAGATAAACATAATGTCTTTTATTTGTTTTACATTTTTCATGGAAAGTGTGTATTCTGGTAATAACTTTCAAGATTTAAGTATATCCCACATATTAAAAAAAAAAAAAAAAAATCTGTGCATGTTCCCAGCTTTTTACTTTTTCAGTTTTTCAGTATTCTTATTACTTCATGGAACATACACAATTAACTAGAAATAGTGCTTGACAGGTCATAGGTATTCCAGAATTCTGGGGCTAAGTAAATAATTGCTAAATAATTCACTCTGTCATTTTTAAATTGAAACTTTTGGCTGTTGATTTTAAGTCATCTGTGTAGGCTAGAGAAGACAGCTCCATGTGTGATGTTAGAGGAAGCCAAGTCTGCACTGCTCAGAAAGGTATCTTGCAGGATTAAATGGTGCCTAGGCCTTTGAATTAACTCCTGAGAGGGGGGGGATACTTTTATCCCCCCAGTGTGGTGCAATGAGGTACTTCCCTAAGTAAACGCCAATCATTTCTATCTCGGATTTCTGGACAGTAAATATTGTAGAGTGATTTCAGTGCTGCTGTTCTGTGTGCTTAACAACAAGGAAAATTACTTAGACTCATTAATTCTATAGAGAGCTGGGCCAAAATGAAAATTGCTGCACTTAATATAAGAACTAATAGTTTCTATCACCATACAATGCCAAGGCAGCCCAAAAGTTAGGGGTCTGGAGACAGAATTCTATCTCAGGTGAAACTTTATTTAGTACAGCTAGATAACTTTGCAGTAAAGTATAGTGAATTCTTTATAAATCGGTGAGATTTAATAGCATAGGACTGTAATGGTACCATAAACACAAAAATAAGAGTATATTTTAGCTGTCCTTTAGCCATAAAAATGTTGCCTGTTTCAAAACTAAAGGAAGTAAAACTTATGCCACTGCTCATGTATATTAAATATACAGAAAGGGTGTAGGTGGTTGTAGTGGGTCTGGCTGAGCTGCTTTTCCCCATTCAGCCCTCTTGCTGCAGCACTGGGAGCTGGAGGGTGTTGATAACACACCCATGTTATCACTGCCAGTGCTCACACGGCACCAGAGGCTGGGGGGGCAAGATGGGGGAGGTGATACAGCTGACCTGAGCTGACCAGGGGGATATTCCATACCATATGACATCAGCTCAACTATAAAGGGAGAGGGCAGGAGAAGGATGGGGGGGCATTCTGCTTTGTCCTCCAAGCGGCTGCTATGTGTTCTGGAGCCCTGCTTCCTGGACTCAGCCTGACACCTCCTGCAGACGGGAAGTAGAAAATAACATCTTATCTATCATAACCCACTGCTCTTTGCATCTTATTCTCTCCCTGTGTGCCGTGCTGACGGGGGTTTTGGGGAGTGATAGAAGGGCTTGGTGGGCACCTAGTGCTGTGCCAGGGTAAACCTACCACAATTCCCTTTTTGTTGCCCAACGTGTGGCACGAGCAGCTGCTTCCTTGCTTGCTTTAGATACTAGTAGCAAACTCCTGTGCAGGCTATGGAGTTTGCTTGCACTACTTATCTGGTGTTTTGTTAACATGTTTACCGAAACACCATCTCTTTGCTTTGCTTCTGCACTGATAGCTTCAATGTGCTGGGGAAGCTTCTGTCTCGGGAGGATGAAGGGGCTTGGGAGCACCCTGGCACAAATAGCAACGATGTGTTTCACGCTGATATCAGTGGCTTTGCTGTGCTGGGGGGGCTACCTTGGGGAGAAAATGATTGAATCTATCTCTCCCTTTCTACCAGAAATTGATGTAGATGATTTATTCGTGCATGCTTCTGAGGTCCTCGTCCACCCTTACGTGAGCTTCTTGATACTACTAATCAATATCTTTGGCCTTATCCAGGTTGTGTGTAGTCTGGTCCCAGTTTGGCCTGAGAGGAGACAAGTTTCAGGTGGAGTAACACTGAAATGTGCCCTGAGATGGCTTGTCCCTGGGTGGCAAGGGGTCTGGCAGGATTTGGGCAGGTTCTAAGGATGGTTGTCACCTCCTGTAGCCTGGGACTTTACCCCCAAACAGGCAAGCAACCCTGCCAAACTGGCACAACATCTAATAGAAGGGTGCCTTGTCTACCCTGATGAGAACCAGCAGCTCTTAGCACTGTACTGGGGCCTGGCCTGTGCCTATCGAGCCACAGGTGAGTACTCTCAGAGGTCTGTGGTTGAGGCAGGGACCCAAACTACATCTGAAGACACCCGAGTTGAGATAAGGACTGCAACAACTACAACTGCCAAAGTTGCCCCAGTAGTGAAAAAGAAGCAATAGACAAGGAGAACAACAGGCCCCTACCCTTGGTTAGTGAGGGATGAGGAAGAGGAGGAAACACACAACCAACAGGCTGGACCCTCAACAGGGAGACTGGAGGAGGGAGTAACAGAATTGAAGCAGGAGCCAGAAACCACCCAGTCCCTGATTTCATCAGAACTTAGAGACCTGAGGAAGGATTACAGCCGCCAGATAGGGGAACGCATTGTTACCTGTCTGCTTCAATGCTGGGATACTGGAGCTGAGACCCAGCAGCTGGAAGGTAAGGAAGCCCAGCAGCTGGGCTCCCTTGGTAGGAATCGTGGCATTGACAAAGGAATTGGAAAAGAGGCAGCAATTTGCAGTCTCTGGAGACAGCTCCTTTCAAGCGTCAAAGCAAGATATCCATTCAAGGAAGACTTAATGAATGCCACCTCCTCAGGAAAGTGGTCCACTGCTGATGGAGGTATCCAGTACCTGAGGGAACTAGCAGTACTGGAAGTCATCTATGGGGATTTAGATAATGATGAGTATCCTAAAGATCCAGAGGATGTTCAGTGTACAAGGGCCATGTGGAGGAAAGAGATAAAGAATGCACCAGCATCATATTCTGCCAGCTTGGCAGCAATGTACTATCCACAAATGGATAATCCAACTGTGGAAACTGTTTCTTCCTGGCTTCAAGACTTTGAAGAGAGTCTTGGCACCTCCACGTCCCTAAGGGCTAGCACCTTGGATATCAGCAGTCCCCCAAGGAATCAGTCAGAGGAAAAGGGAGCCTGAGGCTTATGCCGCGTGGTGCACTCTGGTTCTTTCTGCATGACCAGGGGGAGGACATGAGGAAGTGGGATGATGAACCAACCCTTAAGCTTGAAGCCCGTGTACGTGAACTGAGAGGGAAGACGGCTGTTAAAAAGGGACCACCCAAGAAGACTGTTAATGCAGTCAGTGTTGAAACACAAGAAGACAACCAACAATCTCGCAGATACGGGAAGGCTAAAATCAACTCTACCAAGCCTGACAAGGGGACTTCTGGTTTGATGCAGCAAGGGTCAGACAGTGAGTATTCTGACCAGGAGCAGGAATAGAGGAGCCCTGCCTCTAGCCAGGTGGAGGAAAGGGACAATCGGATTTACTGGACCATCTGGGTCCGATGGCCTGGCACATGAGATCCGCAGAGGTAAAAGGCCTTGGTTGATAGACATGCACAGTGCACGTTAATGCCATCAAAATACAGAGGAGCTGAGCCCATGACTATTTCTGGGGTGACAGGGGGATCCCAGCAGCTGACAGTATTGGAGGCTGAAGTGAGCCTGACTGGTAGGGAGAGGTATGAACACTCCATTGTGACTGGCCCAGAGGCCCTGTGCATCCTTGGCATAGATTATCTCAGGAGAGGCTATTTCAAGGATCAAAAAGGATACCAGTGGGCTTTTGGTGTTGCTGCCTTGGAGGTGGAGGGAAGTAAACAGTTGTCCACCTTGCCAGGTCTCTCAGGGAACCCTTCTATAGTGGGGCTGATGAAGGTTGCAGAGCAGCTCGTGCCAACTGCTATGACAACGGTGCATCGGCGGCAATATCGCACCAACAGAGATTCCCTGATCCCTATCCAGGAATTGATTCATCAGCTGGAGAGCCAGGGAGTGATCAACAAAACTCATTCACCTTTCAACAGCCCCATATGGCCTGTGCAAAAGTCAAATGGAGAATGGCGATTGACAGTGGACTATCATGGTCTGAATGAAGTTACACCGATGCTGAGTGCTGCTGTGCTAGACATGCTGGAACTTCAGTATGAGCTGGAGTCCAAGGCAGCCAAGTGGTACACCACGACTGACATCGCTAATGCATTTTTCTCCATTCCCATAGCACCAGAGTGCAGGCCACAGTTTGCCTTCACCTGGAGGGGAGTCCAGTACACCTGGAATCGATTGCCCCAGGGGTGGAAACACAGCCCCACCATCTGCCACAGACTGATCCATACTGCACTGGAGGAAGGTGGGGCTCCAGAGCACCTCCAGTACATTGATGACATCCTTGTATGGGGCAACACAGCAGAAGAACTTTTCAAGAAAGGGAAGAAAATAATTGAAATCCTCCTGGAGGTTGGTTTTGCTATAAAGGTGAAGGGGCCTGCACAGAAAATCCAGTTCCTTGGAATAAAATGGCAGAATAGGCGTTGACACATCCTGATGGACGTTATCAGTAAGATAACAGCAATGTCTCCACCAACCAACAAAAAGGAGACACAGGCTTTCCTGGGTGCTATGGGTTTCTGGAGAATGCATATTCCAGATTACAGTCTAATTGTGAGCCCGCTTCACCATGTGACCTGGAAGAAGAATGACTTTAACTGGGGCCCTGAACAGCAACAGGCCTTTGAACAAATTAAACAGGAGATTGTGCATGCAGTAGCTCTTGGGAGAAAGAACTCCGGTGGGTTTACCGTGCCTGGGCACCAGGTGCCCACCAAGCCCTTCTGTCACTCTCCTCAACCCCTGTCAGCATGGCACACAGTGAGAGAACAAGACTAAATGAGCTGTGGGTTATGATAGGTAAGATGTTATTCTCTATTTGCTATCTGCAGGTGCTGTCAGGCCGAATCCAGGAAGAAGGGCTCCCAAACACGAAGCAGCCGCTTGGAGGACAAAGCCAAATACCCCCCCATCCTCCTCCTGCCCTCTCCCTTTATAGTTGAGCTGACGTCATATGGTATGGAATATCCCCCTGGTCAGCTCAAGTCAGCTGTATCACCTCCCCCATCTTGCCCCCCCAGCCTCTGGTGCCGTGAGCACTGGCAGTGATAACATGGGTGTGTTATCAACACCCTCCAGCTCCCAGTGCTGCAGCGTGAGGGCTGGATGGGGAAAAGCAGCTCAGCCAGACCCACTACACAAAGCAGAATTATTCTAAGTTGATTGCACATGCATGTGAGTAGTAATATAGAAAACACAGAAGCTGTAAAGTAGTATCTGTGTAGTTCAATGTATTTTGACTAAATTTTTATATATAGATATATTAGCTTTCCTTTATGGTGGAATATCTTTCCATGACAATAAACATTGATCTAATAATACATTTAGAGTATTAATATAGTATGCGTACAGAATAAGTTCCAAATCTATGTGATATAAGAAACATGAAAATCAATAATGAATTTTATTCTATGTGCTGAATATTTCTTCCACTACTTGAAATCCACATCAATAAGGAAATTGTCTGTTACCTATATTACTTTTACATTTTTCTAAGCAGCTGGTATCTTTGCTTTTTTCACAAAAGTGTAAGTATCAGTATGATAAGATTTAGTAACAAAAGGATCAGTGATGTTTTCCTTGTTGTATACAGCATATGGCACCATGTCTATTGAACTACGTTTCTCATGCATATCAAGAGTGAGGAAAAAATGAGTAGGCTTTAAAGAGCAATCTTCTGTGCTCAGTGTTAACAATCTCTTTATCAGAGGTAGAGTTTGTCTTTCAATTAGTACTAGTTTAATGTGAATTTATTCATTGAAGGTTCACGCTTGTAAATGGAATCCTCTACTAATTTCCTGTTATTTTCTTCTTGCCTTGTAAGTCTTGTTCTGTTTTGTTTTATGACTTGCTTAGCGTGAGCATAAAAATAGAATAATATCACTTAAAACTTTTTGTTCAATTACCATAATACACTGTCTACATTGTATTTTTCATATTCACACAGGGAATGTGAATTTCCAGAACTTTCTTGCAAGCCCTAATACAGAAAAACTTTGAAATATATGCCTAAAGAGTTCCTGTGGAGCTCAGATCTCCCATGTAGTCAAAATTAAGTGTATGCTTACAATTCTTTCTAGAAAAGGCCATGATCAATAATAAATAATAGTTTGGGTTTGTATAGCTAACCATGTTTTGGAAGATTGTGTCTAGTTAAGCCATTCAGATGGCAGATGAAATAGTTTGAGTATTCAAGATATTAAGGCAAAAGAATTTGTGGTATTACTGTACTTCAGTTTGAGAAGACATCACAGCTTAATCATCTTACATGCTTATCTGAATACACTAGGGATTGTCTTATGGAGTTGTTGGCTGTGACGCTGTCACTATTGTTATTGCTAATATATTAGAATAAATTCAAGTAAACATAGGATGTACTTGCATTTATAGTGTCAGTGTAAACAGTACCCCTTGTGATGAAGGAAATCTGTTCAAAATGCATAAAAACCTCTTCCTTTGATCTTTTTCAGAGGACCAGTAAGGATGCTTTTACATGTTATTGCAGCAGTGCCATTATAATTTTTCACTAATTCTTTACAAGCTGGGTTTTTTTTAATGATTTGTAGCTCTAAAACCAAAGTTCAGAAAACTTTGTGTCAGCCCCCTGCTGGAGGGATCTTGTTTTTTATTTACAACAGGAAAATTATTTTTTTATACACAAAACCTAATTTATTTGTTTTGCAAAACCACTGAATATTCTGAAGAATGAACCAGTCCTTCAGGAACAAGAAACTCCATTAATTTTTCTGATTGAAAATTCAGACATGTTTTTACAAAACACTTGGGCAAAATTATTCCTATATAATTTTCAAATTCAATACAGGTTTCTTTTTTCCCCCCTGCATTATGCTTGTTACTGACAGCTGTGGTAATCATAGTGTTTTCAGTACTTAATTTGTGTTTCTCTTAACAGCAGTGGTGGTTTTACTGTATCTGTTTGAAATGTGCACTCCTGGGAAATATAATTAATGAGATGTTTGATAATGAATGTTGTAATAAGCTTTTAAAGTGAAGTACCTGCCTGACTTTTTGATGACTGTACTCATCTCTGAATTGTTTATGGATCCTTGTCCCTCGTTAATATTTTGTGCCATTTCATTGCATATAGGGTAATAAAATTAATAAAAAATACAGGCTATAGCTAAAGTTTTCTACATAAAATTAAATTCCTATAGATGACAAAAATAAAGCAAAACCCAGATATTTTTAAAATAGTTATATAACCATAACTACATTTGGGAGATACATTTGAAGGAGTTTGTGAAGTTAAACTTTGAAAAGCTCAGAGATGGTTAAAATCATTTAAACCAAAGTAGACTTTTGCAATTCTGCATTTATTTTTTTCATGTACCTCTGAACTCTTGATGATAATTGCTAAATAAACATCTATATTATTTTATCCACACTGTTTAATGTGTATTGTTTTCCCTATTTGAATCCTTTTCTGAATATAATACTTGTATTTTGCCATGTTGGCTATCACAGTATCTGAGTGCTTAGTAACAATATTTCTGTGATTTTTCTGTCAAGTGCAGAAGCATCACAATTGTCTTGACTTTTAACTTTTGTATCTAAACAAAGAAGGAATCCTAAAAATGACACTGATTTCTGTAGAATTATTCTTAGAACACTCTAGGTGTTACATAATTTCAGAAAACATACTTTAATGTACACAATAGATCAGACTTGTGTACAAGTGCCTGCTACCTCAATTCAGAGATTTTTTTCTTTGTTATTACTATCTTTCTTTACAATTGTAGCACTATGTTGATACCTTTACATACTTTTCTACATGCATATAGCTTGGTTTTTTTAATAGAAGTGGGAGGCTATCACTTCTATTCACCATAATAAGATCATCATGTGAGATGGATTCTGTATAAGACTCCTTTTGTTTGAGCAAACAGAAAAGGTAATAGTGTTTCAGTTAAAATTGTGGTGGTGGGAACAAGATATCAGCATTGACAGTGTGTTTCACAGAAGTGTAATGCTCAGCTTTGATTCCATACTTGAAGGCGTGAAGATTTTGACAACACCCAGATCTCTCTTGACTTGAAAATGAATGAAAAATGGTTTGAAACACTTGTGCTGAGAAAGAAAAAATATCCTACCACCTTATGGTAGCTGTCAAGCATAGAAAACTTTAGATCTACCATTAAAAACTACAGAGATATCAGTAAATTAAAACAGGCTTTTAATGAGATTAGCAGCCCTCAGTGCTTAACATTAGTCAAATTCATCTGTGATCATTTCTATCAAAAAAGAAAATATTTATAAAAGTAGACAATAGTAATAGTTTGAAAGTATTTCTTGTGATTTTAATGACATATTGAGTAATTTAAATTTTACATAAACCCTCTTCTATTTCAGAAGCATTGTTGCCATGGAGATAATGAAATTGCTCTGCACGCAGTAGTGTTATAGTTAAAAACTTCTATCATATCAATGGTCAAACATGCTGGAACATTTTCAAACAGTATTTAATAATTTGTATGTAGTTATATGATCCATTATTTTGATAATTGTTGCCAACAATAAGTCTTCTAAACCTATGGTAAACTCTGCAAGTATCACATGAGTATCAGAGTATGTGCGATTTTGTTTGGTTTGATGTTTTTGGGGTTTTTATTTTGTTGAAGTAGACCCTCAGTTTGTCTGACAAATTATCTCATACAGGCATTAGCAATTAAACTGTTTAGAAAACAAAGACTTAGGTTTCATCAGGTGTCTGGGAGGAAATAAGTTGTACAGTTTTAATTAAACTCTTAGAATTGTGTCAAAGTAAAGTTGGTCATTAATTTACTGTACATTTATGCCTAGATAGTTATAGAAGCAACAATAATTAAATTCCTGTGACCCTTTTGTCCTTACAAAATTTAGTAATTTACAGTTTCTTTTGATATATCTTTCCTTCTCCCTTTCTCTCTTTCTGTCTCTCCTCCTTTCTCTTCAGGTCAGAACTAGATGTGAGTGGTAAATGTGTTTAACAGTTTTATCCTAAGGCAGGTACATCTGTGAATGCAGCTGGAAAATAGGCCTTGGAAGTCTGCCTGGTTATAATAAAATAAAATAAAAATGAAACAAACACTTTTGTGCATACTTTCTGATGACTAGATCTTGTTTGATATTAATAATAGTGATCTCTCAAACAGTTATATTGCACCTAATATCATTATCCCTTGTGAAACTATAAAGAACAGCCCTTACAGAACTATGGCTCGCATATTAAGTGCTCTGTTGTTTTACTAGGAGGAGTTAAATGAAGAAAGTGAAAGGTTGTATCTCCCTTGAAGGGAGGTTTTTTTGTATTTAGAAAGAGGTTCTAGTGACCTAGCTCTTCTGTTCTTAGGTCATGGTCTGACCCTCAATATGGAATAGACAGGGCAGACACCACGTGGGTTGAGATCTTGATTTCTCTTCCCCCTCCACCTTCATGCTTAAGAGGCATCCTTAGACAAAGGGAGAACCTGCAGGGAGTGAGTTGACCCAGCTCTGCACTATTAAACTGAGACAAGGTAACTTCTTGGGCTGAGAGTACTGTAACACAATGCAACGTTAAATAATTTCTGATTTACAGCTGTTTTCTTAAAGAAAAAATATCAGTGAAGAGATTCAAGGTGTAATAAAGGTAACATATATGATACAAATGATAATGTGTAGTTAAGATGGAAGGTTGCCATTTTACTCTAGTTTTTCTGCACATCTTCATTTAAATGCCTTTCTAAAAGACATAATGAAGAAATATTGGCTAGCATATTTTGAAAATGTGAATGATTAAAAGTCATCATCATAACAGGGCATGTGATGTCAGTGAATACCTTATCTTGAGGCAGGATAATATGCATGACCTCTCCAGTAAAAATGCATCATTCATTAGGAGCAGAACCCAGAGAAATGGGTGGATAGCCTAACACCAAGATGCACAGTTTGTAGTACTTGTTCCAGAAGATGATGTTAACAGTTTCTAGCTAGTAACATCTGGTGGTCCAAAGCTACCTAGGAGAGTGAAACATTCCACTCTTTTCTGTTCCTGAGACTTGGTTGCCATGGTCACAGCCTTAGAGAAATACTCTTCCTGTATTTTGTACGTATAGTAGGGGTGTCATAGCAGTGGTGTTGCTGCTATGCAGAAAACCCAATATTTTCCCTTTCATCCATTGTTTTTTCTTCGCAGTCAAAATCTTTTGGATTCATTTGTGTTTAAATACTTCGGGCTTGGGAGTTGTCTTTATTTCTGTCCTTTTTCCCATACTCCCATGTTATAGTCTCTGTCTTTGCTTACTATTTTTATTTTCCTTTAAAAGACACCACACATTCCAAACAACTGTTTCTGGAAAAATAACCGCCTTGCGTCAGTATTCTTTTGACTGTTTGCAGTGGTTAGAACATCTTTTTCACATATACAGGTTTCTACATCCTTCCTCTCCCCTGTTTGTTTCTCTTGAAAGTTTATTCAAGAATCACAGAATACAGAGCTCTTCCTTTACTTTGTGTCTACCATTACTTTGCAAATGAGTATTTTGGGTTCTTCAGAAGTGTAAACTACACTGGATAAAATAAATATTTTGTAATACTTTCATGATCACCCACTCCCTTCCATGACGCTAATTTTCCAATGCACTTTGTGGTCTTTTTATTGCAGTTTTAGATGTACGCACAAAACTGCACACATGTATATGTACCAGAGATCCATTATTAAGAAGTATATGCAAGCATATTTTTTTAAGAAAGGAACCATCTTGTAGAATGTGATACTTACAAGGGATTTGATAACTTTTATGAATGATATATAAAAGATTTAATAATGGAACTCTATTTTTTAAATTGATTTTTATAGCCTTCTTTAAGTAAGAAATTAAGCTAATTATTCCTGTCTATAAACATGCTTTTAAAAAAAATAAAAACGAAATCTATTTTAGCTCCTCTATGTGATAGGCTGTCATATTTCTTGCTTAATGTGAACCCAAGAAGGGATTCTTTTAGTTGATAAGTTATTTTTCTCTTCAAGCTACATATAAAAATATTGTATACTTGCTACAGCATGATCCTGACACTTAAACAGTTTGGTAGGTAACAGAAGTGTTCAGTAACCCAACAACCTGTGAAGTTGTTTTTCAGTTTGCATCTATAAGTCTATATTATGTAGAGGAATATCTGTAAACAGTTGCAATTAAGATATGTGTGTGCAAAATATAAATATGAAATACCGATTTCATTTCATGTACATCAAGACTGCCTGTTTATTCCATTCAGACTGTGGTCTTCAGAGGCAAAATGCTGCTGCCCCCATCTTCTGTAACATTTACCACTAAAAATTTTTCCTTCAACTGGAAGCTGAAAACTTGTCTCTGAAGCTGTTTCCAGGGAAGAAGAGCTTATATATGAAAAAATAATACAAGTCTTAAATATATTTTAGCTTATGTTCCTGAGTTTGCGTGCATATATAGGAGGATGAAAGGTCAGGCAACTTAGATCTTGATTTTTGTGGGAAATATGGTTTTATCCTCTTTTGCAACTATATATGATATATATGAGAGCCTTAATTAAATTATTGTATTCTATCATAAAACCACTAAATTATTGCACAGAATAGTCTGGCTCGGAGGGGTGACTGGTGGCAAGGCACTAATAGATGCATCTGGAGCTAAAAAAATGTAATGTTTTGAAGTTCTGTGTAATGTTGAAGAGTATGTGTAATCAGGCCTTTGAAATTTAATACCATGCCCCCCAAATTCTTGGATTTATTAAAAATTATTTGCAATGTCTGCCTTGCATCCTAGCCCATAAAAAATAACATGATACCCAGCAATTAAATAATAGACTTTCTGAAGCACTTGAGTACTCTATTAGTGAACAGCTGACAGAAGTGATAGAGAAAACAAGGATGTATATCAATGTGTGTGTGCATATAAATACTCTTTGCATAGCACACTTGCTGCAAAACACAGAGAAAAATTAGCGTGTTGCATTTTTAAAAGAGAACAACTACTTCCTACAACACCTGTCCTTGATGACTTGTGTTCATTTTTTGCTCTGAATGATGCAGGGAGTTCTGTGGGGAAACAGGATGTGCTTACACCTTGAAAACCTACACTGCGTATTTATATATATATATATCTCTCTATATATATATCTTTAATAGAGACCAAAATACAGTTAGCTGGGTGGCTGATTATTTCCAAACTTCGTAACTTTGTGAACACTATAATGCTTAAAAAACCATGTTTTTTCTTGTCTAGTATGAATTGTATAGTCCTTCCTTGTCAGCATCTGTTAATATAGGGTTTTTATGTGTTTCTGAAATATTGAAATGTTGCGATGTTGGGAGCTTTTTAGACAGTATTTTTAAGTATTTGTCCAATGATAAGATCTTTGGATGACTTCCTTTCTTCCAGTAAATATTCAGTTCTGTAATGATCTTGACACTGGCTGCAAACCTTAGGGAGGAATGAAGAAAATGACATATTAAAAATAACCAGGGCTCATCCTTATTTTTTCAGTGCAATATTATAATAATTTGTGGTGTTCATCTGATTTTTGTAGGGGACAAAATATGTTGCTTTACTTCTGCTCTGAAACCAAAGATTCTTGGCCATACAAGTAACAGGGGTGATACTACAGTGAACAGAAATGGACAAGATTTTGAGAAATTTCACATAAAGAGATTTTATATACACAAATGCTAACTGTATGAGATCCCTCAATCCCAGTCCAATACTTTTAGCAATTGTTACTGACAGAACTTCAATGTTACACATTTTTTTTTGTGGTAACAGAGAAAGGGAAAATTCACATGTTACTTGAGGCTATAAAGAATTCAAATTTAAGAGAAAAATTATTTCATGTTATAGTGGATATTTAATGCTTTTTAAATCCTTCACACGTTTATCTCTGATATTTATAGGAGATATGCCATTTCAGCAATTTCTTATGAGTTTAATTCCTATAGGAATTGTCTAGTATATAATGTGACCATTTCAGTACATTTAAGCTCAGTTTTGTTATCTTTAATGTTAGTTATACATCAAGTACTTTTACCAAATTATTGCTAAATAAAATTATTACTAAAATAACTGGGTGTAACTGTTAATGGAATGGAGTTGCCTGGAGCCATACAAGTGATGAAATAGTCTCGGAACATTGTGTTCATATTTCTGACTACTAAGATACAGGTAGTATATTCAGGTGTCTAGAAAATGTCAGAGGTAAAGAGGGGGTTTAGGAATGGAAGAAAAATTTGAGCTTTCCCTTGCTATTTGTAATCCGGAACACTAGAGGACAGCACTAAAATGTTACATAAATGTGTTATTGTTTACACTGTTAATGACATAGATGCTTCAAGGGCTTTGTGCAAAGAAATCATGCTGTTTTGAATAGAGTTCAGGGAAAGTTGTGGTATTCTGAATTTCCTTTGCTCCATTTCAAAGCTGCATCTAAATGCATTTATACAAAGAATCTTAACTTTCTTGTAGTTTGAATTTAATGTGTTTGCTGTGGTGATTTCTTTAGAAAGTAAGCTTTATTATTTTAACATAACGATGCTGCAGAATAGAGCCTTGTCTAAAATTATGTTTTTGATGTCCATAAAATGAGGAATTGGTTTTCTTCTGTGAATATTTGATGACTTATCTGCTCACCTTAAATGTATTAGGGTATTCTGAAATATGAAATAATGTAGTTCCTTGAAAAAAAAATTACAGCTTCTCTTGTGTTTCTCTAGGCACACTGGAACGACATGAAACAGGTGAAACAGCAAAAGGAATTCTTACTTCCATTGAAGATTCAGAATATTTAGTGGCAGATACTCTACTTCCTGTATCTCAAGAGTCAAAAAGGAATAAAAATGCTGGATACAAACACTCTAGCTCTTATAAGCATGCCATGGTCTCTTACCATCTTACTTGTACAGAAAAATCTTTAGATAAGGTAAGAATGAAGAGTAGAGCATTCCTCTGGAGCAATGAGTTGTGATTCATATTCTTTACCCTTTCACAGCTGTGTAGCCCCAGATAAGCAGCATGGGGGCTTAGTTTTTAGTTTATAAAGGCCTGCTCTGACTGGCTTGGGTTTTATGCCTTTAGCCCCATTGCTTATAACAAATGGGTAAGATGGATGTAGTGCCTTATGCAAGGTCATCAGTAGATTATCTCAGAACAGTTTTCTTGGAGATCACCCATACTTAGACCCTATTTCCTTATGCCTCTGTCTTATGACTACACCTATTAGTAGTACCCTCAGAACAATTGAACCCATCAGTTTGGGTGTATATGTCTTGAGAAAAACCGTATCATAGTACAGTGTTATTGGCCTCTCTATTATTACTTTTCTATGAAACAGCAGATTCCCATTGTCATTCAATGCTAGTTTTTATTGGGTATTTGTTTTCTGTTAACATCACCACATAGCAGAGTGCAAGTACGTTGCATTAATATTAGCATGATTAAATTTGGTACTTAATTGCTTGAAAAGAGATGGCAATGTTCCTTGTGGGATACTAGGCTGCAAATAAGTATGTAGTCTCGAGAGAAATTTGGCCGGGTACTATACTTAAAGCAAACTTTTTTTTTACAGGATTCATTAAACCAATTAATTGTGATTGGTGGAAAAGAAGTGCTCTTTGGTTTTGTTTTGAAAAAAATGATAGAGGGAAATACAATACTGAAACTAATGTTAATGTGCTATTAAAACTGAAAAAAAAAATGAGTACAGAGACACCATAAAATGAGAAGTACAGTTGAAAACACAATAGTAATTCTAATACTTTTGTGGCCTAGATATATCTGGTTTATCTACAAGTTATTTGTAGATATTTAGAAAACATATTTGCTAAATGTAAAACCACTCTTCCCACGAGTATGGGAAGATGGAAAATGCTTTCCCTAAACTCACATGTGGAAACAGCCTCCATAATGGTCTCTGGCCTTTTTCTGGCTTTATTAATGATGGTAAATGAAATACTGGACATTCCAAAATTCTGTCTGATAAAGTACAGCTTAATCCAAATCCTCACTCTTGAATTTTCTTTTCTGGTCTTTTTCCTTATTGTACCTACAAATTTACATAAAACTTTGAGGTTATAATTGCTGTTGTTTAAGTCTTAATATTTATCTTTGACCTTTTACTAACCCTAGACTGATTTCTAAAGTTCTTTTTGATCCCATTTTCTGAAAAGTCTTATTAGAGCATAATCCTGCTGAGCATGTTGTGGGGCAGATGGTGCACTAGTTGGCCATTGACACAGAATCTGATCTCACTGCTAGTTTATTAAAAGGAATAGTTTCTTACGGTTTTAATGAGGAACAATGGAAAAAGTTATGTAGTTGTGTTTTGAATGTAATTTTGGTTGTCCCTATTAAATTGAAAATTGCATGATTTTAGCCAAGTGACTAGAAAGAAAATGTGCTGCTCATGGAATATGGGAAAACAGTTTCTGTTAAAATTTAGGGTTCCAAGTTTAACATGCTTTGGGAATTACCATGATCTTAAATTGGAAATAATATCACAATAGCAGTGATAGCAGTCGAGTTTTAACAATAATTTATAGCATGCTTCTTGATCAGCCCTATATCTTGGCTGCTCTAAGTTCCCAGTAAAATATTCCATTTTCTTATTTAAACATGGTTCATTAATTATCTTCTTTCAATGAAAATGTTATTGACAGATTGATTTCTCTTACACTTCCCTGTGACTGTTAAATTTTATTTATTTATTTTTATTCTTTTTTACTTTTCTTTTGTCATTATAGTCCTCTTACTTTAGTTTAGGTAAATGAAGTTCTATACTTGGGAAACCACTTTCCATTCATCAAAAATCTATTATCTAGCACTTCTTCCCACCTCCATCCCCAGTAAAGCAGGTTCTGTAGATTGGTGCAGGAGATGTTGGCAGCTACATGTATAGACTATAGCCAAACCTAGGAAGAATATAAGAATGGAGATTGCTTTAATGTTATTCCAGAAGCCCAATGGGGGTAGCAAAAAAGGAGAGTGCGGCTCTGTGGCTTATTTAAACATTGTTTTGTTATCGTTGAAAGGAAGTCATTGTTATGAAGTCTGCTGTTTTACTTAGTTCTTATGCAGGAAACTTTTTTTGAGGTTTTTCAGAGTGCTGTATTGACTGGTTTGGGTCGCTGTATTTTAGCATCTTGGAATAGTCTTTTGAAATCCAGATCACATTAAAGTTGTGAGAGCTCTGTGGATATCAGAATTCAACATTCCATACCTTATTAATAAGCATATAGTGACCACACAGATCTATCATGAAACTTTCAAATTATCAGAAGGTTTTAGTATGTGTGTTTACAGTGAGTATTTAATTATCAATGTATGGTTTTGGCAAATTGTGTATTAGAAATGTAATAACACACTAAATTGTTAATAATATTTCTATTTAAAAATCAGATCAAATTTAAGCCTCTCTTTTAAGAATTCAATTTCAAAATATTTGTCATAGAAAAAATGAAGGGTAGCTATTATGTCCTGTTGCTATTATACTTGTGAGTAATTCTTGTTTTGTGCAATGAGATGATCCACATGAAGATCACAAGTAACACTCAGCATTTTTTCTTAATATTTATCATTACGTTATTTTATCTTTAATATTTTATATTTAAAATAACACTTGCAAAGTAATGGTTTTTACTCCATCCTAAGAAGAAACATATTCTCACATATCCAGCTTCAAAAGCTTTCTTTCAAAACATTTGTCATCATGTAAATCACAGATAACAAAAGCAGAATGCTTTGATTTCATGGTGTTTTTGACCATTTTAATTATTTTATTGTGCTGCATGTGCCAGTGGGAGTACCAATAACAGATGAGTGTAACAAATGCAGTTAACACAAGATCCATATTAATGTTGTCAAATCCCTTTGATATATTTAAAAATACTTTAATTATTTTTAATGTCAAAAGACACAAAATATATAGCTTAATGGTTCTTCAAGAAAGCTTTATTTAATATGTGAATGTAAAACCTCTCATAAAAATGAAACTTTTATACTGGCCATAGACATTGACATAGGGTATTCATCAAGTCAGCAATTTGTGTGGCAAAGTGCCATTTGAATAGTGTATTGTTAGAATACTTATGGTCCACTTGACAAGGGCTCTTGCTGTAAATAGTGCAATTTGACTCCAGCTGTTAAAGAGTGGCTTTGACAGCAGCCAAATAGAATGGAGATGCTTTACTGCACCGCAGAAAAATCAATATTGGGTTCTTGTTCATAGTAACCTTTGTTTTCTCTTTTTTTTTTTTTTTTTTTTCCAATTTATACAAGACTAGAGTTCATTTGTGGAAGTTTAAATATTATTTTAAAAGTGGATGGTTTTATTTTCAGATTAATGTTGGTGATGAATGACACTTGTATGTAGTAAAAAGAAAAAGATAGTGCTTTGTGGGTTTGCATAAACAATGTGATAACGTACCATTATTTCAACTCTCAGATTAAATGGATGGATATTAGGATGTGGATGCATAACTTATGTAACTAATAACAAAAAATGGTCTTTCCTTCCTCTCTGTATTTTTTTTTCCTTTTTTTTTGTAGTGTTACTGTAGTATTCCTCTCAATTCTATAAGCATAGCATTTTTAAAGCAGATTTCTTTGTTGTTCTTCCTGTAACAACCCCCACAGATGCTGACAATCTGTAGTGCCATTGTAGATTTTCCTGAAGCATAGTCTTACTGGTACTGGACAGTTTTCTGGCAGAATTCAGTGACACAAGGTTGCTATGATACCTGGCCAGTAGCAATAGATATTGAATCACTGGTCTTAATTACAAGAGACTACACACTGGATTGAGTAGTCATGGTGTTTATATGGAACTAGCTCTCATTATACCTTTAAGTCATAGTTGTAGTTGAAAATTGGAGCTGTGTGAAAAGATGATTTAAAAAAAAAATGCTTCAGTGCATTGATGCACATAAAAAGCTGGGTATGTCTGGGAATTGTTTTCCCAATATTCCAGAAACCTTTCATGTTCAACTTCCCTAGATTTTCAGCTTAAATAATTTCAATGTGTTTATCATGCACTGGTATTTCTAGTCATATTCGTAATGTATGCAGCAATTACTAAACCTTGGAGTGATGAAGATCTAGACCAGAAAAAGGAATTTTTTTACTGTGTATTTAAGATAAGACAGATGAGGAGGAGAAATGTATTTATTTGCATATGAACTTGTATAGGAAAGTTTGGTATATTTACTGCTTAATGTACTCACTCAACAGTTTCTTAAAATATGGTTCTTTGAGTGTATGGTATGGAAAGTAGTGTCAAAACATCTAAAGGGTTTACACAAAATCTGTAAACATTCATTTTTGTATATGTAGAAATAATTATGACCAGTGTAGTTAAGTATCAATTGCTGTAACATTCATAAATGTATTTTAAATATTTTAAATTTCCATACTGTTCATTTATGTAATAGCATACATATTCTGCCCTGAACACAATATATAAAGGCAAGATGCTTCTGAAATAGGTATTTTCTTCATAGGAAAGCCAAAGTTTATATTTGTATATTGCTTAAAATGAGAATGTGCAGAAGTTATAATAAAAAACATCTACTTTGTGTTGCTACATAGAATAAGTAATAGACAAATGAAGGCTGCAGGACAATATTAGTTGTTTCAGTATAGCAAAGGATGCAATTTCAAAATATATTTGTTATTAGAAACCTGGAAAATCACTACTAGGTAAATCTCACTGATAGAGAAACTAATAGAAAAATGGAAATAAGTTGCAAGTGCAGATACCAAATAATACTTATCAAATGTAAAAGCAGGAGTGGTACCATAATCAATGGTATGCTAGACACGGATTACTTTCTTTTTGTGATATTTAGAGTATGAATAGGAGGAATTACAGGTCTTGATCATTTGTATGAAGTGAATTATTAAGAACAAATCAAAGCAAAGTAGTGGAATATTTCTCCTTAAAGCTGGTAACATTTATGCTGTTGCCAGGATATTTCTATGTTTTTTTACTGTGACTGGTGTTCAGAAGCGATATGTAGTAATATATTATATGTAATACGAAAATGAGTGAATAAATGGACATAGGTCTCTATATTCCTGTATCTCAGATGCAAAACATTCCAGTACTACATTTCCTGTGAAATTTCACAAGTAAGTATTTTACCAAGGGATCAAAGAAGCAACATAGCTACAGTGAAATAACAACTTTACAGTTATGAGTTTGAATTGGTATCAGTTAAAAAGCATCATGATCCTTGAGAGATATTGATAGCTTGGATCACATATTTTTGGTGAAAGTTACTGCAATTTTCTGAATTGGTCTAGCAAGTCAAGAATTTGTTGATTTCAGTGTTTTCTTCATTGATTGACTCAAAGTAAAATTAAAGCAGAAAGCTGCCATTGAGATAGCATAGCAAAGTTTACTTTTGAAGATATGGATAATAAGTAAAGCAGGCTGACAAATCTGAGAATAAGAATAATAAATTTCTTTCAACACTTTGGACACTGTTTCTATATACTTCTACAAAGTCTTTGTTATTTTGCTGAAGGTGACTGAAGATTTTTGTTTTTCCTGCCTAGATAATCAATTGGGCCCTGTGCTAAACCTAAAGAAGGTGCTACAGTATCCTAGTAGAAATAATTCTAAGGTCAATATCAATAGTCCTTTGAAGTGTTTCACACTGAAGGACCATTTACTGAAGCTAGGTAATTGCTGTCTCCTCCCATACTGCCATGATGCAATTCCTTTTTCTGTCCCTTGGAACCTGTAACAAAGTTTGTATTTTGGTTTTAAGGGATGCATCTTTATGGATAGAGTAGATAGTTTCTACCCTACTGAAGTGCTGTTCATGATATGTATTCTCCACTTAAAATTGTTTCTTTTAGTTCTGGATGTGGAGTCATACACAGTTCAAATTTTCCTATCCTATGTTGTACCTTTACTACTTTCTAGTCCTTAAGATGTGGTTTCTTCTGTAGATCAGCCTAATTGAATTTTCTTGTAAGTTCTCTACCTAATTCTAATAATTCTAAAATAAATTACATCATCTTTGCTATAACCTTTATATTTTCACATTGTTCAGTGATGTTCTTGAGAATTCTTCACCATTCATGGCAGGAAGATGGTGGAATCTTTACCGTGTGAGATTCATCTTTCCCATTCTAAACATTAAGTTCCTGACCTCTTACAGTTTAGTATTATTTTAGTGAAGTATCAATAGGAATTAAGATCTGCGAGATGTCCCTAGATTTCTGCTTCTCACACCTGTTCAAAACAGAGAGCAGTGACTTTTAAAAATACATTGGCACCTTTAATGCAATTATAGAACTAGGACTTGCAACACCAAACCTTACTCTGCAAAAGAAAGACTTGCTATTTGCTATCTTCCTTCTGATAACTAACTGAATCTTTAGTCTCAGTTAAATAGCAGAAATAAAATGCTAAGGTAAACTCTGATTCAATCTAAAAAAAAAAAAAAAAATCAGCAGCAGCAGTGGTTACATGTCAGTTCTTGACATGTTTTTCTACATATTAATACCCATATTTTAATTTGTTCTGGTGGTTAAAATTGGGTTTTTGCAATAGGAAAGGATGAATCAGCCAACCAGATATGTATGTCCAAGAATGTTTGCAAATATTAATCTCTTAGAAGCCTGTGCAGTTCTGCTGCCTTCAGTAAGATTGAACAGCTCTCAAGGAAAGAAGAGAATGAAAACTGTCTACAGAGACTTTGCTGCTGTACTCATGTATCCTAGAATGATATAGGATCTGAAGAAAGTCCAACTTGTGTATTCCAGAGTTTTCAGGAATGACATATTCTGCACTAGACAGGAATTTCAGAATCTAGTACCACCGTATTTGTTTGTTTGTTTTTTTTCTTTAGTAGAAAGTCACTTGGTTAGGATATGATCTAGTATTTCTTTTGAAGATAAATTTTATGGGTGGGACTCTTAAAATACAATATGGGAAATGCACCATTAGAGCAGCCCATAGCAAATAGGTTCTTTCAGCTGGAGTCAGCAGCCAGCCATGTCTTGGTAACTTAATTTTATATACATCAGCTCTTCTTAGGATAAAGCAATATTTCTATGCTTTTACCTCCTTGTAAGGTCATGTTGGCAGTATCTCTGTGTTTAATGTTATTCTCACAGATATTTGGATGTCCATTCATCCAGTAAATTGTTCAGTACAATAATCTGTGAATCAGTAGTCTGTGTTTTGTAGATTGCTGTAGCATTGTTTGACCGGTTGATGATCTAGGATACATAGCAGATATTCTATCTTATGGCTTTGCTTCCTAAATGCTGAGTAAGGCTGAAAATGTTTTGGCTGCCACCCATCAGTGAGCCCAATATATTTCTAAAGATATGTTTAAGGAATTTACTTCTACATTCAAGATAAGTTAATTAAGATTAAAAAGTATTTGAATAATGAGTATATAAATCAATAAGATTGAATTTAAAAACAACTTATCCTTCACTTGCATCTGAACTTTTCATGGTACAGAGACTGTCCATGTGGAAGACTGATGTTTTTTTCAAAGGAGTGGATCTCCAGTTCATTTTTGAATTCTTTCTATAATAAAAATGTTAGGAGAGGCTTTGTCAAAGATATTGTGCTTAGAATTGCCTTTCTGAGTGTACTCAGGCAGATAGTGATACAAATTCCAGAACAAAACAAAAGTTGTCTTTATAAAGTTGCTTACATATCATACAATTTTTCAAATATTTTCCTGAAAAACAAAATGTAGATTTGTGTCCCGGTGTTGAAAACTAATGTGAAGAATAGACTGTATATTAGCTTTACTTGCATGTTGTTCTTTGATATCATATTATGATTTGTCTTCGGGATCACTTTTATATGTGCACTTGCATTAAATCCAATGAAAAATTTAAACTCAGACACAGAAGGTGTGGACATGAAAACAAAATATGAGAAACATTTCATTTCATACCAGGTCTCTATATTGAACAATAGGTGTGTTAGCAATTCTGCCTGAATAATTTGTTGTGCCCAGTAGATCCATCTAGCCAAAAACTTGCCTGATAGTGGCATTCCATACATGATAAAAAGGGAGAGTTTTACCTAGTTGTGTAGTCTATTCACCACACACCTTGTGTTTGCAGACTCCTTGCCTTTCTTTGTGCCATAGACTCATCAGCAGTAATACCACAATTACTGTTCAGAGTGCTGCAAATATGGTAACACTTTCTACTTGGATTAAAAAAAAAAGGGGGGGACTGCATTGTCCAAATGCTGAAACCTTAAGTCAAGAATACATTGCATGTGAAAGCAAACCAGGGCACCAATATTGACTCCAGGCTTTTTACACTTAGTTCTTCATACGTGAGTACTGAGGTTTAAAAAAGGTAAATGAATTTAAAAAGACAATTCTGAATGCCCTCCTCAAGAGGATCCTCTATCCTATGACTGAGTGATATGTGTTAAGATAATAAATATGAATGACCTTGGTATAGTAACACCTTAACTCTGTATGATTCTCACCCTATGCCAGCATTGCTTTGGAGAGTAGACCTTACCTGTCTGTCTACTTTGGAAGGCTATGGATACTTCTAGTGATAGAATTTGTTCACACACTTTCTAAATTGAAAGCTGCAGGAGGTAGGACCTAGGACTGTGCATGTGTGGATTACTGATGAGATCTATATTGGATTAGAAGGTGCATATGGTCTTTATGTGGAGATTAAAATATAGCTGACAATTTGCATCCCCTTTCTTACTGTGCAGGCTCTTTTAGAGATGGTATATGTTTAAGACTTATTTCAATTATATACCTGCTGTTTGTAACTCTTTTCAACTAACTGTATCTTTGCATATGTCTTGGATTGTTCATCTTTTCATCTGAGTAAGGAAATAAGATAGATGTCACGTGACATCATGTGACATCACACGGTTCATTGATAGTAAGATTGGCTTGAATTGTTGTTTGAATTGGGGTGATACTAGAATGAAGGATTAAAAAGTGTTTTGGGGAAGTATTACTATGAAATATCCATGACATCCACAGAAAGATCCAGATCAGAAATTTACCTCTTGGGAATTGATTCTTCTGTAAACCAAGCCAGGTTTAAAAATAAAACAAAATAAAAATAAAATCCCATGGTTTTATTTAATTTAAGACCTCTTTAACACTTAATCTACTAAGTCTGTATAACATTTGTTACTTAAGGCTATGAACTTAACAAGTCATGTTTGCTGATGTGATTTAGCTCAAAGAAAAGACCATTCAATGTTACTCACAGAATCACAGAATGTTAGGGATTGGAAGGGACCTCGAAAGATCATCTAGTCCAACCCCCTTGCTGGAGCAGGACCACCTAGACCAGGGTGAGCAATAGATTACTTTTCAGTTACAAATACATAAATATGACCACAAGACCACATTTATTTCTAATTCAGTTCTTCAGGCATCACCTAGGGAATTTGATGCTTTCTGTTATGTGTTGTATGACTAAAGTTCTGGTGCAGTAATTTAAAGAGTGTTTTTAAGAAACTTACGATGGGGAAATTTGAAATGAAGGTTCAAGCCTACTCTGTATACTCTGTAGGATCCAACTGTTTTAGTATTCTTCCACTGAATGATCTGTTTGATCATGTGCTGTTTGCTGCTTTGTCGTGATAAAAGGCTATTATAAATCTGCTGCTTTTTTGTCTATTAATGATTAAAGTAATTAGGCTTTCTAAATTCAGAAATGACTTTGTACTAACTGGACATGTAAGTTATATCAAGTTTTTATTTTTACCTGTAGAAGCTACAACAAAAAAATACCATTTTCTAATAGATAAAGAGATGATGTTCATGGTACACATTTAAGATGCGCTATTTGAAATCTGAGACTTTTGTGGAATGTGTTAACAATATTTTGTGCTCCTAAATCCATTTGAAGTCCTGAACACTATTTCATTTATCTTTATATTCTAAGCTTTATAGAGTCTGCAAAAGTGTCCATCTGTTCAACTGAGATTGCTTCAAATAGTGAGTGGTCAGAGAGACTTAGCTGATAAAGGTCAAAGGAGCCTCTTGACCCTGTGATACTTGCCAAAGCAATTGGAGCATAGGGACTGATATACAGTTAGATACAGCTTGCTAACGTGATCTCCAATTTAATTGGTAATGATAGCAGGAATACATAGTAAAGTCATTGCTGAAAGAAAACAAAAAGTATCCAATATAGTAATTCATTACCAGCCAGTGGGTTTCACGCACTAGGTTGTTTTACCCCTGCAGTGGTCAGAGAAAGCAAAAAGGTACTCTAACACTTAACTGAAAATGGATGCCCTGCTGCTATCAGAGGTGCATGGTGGTCAAATGATTGCCTGTGCCATTAGCTTGGTAATGTTTTCTCTATTGTAAACTCAGCTCCCCATGTTCTTCCTGTGCATCAGCTGCAGATTGAAGGCTTTCTCCTTTGTCTTCTATTTGTGCTGCCAATCATCAAGCTGCTGTCCAACAAGCACATTTCAAGGAGGCAATTTTTTACTACTATCAACTAACATCTCTAGCAAGTGAGGGCTGAGAGGATTTAGAAATTAATTTAATGCCTTAATTTACACTGTGACAGACATTTTTGTGTGTATTGTTTATGTATTTGTATTCTGAAACAATTCCATGAGACAATTACAGGTTTCTTATCTCTAAAAATTATGCATGAGATACCAGCTGCAAACATGTCCCCAAAACATAGTTCTTTCCCTTATATATATGTAATGCTACGATTTTCTTTAAAAAGTCTGAAGTGGAAAAAATGTCTATGCAAGTAAAGACATTTACTAAGCTATTCTGTATTTAACAAAAAAACCCAAACTGCAAACCAACCCCCCCTCAAAAAAAACCCAACAACAACCAAAAAAACCCCCACAAACAACCCCAAAAAAGCCTACCACCAAACAAACCCACAGACCCAAAGCAAATGAAGCCAAACATAATTATTGCCTCCTACCACTAAGGATAAAGCATCAGGGAGAATGGAATAGAGCTGTCATTGGCAATATAATTTAATATTTAAGATGCCTAGGTGTGGCGTCTATGGCCATGCATCAGTTAAAACAGGTCCATGAAGTGCATATTTTAGAGATGGAGTAAGAGCTAAATAACTTTTACAATCAGCTGTGTGATGTGCTCTTTTTTTGTAAGCCCAGAGCCAGGCCAATGATAAGTTGTAATTCTGAGAAAAGTTATGATCTGTGAACTTCTGTTGACATCCCAATGACTGACATGATCAATACACAGAAGATTCTCAGCCCTCAACCTCATTTAGGTTGTCAGATTCTCCTGCCTTACCCTCATCTTTCATTTCGGTAAAAAGTTCTTCCCATTTTAGTTTTTAAAAATAAATAATCCTATTTATTTTCAATGTTATTGATTGCCAGGAGTAATGAACAGTGATTCAAACATGTAAATGCTCTTTAAAGTTCCTATTGCCTTTGTAGTGTAATTAAAAGATTACAGCAAAGACACAAGTGTTAATTTCATTGAAATAAGCATATTGATATGTTCCCAAATGTCATTGTGATCATTCAGCAATTATGTATTGAGAAACTTCCTTAAGACTACAAGTTGAAATGGTTTTAATTATTCCATAATGGGTTTTGCTTAAAAATACTTGTTTGAAAGGGTGAAGTACAGGATGTCTTCACTGAATACATATGAGCAGACAGACTTGTATTTTTCTGAATAAATTTGTAGATTTCTTTATAGCAAGTATATTTAATAATGAATTAATTACTCTTTAAAAAAAGAGGAAGTCTTGCTTATCTGACAGACTTCTGTCATGTATTTGGCCTGTATTAAAAGCTGATAGTCTAATGACTGAGAAAATAGAAAAGTATAAATCTGCCAAAAAACCTCAGACAATTAAAAGATAGAATCTCCCTGCTCCCCTGCCCTCCCCGCCCCTCCCCCCCCCCCAAAAAAAAAAGTCTGAGGCAGTGTAGCTTCTAATGAACAGATCTTCTAGTCTTCTTTGACATAATTTCAATTATGTTCATGCACACCCCTCCACCACACCAAATCTAACTAAAAATAAGCTAACTAAAATCACCTAAAAATAAGCTGTTCAATTTCTGTCTAATGTGTTCTTGAGGCACCAAGTAGTGGATAAATGAGAGGATTGATTTTTTTTTGATTTTTTTTTTGACTTGTTTAATGTTAATGGATCAAAAATTACTCTCTTATAAGAGGAAGCTTAACATGCAATTAAATCCCCTGAATATTACATAATTAAAAAAATATATATATTAGAATCAGCAGACTACATCACATTTGTGCTTTATACAGCATGATTATTTCTGCTCCAATGGGAACTTTAGAGTCAATTTTTCAGTCACTTTTACCCTGTTATGTTTTGTATAAAACGAGAGCACAATGGATAAAGGCCAAAAGTCTGAAGAAAAAAAAAAAAGTCACATTTAATACTTCAGGACTTGTTTTGCATAGAAGCTGATAGTATCCATGCTGTGAGAACTGAGCAATTTCTTTTTAGTGGTATCAAAGTGATGTCTAAGTGTCTTTTGAGTCTTTCTAAAAATGTCTCATTGCCATGTGACATTGCCACTTTTTCCTTTATGTAAAATCAACATCAAGACTATTCTTGTCACATCTGTTTTTAACACAAAAGTCACAATAGAAAGCTGGTCTGTGGAGAAAGTACGTATAAATATATGAGGAGCTGAAACAAATAGTACAGGAATCCCTGCCAGCTAAAGGAGGTATGTATTTTGAGTGCTATAGTGTTACTAGAACAAGTTAGATCCCAGTGGAAAAAGGCCTGTAGAGAGGAGAAGGCAGTTAGGTAAAATACCACTTTAATTGTACTTCCCATTAAATTTTCATGTGGTATGTCTGTCAAACCTGTTAAAGATAATGGCATGAATTAATGTATTTGGGGGCCACAGTAAGGGTAGCCCCCTGCCTCTCCCTTCCAATATATTTATGGGAAATTTTTTCCTTGTGTGCTAAACTGGTTTGGTAAAGATGTATAAAGGGAAAAGAGGCAGGAGAACAGGCTTATAAGTTGTGGAGCAGAAATGGATTCCATGATAGAAGAAATCAGATTAATTGAGTCATTAAAGTTTGTTGCCCCAGCTTTAAGTTTATTGCCCCATTCTTTAAGAAGGGTGCAAAGGTGCTTGAACACATCCAGATGAAGGCAACAACCTGTTGAAAGGCCTGGAAGGAGTATCTGAGGAGCTCCTAAGGATTTTGGGCTTATATAGTTTGGATCAAAGGAGGCTGAGGGGCAACCTCATTGCTCTCTACAGCTTCCTCGAGAAGGGCAAGTGAAGAGGCAGGTGCTGACCTTTTCTCCCTGGTATCCAGTAATAGAACACATGGGAATGGTTCAGAGCTGTGTCAGGAGAGTTTTAGCCTGGACATTAGGAAGCATTTCTTTACTGAGGGGGTTGTCAAATGCTGGAACAGGCTTTGTAGAGAGGTGATTGATGCCCAAACCTGTCAGTGTTTGAGGCATTTGGGCAATGCCCTTAACAGGCTTTAACTTTTGGTCAGCCCTGAACTGGCCAGGCAATTGGACTAGATGATCATTGTAGGTCCCTACCAACTGAAATATTTTATTCTATTATAGCTCTTGTCATCTTCTGACTCAAACATCCTAAGTATCAAACTAGAAAGCTATTAAAGAGGTGTTAGTCACCATGTATGGACTATAGCTTGCCATTTTAAAGCCTCCCTGAATCCTGCTCTTTTCTGGATGTAGAAAGCTTGTTCTGCTATGATTCAATCAGAGATTGTGCACAGGAGGTTCATGAAACTCGGGATATAATTTTAGTCTGTAGCCAGACTTCTTGCTTATTTAAAGCTTACATGTGAATGTCTCATAAGAAGCCTTATCAAGAAATGGAGATCTCTCTAAGCAGTAAAAATGTTCCAAGTTCCAGTTATTAAGCAGGAGTGTTATCAGCACACAAATGTTTTTATTTTGAACAAAAAGGGGATCTAGCCTCATTACTAAAGTATTCAGTTTCAAATAGTCATTTGTTAATTCTAATAAATAAATAAAAGTAGTTATTTCCGCTTGTAATTTTGAAGTGTTTACATTAAGCTCTAAAAGCTAATTATAGATGCCTCATTAAATACTTATTCACTGGGTTTTTTTTTGTTAGGGACTAGCCAATATTTTAACTGAAATGGCTGGTAGTGTTTTATTAGATTATTTTTGAGATATTGCATACATACACAAAATAAAGTGCTTCCTACTTCTCAGTTTCCCACAAAAATAAGTAGTAATGACAAGCAACGCCTGAATTTAGCCCTGACCTTGATGATTTTTGCACTTTGAGAACAACTTTTCTAAATACTTAAGTTTTCTTTTTTGACTAACATACACCTTCTTTGGACTAACTCCTTGTTAGACTTACTACTAGTGATGCACAAAATAGAAGTAGCACATTCTTGTGATTTTCAGAATTTAGTTACAGCAGGGGACCTTAAAATTAATAGTTATTTTAGATTCATAGATTTGAAAAACAATGAAGATGACAAAGATCAGTTTAAAAAATCTGGATACAAGTGCTTTAGCTGTGAGAAGTCATAGTTTGCCCTCTGTAATATTTTTGACATGTTTGGTTTTCTTAAAGAAATAAACATTCCTAATTTTCAGCTAAATACACTACAGGTGGTCAGGGGAGACCTGTAAATAGGGGACCAGAAAATTTGCCATGTCAAAATAAAATTTCAAACTAGCATTGGTAAACTACAAAAGATGCCTCTGTACTGTCTTTCAAAGTTATTATCAAAATCTGTAAATTGTCTTCAGTACATCATCGTGTAGTGGCTATTTAACTTGCAGAACTGGAGGCAGCCTCTATTACTAAATTCCATTTTGATGTGATCATATGAAATTCAGTGGGAGACTAGTGAGTCTTGAATGGCTTGATATTTGGATATGTCTGCTTGAACAATTTGGGTTCAAAAGACAATCCTATTATAACTGAGTCTAAGTTGAGTAAAAACTGTCAGAAAACAAGGAAAAAGGGATCTTTTCATTACTGAAACCTGTGTGTTAGCAACAGGGAGGTCTCAAAGTTGTACTGTGGTTCAGACACAAGTCATGCTTTGTTATTGCTATAATTAGCCTGGCTTTTGACACTGAGTGACTTAATGTATACATTTGGGGGAAAAAAAAAAGGTGTGGGGCCCAATATTTATCTGAATGCAGTAAGATTTATTTTTGTGAAATACTTACAGAACTTCAGGAAAGGTACAGTACAGAATGTTCATCATCTTTTCAGTATCCATCTTCAAATTCTATTCCCAGTGCTCTAGTTCATAGTTTTATGGGTTTCCTCCCGTTTTCTGTCATCTTCTGTTATGTATTTCCTAAATAGCATTTTATGTCTAAAGCTTTAGATGTCCACCTTCTTTCATTGGAATGAAATGCCTATGACAGAGAGCTAAGGTAACTTGGTAGATTTTTTGAGGATCAATATCAATAATCTTTCATATTGCCAATAAATATTTATCATTACTTCACAGTAGCAACACAAGATGCTTAGACAGATTGACATTGTCATAGTATTGTCCTTTGGGTGGTGATTTTTCTAAAAGTTTCTAGAAGTTAACCAAATAGAAATTTACAGAATAGAGAAAATTAAAATGATAGGTCAAATAGCAGTAGCTTTTATTAATGTAAAAGCTAACTTGTGAATTCCAGTGTTTGCATTCCATGGAATTCTCCCTATGTATTAGGAAACAGCATAATTAAAGATTAAAATAATCCTAGTGCTTAACTACAATGTATTTGGGTTTTTTTAAAAAGGAAAGGGATAAAAAGAACCTGAACAAGCAGTTATAATCTCTTATTTATGACTCCCTATGGAGACTTCTAAGTAAGATTGTGTATTCAGAATGCATTCTCATCTGGTGGGTCATCATCCTCTAAATAATGAAAGCCAAATTGTATTACTGCCCCAAATGAGCAGTCAAATAACTTTTTTTTTTATTATTGTGTTATTTGTAATTATGAAATCAGCAGTTTTAAAATAACTAATCCTATAAACTCATAGTTTTTAATGTAAAAGGAGTCAGGTAAGGAGTCATCTTTAGAAAGATGAGTTAATCAACATTGCATTCAAGTTAAAAACAGCTTTTGCCCTGTTTAACACTTGATGATTTAAGATTCATCTGTTTTCAACAGAAACAGTTCTTTGCATTAAAGGAATATAAAATAAAAGAAAAAAAAAACTAACAGTGATTTAGGAAAGTCTGTATCACTTGTGATATGGAAGCTGGAGTGATTGCAAAAGTATCACTGGGATGAGAAGTTGCTTCTTGATGCTGTGTTTCTGCTCATATTTGCTTGTAAAGAGGAAGTGCCTGCTCTGATCACAGTGCTGAGAGCATAGACTTCTTCAGGACAATGAAAACATGCAAATCCTAAGTGCTTAAAGAAAAGGGCAAAAGCATCAATGAGGAATTTATACTCACTCACGTTTGTTATTCCTCTTTAATAGTTACAGCAGGATTTTGGTATCAGTCTCATAATCAGTTTACCATTGGATGATCCTGACAGTACATTTATGGAATGCTGCTAGGTAGTGCAGCATGATGATTCCCATGAAAGAAAGTACTTCCTCTTCTACAAACTCATCTGGAGTCTCTCCAAGCAAAAATTAGAGTTTGTCCTTATAATGGAAACCTCTTGGACTATGAAAGATTCAACTCTGTCATTTAGTTCAATTTCTGATATGCTTGTTAGTTGCATGCAGATTTTTGTTCCAAATTACAATTGGATATTTGTCATGTTTTTTTCCTCAGAAAATGTATTCTGAAATACCAGCAGTTTCATAAACGTATCAGTGGCATGACAGTCTGCAGAGCAGGAGTTTTGATAAAATGACCTACAGACACTGCTTCCAGTAAATATTTACAGTATTTTGATTTTTTTTCCTTAAAAGGAATTAGTAATTAATTGCTACAGACATTTTAAAAAATAAGCTGAAAACTATAATTGAGGAGAATAGGTTTTACTGATACATTAAGATTGTCCATTTTAAATTGGAATATTTGTCATTAACTGTCACTACTAGCATTCTATTATTGCAGACTCTGTGATAGTTGTTTCAGTCCTGTAAAAAAAAAAAAAGGAGTAAGGAAGCAGCAAGAGAGGCTGATCTCCTACTATGCCCCCACTAGTAAAGTTTTTTTTGCTTTCCAAAGCTGAAAAAGCTCTGTCATAAAAATTTTTGCCATGCTGGCAATACACAGGCACAGAAAGTTCTTTGGGGAAAAGGGCAGTAGAAACATGAAATACTTTTCTTAATTTGCAGACATGTAAGGCTGGAAATCCAGTCTTGTAAGTGGATCTTGATTGGAACCTGAGGTAACTTGAGGTTCCTCTCCTCCTCTCCTTAATGACTCTCAGAAATTAGCTGACACAGAAGCCCAAGACAGAGCATCTCTCCTGAAGTATTCATGGGAAACTGGGAGTGGGGCAAAAGCAAATATGGAATGTTCTCCGTATATAGGAATATCCCAAGTTCTACAGTATAGATTATGGAATTTCCCCTTCTTGACTTGTTCATTCTTAGGATCTGATTTTTGCCTGGAGATATCCTTCCTTCAGATGACTTTATATGAATATTTTTTCTTAGTCTTGCTCTTTCCTTCTTTCCATAGCTTCTACTTATAGAGTATCTAATCTGCATACAAAGATGTATTCATGGCTGTATAACTGAAGATGTTAGGGAGTCTGCATTACAGTATTTACATGCATATGTCTCTGTGTATCTTAAGAAGAAAGTAATTTTTACTTAGGTAAGTGAATAAATGTAATTAGGTTGAACTTAATAGATTTGTTCTATTCCATATGCAATTCTATACTACTATCTTGAAAATTACAAAATACTATGTATTTATGTTTGAACACATTATTTTTCTTTCAGTTAACTGATACCTGCTGCATCCAACAGCCCTTTACTATTTTGCCACTTAAGTCAAAATGGAACAATGCAAACTTTCATATTCTCTTATTTGATCTGGAAAAATTTGAGGAACTTCTACTGTCATCTCAACTCAATGGATTAAAGTCATCAAAGTCATTCCACAACTATGACACTCTAGAAAGAGCGAAAAGTACTACTGAGAAAAAGGCACTGACATTAAAACAAAATAGAACAGCTGGCTTTTCAGTGGATGGGCAAGTAGATAGTGTTTGTTCAAACCAGGTCTGTAGGGATAAGAACACAGTCAAGCCTTTGGAAGAAAGGGGTGACGTGAAAAGACAGAAAAAAATTAAGAGTTCAAGAAAGATTAGAATGCAGATATCAGGTAACTTTGATGTGAGCATCACCACCGATACAGCTAAACTGGTTTTGTCATGTCTCTTACCATGGGGTGCAGATAAAGAAATAGACAGTCTTTGTGTTAGACACTTGGATATCTTGAGGCTTCAGTGTCCTCTTTCTTTTGGACTTGTGTCAAATGAAAACCACATATCACTAATGTTGCCAGGATGGAAATGTACTGATTGTGGTGTGCTGGAAGAACATGCAGTAGTCAATTTGTTTTCAAAAAGAGTGCTTGATTTATCAAACAAGTATCTTGCTGCAACTGAAGGACAAACTGGAAAGAAGGATGTACCTGAGAATAATGTTTATGGAACAAAGGGATTGGAAACAATATTCTTCTTACTTAGCAGAATAGCTTTAGTCAACAGGATAATTAACATACCTTCAGCAGTTACAGATGAAATTGAAAGGTAAGAACCTTTTAATTATGAGTCTTTTCTTCCTTGATAGTAGTTAAAAAGTGAAAAATGTGAAACAACCACTTTTCTTAAACGTGGACTTTTGCAATAGGATTTACATTCTCTGTCTCAAGCTTTTTTAATAGGATGTTCTTTGAACAAAAGGAGATCAGGATGTAATCAAGTATCTTTATATATTTTCCTATTTAGCAGGTATGGACTGATGGAAGAAATTTTTTCGACAGAACCAGAACTTGAAATATCCATCTTTGCACTGTGTTTTGCCAGATATCACTCTTTTCCTTGCACTTTAAACTAAGTAGAATAATGAAATCTCTTCAGGCACATTGTGAAATGTGCATTAAGCACATTTATGCTATTTTAACCTTCACTCTATGTAAGCAACATAATTCCTTTACCATGAAACCTTTGGCTTCACAGATAAATAAAACATGAGACAAGAACAGTCTGTCCTAGTTACACTATCTGAAGTACAACACTCCCAGTAATAATGGCAGCTACTGGGAATGAATGCCACAGCCCTTATGTTGTGAGAACCATCCCAAATAACATTTATGTTACTCAAACCAAATTTATTGACTAAATGCTTTTTCAACATTAAAGGAAAAATAGCGTGCTCAACATTGGACCAAGCCAAACAGAGTATACAAATCAGGCAAAGGATATTGTCCACAGACTTTTGTTGTTCAGCAAACCTAGGTTGGTCTGTATTTAGCATTTTAGGGACAATTAACTTCAGTGTTGGTGATGCCATGGTCCAAAGGCAAAAAGAGGGACAAAAAAATATTCATCCTAATGCTGCAAATATCTGTGCATCTTCCACAAAGCTCTAGGCATTCAGCATATCTCAAGAGACATGCACCATCCTACAGGACAAACACACAGTTATTTTTACTGCTAAGCACATTGTCTGCTGGTCCATATTCAACACAAGCCCTTTGTGAAAGATTGTTTCCAGGATTCCAGCTTGAACATTAATTCCTTTAATAGTTGTCTTACAGTACTTGGTTGAAAAACATTGTGTAATCGAAGTTAGTCGTCATACCAGAATCAAACACTTCTCCCAGAAATGTACATTCTGAGTTTGAGATATATCTCCCATAAATTAATAGGTATTAAAGTTATTGTGAGAAAAAACGCTGAAATTCTTTTTAATGTATGTTCATGTTTTATTTATTAATTTCATATTCTCTTAGTCCACAGAAATCAGAATTCATACATGATGGATGTCAAAATACAGAAGCAGTAACACCTTCATACCCCAGTTTTTATGGAGAGTTATCAAGCAGTAAGTACACAGACGAGCAGCAATGTTGTTGTTTTGGGTTTTTTTTTTGCATGGCTTTTGTTGCTAAAATACATCATTTAACTTCAATAATTAAAAAAAAGTACTTTCATTCTTTATCTTTGAGCGGGTCCAGTTTGCAAAATACAGAAACTGGATTATTCTGTTTTCTTCTGTGAATATTACAAAGTCATGTAAACAAAATGTTGACTGTTAAGTAATATTTTTTTGTGTGATGGGAAAACATTCACCTGAGTTTCTAAAGACATTTTCTGGTAAACTGACAAACCAAAATGTAATAAGACAAACACTGTTGTCTCCCCACTCCCCAGTCTCTCTCATCTCCATTACATGCCTGCCCAATAATATATACAGCCCTTCAAGTAGACTTGTCTTAGTAATACAAGTGTCATCTTGACTGTTTAATAGTGCCCTTAGACTTTTTGTTTAGGGAGGAATTAAGTAATCTCTTCGTGTTAATGTCCCACTGGCAATTGTTTTCCAATCTTGATTTTGCAAGCCAGTCTAAGTTTGTGTTTACAGTTGCAATTAACCAAAGAATGGTTAAATAAAAACCTAAACAGAATATAGATAATAGTCAGTATATGTTACCTAATAAATACAGTGTTCTTGTTACAGAATAAATCCTGTCTAGACTGAGAGCACATATTCTTTCAAGTCAAATCTTGACCCTCTGCTATGTAAATAAGTCTTAATATCCCCATTTAGAATCAGTTTTAGCACACCTTTACTTCTCTTTTATATGCACCATAAGTGTAGAACTTGGTATTACAGAAGAAATGCCTGTGGAAGGAAAGAGATGAAACATAAAATCAAGTGACAATAGAAAATTAGTAGATGAAAGGCATGGAAATGATGACTAAAATGATTGCAGACATGAAAATAGTTGTAGTGAGTGAGTGACCTAAAACTTCTGAGGTAATCTAACTCATATCACTTAGTTCACACAATTGTTTGTATTTTCAAATTGAAATCTTATCTGAGACCTGAAGATCTCTCAGATGTTTTAGGAATGATTGATTCTTTAGCATCAATGACACACTGGATGGAGAATGGACAATGTTGAATCTTGGTTCTCCTGACATTCTGGACCTTCTGTATGCATTTACACCTGTGCAAAGAGAGGGAACAAAATGAAATTAAAATAGGTGATTTTAATGCTTTTTGCATACATGGACATGAAACTGAAGTATCACAGTAGAGAAGGCTAGATAAGTACCATATTGTCTGTACTGCTCTTGATCAACAGGGATGCTTGCTGAAAGACTGTTTTGTGTTTAGACCAGAGTAGCCTCGGGTTACTTCTTGAGTCAGTAAGAACTATTGCTTGAGCTAGCATAGCTTGAGTCTTTCCTTACATCCAAGATTTTTGAGAGCTAATTCTATTCTATGGGATTTCCCTACAGACGGATCTCAACTGCAAATTCAGTAGATTTGTCCTAAAGAAATTAGTTGTAAATGGAGAAGGGGAGAAGGTTTGAAACAACAACATTGAGCTTTAATACAACAAAGTTTCCAAAATGTCAGGAGAAGGGAAAAAAAAAAAGAAAAATCCATCCTGATATATAAAAAATTCACATAAAATTTAAATTAAAATGTGATATGATCAGTTTTGCCTCTCATTTTGTCATCCCTTTTTATGTTCTCATATTAGCCTTTATATTTTTTTATTGTACATGCTATGTTAGGTGTCAGAGAGAGGATAAAATATTTACTCTTACCCCACATCTGTAAAATGATATTAAACACTCTAGGTTGGGTTTTTTTTACTCTTTCCTTCTTAATTCTTCTTTTTTTGATCATACCTGTGTTTATGTTTGTACATACATTTCTGTGTTATACTAGATATTGACATAATTACATTTACATAGTCACTGAATGGCAATACTGCTCCCATTCAGACTACACTAGTGTACCCTATTTACAATATGCTGCAGGTATTTATGTGGGGGTTTTGTTTTTTTTTTTTTTTTTCAAACTTCATTCATAGCTGCAGGAATTCAACACTTAAATAAGTCACTATGCGTTGTGTGGTCAGGATACTTGTGAACCTTGACATTACTGAAACATTTACAGTTGCTACATAAAATTCAGTTGCCTTTTCTCAAGACATTGTATAGTACTGGCAATCAGAGATTCTTGTGTAGATTCAAAGGATTGTACAAAAAATTGACCCAAATTATGTATCTGGCAAGAAACCTTGTAGTAAAGTACTGAGATGTCACCTTTGTCTGTTGAAGTCCAAATGAGGAAGAAGTGAACTAAAGCAGTAGAGATGCCAATTCAAAATTGCTTTAAAAATAGTCTGAAAAAATCAAGATAGGTAGTAATAAAACCCATGTGCAAAACCATAAATGTAACATCTTTATTAACTGCAAGCAAAACTGGTGAGCCTCTGGGTATGTGACATCTTGACTACACACCATTCTTGTTGCCCTGTAGCAGAAAGTAAATCAGGCAAAACTGTAACTATACAAAATTTTATTGAATACATATTTGCATTGACTGGACTATTATTTTTAAAGTAAAGAAACACATATTAAAATAGCATTAGAACTTGCATAGTAAAATCTGTGATTAAATAGTCCAGATCAGAAAGTATTCTCAGTATCTTTAGAAAATTATGATGAAAAAATACATCATGGGATATCAGACCTCTGTTTAAAAAAATAAAATACAATAAAATTAATTACAACATCAATGAAAACCCCACACTTTGTGCTTGTTTCTTAGAATATCCTTTCACGTAATGCAAAAGCACATATTTTTAGGTATGTTGCTGAAGTAAAAAATTTAAAATGTTAAATATCTTTCTCTTTGTGTACTTTTATGTATATTGTCAGTTTATAAATTACGAATGTGTTTTTTCAGGTAATGGTAGATATCATTCCCCAGACTTTGAGAGTATTTCATTGTTGAAACTCATTTGTTGTTGGAGTGACCAATCTATAAAGGTAGGAAATAGCCCATGTCAGTTGGTGCAATGTAATCCTTAAGTAACATTGGCTGTAACTTAGTATTTGGAATGTGACATAATAGTTATGTATTTGTGGTGAAATTATTACATAAATTGTGCCATTCAGATCTATGAAAATGAGATTATTATTTCAGGATGAAGTATGCTACTCATTAAACTATTTTACGTTAAAGAACACATAGAGATGGGGAAAGTAACTGTCCTGCTAGTCTTTAATCTAGGTTCATAGCATGTGTTTAAAAAATTAGTTACTTGTTCTTTATCAACCAAATTAACTTCCATTACAAATGATATTAATGCTTTGGAAAAATAAAGACCAAAATAAAGGAAGTGTGATAAGCCAATATATTACTATAGATGAAACAAAAAATGCCTTCTTAAAGGGATAAATAATTAAGCCCAAATCCTTACTTATTAGAACACTTTTCGAGAATCACTTAGAAATAGAAGTTATGGGTTCTCAGGTCAGATGAAGCTCATGCCTATTGTTAGAGAAGAATATGTTTTGTGATATAAATTACTATTTCTTGATTGTTAACAGGTAACTGAAACAGTCTGAACAGTGAAATATAGAGACAATTTTTCATTTTGGAAATATGCATTTAAATATAGTTGTGTGGTTGTTTGAGTGCTTAGGAGTATGAAACTCAAGACAATATACTATGACCACAATAAATTTTACTATAAAAAAAAAAGGTTATTTTTATGATATTACTTAAAAATTGAATATGAATCTGTGCTGCATTTCAAGTCTGAAGAATATTTTCCAGAGTTGAGTTGTACCAGGGGTACTGCAGTGATAGTCCTCTGTTCTATTAGACAGTAATGGTTTCTAGTGGAATTCAGTATTTTATCTTGAGCTTAGCAGTGATTTATTATATCCCCACTGTCTGCAAATTCTCCATATTATTTCAGAATTCAAATTCCCTCACAATCTGTTACAATTTTTTTTTTTAATCCTTTTAATGAAAAAAATTGAACATAGGACCTCAGTTTCAATAGCTGCAATGGTTGTGTGAAGTCTTGCTGACCTGATCAGCAACTGAAACTCTTTATATAGTTGTACAGCCATGAAACTTGTATTTGAAGTTGATTATGTGAGATCTATGTACTTATATTTTCTAATTAATTTGATGATTGGTCAGCTTATACAATGATAAGGGTCTAATCTACCACAGTAGGTTAGTGTGCAGGAAGATAAAGCTTTTTTCATCTGAAAAGGTTTTGAGACACTGAAAATGTCAGGTACTGCAAATACCATGCTATCAATGCTTCTCAAATTTTAACATTATTCTGACACAGCTTGTAGTTGGTTATATCTGTGATATGTATTTGTTCTTCTTCTCTCTTTTTTTTTTTTTTTTTTTTTGTGTAGTAATACTATATTATTACAGCTTTATGGAACCTTTTTGGATGAAAGGATGATCATTAAACCTTAAAAAAAAAAAAGTTATCAGAATAGTCAAGCTGTGGTTCAAACAAAATGTTTTGCCTGTTGTTGACTTCAGCAGATATAAGGATTTTTTTTTTTCTACCAGAAAGACTTATTTGATAATTATTTCCTTGTCTTCAAATAACAGATGTTGAAATGCCTTCTCCATATATCTTTATTGAGGTGTTTGAAGATGAAGAAAAAGATGGGAAATAATATGCTTCCTTTTTTCCTGCTCGAAGATCTTTTTAAGTATTACTGAATGAGGTTCATTCTTGTTAGGCTGACTTTCTTAAAGACTGAAGTCCTTTGTCTCTCCACAAAATGATAATAGACCAAGTAAGCTTCCTTCTACAGAATGTCTTACTCCCTGAACTGGACAACTGCTTCAGCAGTTTGCCTTTGTGTTACGCATGGCAGTATCGAGGCTCTCTGCTGTGACATACCTGTACAGAAATAACTGCACTTTATCAGGTTCATTACTAATGCCTTCCCAATTAGTAGGAGTCATATATTGGTTTCTCCTAGTTCTGAGTTATCTGGACACGAGTCAGCTCTAACCTTGAAACCGTCCAGTTGTGTAGGCCCAAGGACTAAGATCTTTTTAGAATTTGGATGTATTAATTCAGGAGCATCATCAGAAATACAGTTTATACAGTTTCAGCATACAACATTTGGAAGTACTCTACTGTGTATCCTCTATTATCAACTAGCTACTTAGCAGTCTGCCCTTGGGAAAACTGTTCACGTCCATGCAAAACCAATATGGGGCTCTGGAATTGGAGGGACAAACGATGATGGGGATGAAGGTCCATCAGAGGAGTCGCCCAGGGCTAATCGGTCTCCTCCATGCATTGTGACTAGTTCTAAAAAGAAAAAAAGGAGGGTATTTGTAATCGGTGACTTCCTTCTCAGAGGATAAAACTGGACCCACCAAAGTTGAGCAAAAGGGTGGCAGGTCATTGTTGGGCAAGAAGTCTCTAGCCCGGCTCAAGTGCATCTACACAAATGCACAAAGCATGGGCAACAAACAGGAGGAGCTGGAAGCCATTGTGAAGTGCATCTGCTATGATGTAGTCGCCATTGCAGAAACATGGTGGGATGACTCTCATGAGTGGAGTTCTGCAATGGATGGCTATAAGCTCTATAAGCAGAATAGGCAAGATAGAAAGGGTGGTGGCATGGCTCTCTATGTTAAAGAGTGTTTTGAATGCATAGAAGTTAATAAGTGTGATGGACCAGTTGAATGTTTGTGGGTAAAGTTGAGGAAGGCCAACAAGGTAGATGTCCTGCTGGGGGTCTGTTATAGACCACCCAACCAAGATGAAAAGGTTGATGAATTATTCCATGGACAACTGGCAGAAGCCGCAAAATCACAAGACTTTGTTCTTGTGGGAGATCTCAACTTGCCAGACATCTGCTGGAAATATAACACAGCAGACAGGAAACAGTCCAGGAGGTTCCTGGACTGTGTGGAAAATAAATTCCTGACTCAGCTGGTAAGCCCACGAGGGGAGGTACCTTGCTGGACTTGTTCACAAACAGAGAGGGACTGGTGGGTAATGTGGTGGTCGGAGGTCGTCTTGGTCTTAGTGACCATGAAATGATAGAGTTTTCAATTCTTGCCCAAGTAAGGAGGGGGAGCAGCAAGACTTACCATGGACTTCAACCTGTTTAGGACACTGGTTGAGAAAGTCCCTTGGAGTACAGTCCTAGAGGGCAAGGGGGTCCAGGAAGGCTGGACTTTTTTTTAAAAGGAACTCTTACAGGCCCAAGAGCAGGCTGTCCCCATGTGTTGTAAGATGAATCGGTGTGGAAAATGACCAGCCTGGCTAAATGGGGAGCTTCTGGTGGAACTTAGGAGGAAGAGGAGAGTCTACCACCTTTGGAAGAAGGGGCAGACTACTCAGGAAGAGTACAGGGATTTAGGTTATGTAGAAAGAACATTAGGGGGGGCAAAAGCTCAACTAGAACTCAGCCTGGCCACCACTGCAAGAGACTACAAAAAGAGTTTTAAAAAATATATTAATAACAAAAAAAAGAACTAAGGAGAATCTCCATCCCTTACTGGATGCAAGGGGGAACATTGTTATCAAGGATGAGGAAAAGGCTGAGGTACTTAATGCCTTCTTTACCTCAGTCTTTAATAGTCAGTCTGGTTATCCTCATGGCATTCAATCCCCTGAACTGGAAGATAGGGATGGAGACCAGGACAGTCCCCTCATAATCCAGGAAGTGGTAGTTAATGATCTTCTAAGCCAACTGGAAACCCACAAGTCTATGGTGCCAGATGGGATCCACCCGAGAGTGCTGAGGGAATTGGCAGAGGAACTTACCAAGCCTCTCTCCGTCATTTATCAGCGATCCTGGTCAACTGGGGAGGTCCCAGATGACTGGAGACTTGCCAATGTGACATCCATCTATAAGAAGGGCAGGAAGGATGATCCAGGGAACTACAGGCCTGTCAGCCTGACCTCGGTCCCGGGAGAGATTATGGAACAGTTCATCTTGAGGGTGATCACACAGCAAGTGCAGGACAATGGGGGGATCAGGCCCAGCCAACATGGGTTCATGAAGGGCAAGTCCTGTTTAACCAACCTGATCTCCTTCTATGACCAGGTGACCCACCTAGTGGACGAGGGCAAGGCGGTCGTTGTTGTCTACTTGGACTCCAGGAAGGCATTTGACACCGTTTCCCAGAGCATTCTGCTGGAGAAGCTGGCAGGTCATGGCATAGACAGGAGGGCTCTTCGCTGGGTTAGAAACTGGCTGGGTGGCCGAGCCCAGAGGGTGCTGGTGAGCGGAGTAAAATCCAGTTGGCGACCAGTCACAAGCAGTGACCCTCAGGGCTCAGTTTTGGGACCCGTCTTGTTTACTATATTCATCACTGACCTGGACGAGGGAATTGAATGTACCCTCAGTAAATTTGCAGATGACACAAAATTAAGCACAAATGTCGATCTGCTTGAGGGTAGGAAGGCTCTGCAGCGGGATCTGGACAGGCTGGAGAGATGGGCTGAGCTCAACTGTATGGAGTTTAACAAAGCCAAGTGCCGGGTCATGCACTTGGGTCACAACAACCCCCAGCAACGCTGCAGGCTTGGGGAGGAGTGGCTGGAGAGCTGCCTGGGGAAAAGGACCTGGGGGTGTTGGTCAATAGCTGTGAGCCAGCAGTGTGCCCAGGTGGCCAAGAAGGCCAATGGCATCCTGGCCTGGATCAGAAACGGTGTGGCCAGTAGGAGTAGGGAGGTGATCATACCCCTATACTTAGCACTTGTGAGACCGCACCTTGAGCACTGTGCCCAGTTTTGGTCACCACAGCACAGGAGGGACATCGAGGGGCTGGAGTGAGTGCAGAGGAGGGCAACAAAGCTGGTGAAAGGGCTGGAAAGCATGCCCTGTGAGGAGCAGCTGAGGGAACTGGGTTTGTTTAGTCTGGAGAAGAGGAGGCTGAGAGGAGACCTTATTGCCCTCTACAGCTACCTAAAAGGGGGTTGTAGAGAGGCTGGTGTTGGTCTCTTCTCTCAAATTAGTAATGATAGGACAAGGGGAAATGGACTCAAGTTGCGTCAGGGGAGGTTTAGATTAGATATTAGAAGGAAATTCTTCACTGAGAGGGTGGTTAGGCACTGGAACAGGCTGCCCAGGGAGGTGGTGAAGTCACCATCCTTGGAGGTGTTTAAAGAACAATTAGATGTGGAGCTTGAGGATATGGTGTAGTGGTTCGAGAAATGCTAGGACAAAGGTTGGACTTGATGACCCTGGAGGTCCTTTCCAACCATAATGATTCTGTGATTCTATGATTTAGATCTCTAGCATAATCTGTATATGAGGAATGTGGTTGCTTTAGCCTCCTCCTTTCACCAGTGGAAACAGTCACTGTGGAGGGACTGCTGAGATCTTAAGAGGAAAGAATTATCTCAGGACTTTCTCTTCTCTTTCTATTGATTTTTTCAGTGCATCTGTATTTTTCTTTTTTCGCTTCAGTTATTTCATTTCCATTAATATCTAATATAAGATGGAGTGAATCTGAGATATATTACCAAGGACTTTAATTTCAGAGAGTAAAACACTTCATGTTAAGACAAATACAGAGTAGTATTGATAAGGTACTAACCTTAACTGATGCTCAGTTTTACAGTAATCTCTCTAACGAGCTCTGAATTATTTTTTTTACAGTGTTTGACTCTAAAGCCAACTGAATTCAGTGTGTCTAGACAACTGTCCTGACAGTTACTATCCAGAATTAGAGGAAGTAGACTGGATAACACGATTCCGATGTTTTGATTTTTTTTTCCTTTTATTTTTTATTTCTTCACAATTTCACTATATTATGGAGACATCTGGGAGGCAATTTCTGTAAGGCTCAGCTCTATAGAGGTTATGGCCTGAGCAATAACCAGGAGTGATGACTATTGACTTCCCTCCTTAGACCCACTCATTAAAAAGAGAGTAGTAATCCTTGGAAGTAATTGATAAAGTGTAGAAAGGAAAGCCTGTTTAACTTATTATAGATGTAACAGTACAGCTTGCCTCAACTTTTGCTCACTTGTCTTTTTGAATTGTTCTGTATTATTACTGCTGCAGAGTCAATTACCTTTTACTCCTTGATATCTGTATTTATAGTTGGACATATGCAATTTATATTTTCTGAGGCATAGAAGCAACATAATTTCTATCAGATTTTACAATCCCAACTAAAAAGCAGCTACTGATTACAAGTGGTTACAATTATGGGAAAAAGACCACACATATTAATATATTTTTGATTGATATATTAACAGACAACAAGATAGACAATATACATAATCCAGAAGAACACTAAAGTGAAAACTGACAGAGAAAATTAAAGGTGCTTATGTAGACTTGTTTTGTGTTAGAAACAGGCAAAGCTTCTGGAAATTCTTAAACTTGGTGATAATGATAGATAAGGTATCTGAATTCTTGCAGAAGATGCAGTGAGATGACAAAGGTAAACATACGAAGCCACATTGAGCACTGTGGAAAGGCAGTTTCAACAAAGTGATAGACTAGCATGCAGAGAAATACAGGTGGCTGTACAATACACTGTGCCATTTGATACAGTTTTTTATTTTGCATTAAGTTGTTAGAGGAAATTACATGTTACAAATGCTGCCTGTCTGGCGCACACAGTGATACAAGTAATGAATATCTGATCCAGATTAGTGACAGGTTCTTAGCAGATCAGAACACCATCAAAAAGACACCATGTGATGATGTCAACAATGACAGCATGTTTGTGATTCCTTCTCTTGCTTTAATTATTATAGATATATAGAAAGAATCTTCTGTAAAGTCAGGATCTATAACCCCCAAAGGTCAGGGTTGTATGGATGTGGGGAATTGGAAACTGCCTTTGCTTTCCTCTGTAAAATAAAGTGCTATTATAACAAGATAGAGGTGTGCTCTATGTTAAAACACGTAGAGCTGGGTTCACTTGCTGTGAACTTTCACACTGTGTGGACCTGACTGTGGTATACTTGTCTACAGTAAAGGATTTTGTCACAAAGGACATCAACAGCCTTTGTTCTGCTTAATGATTTGAATTTACAAGGGCAGCTAGAAATGTGATGAAAGCTCATGTATTCACTGTACTTGATTAACAAGATGAAACTGTCTCTCTTCCAGGCAGTTTGAGGGAGTCTGCATGTCAACCTAAATAATTTTTAATAGATTGTTTATAATATATATAAACATTTTATGTTTATAATATAAAAATCTTTAACTGAAGTTGAGGTAAAATACACTTTCCTAGAAACTTTAGGTTCTCTCTGTCTCTGGAAATTTCTTGTAATTGAGAATGAATACCTTCCTGAGGGGGAAAAATTGTATTTCTTTTCTAAAGGAAATACAAAATGAAGAGAAGGTACACATGTTGCTGTGCAACACCATGCTGAAATTTAGACTGACTAAAGATTGTGAAAGTTTGGGTCCATTGTTTAAGGACTTCATGTGCTTTATAAATGTCTTAGGTCTTCAAACTTTCTCCATTCACCTGTGACTTCTCTGCTAAAGAGAAGGAACCTAATAACTATATCACAGAGTCTCCACACTGCATTGTCTTAACATCCGTATGTGGTGCATCAGCTATTGCAAGTGCCATTTATAAGCTATTCATAATTCTGGCAGATGTTCCTTCTGGATAAGAGGAGTTTGAGGAATGGTATTTTACTTTGTCTTAGACAAAAAAATACAGAATTATCATGTTTGAGCTAGAGGTATAGAGGATAACTATAGAGCTAGAACAGTATTAATGAAACATTCTTGAAGCTTTTCAGAGAGAAACTAGACACTGAAAGTTCTAAAGTCAAAATACAAGGTCCTTATTCAGTCTATGAAGCACTTTTGCTCACGATAGAAAAAAAAAAACAACTAACGTTTCTTATCATCTGTTATCACCATGTCCTTTCTTAATGTATATTGTCATGACTCCTTGAAATCAAGGAGGCAGTAGATAACTGATTTTAGTTTTGAGATTAAAGAAAATGAAAGTTTAATTAGTGGAAAGCAATCACAACTGACAACTTGCACATTTTACTGCTATCCTGTTCACATTTATTTCTCAATAAGTATCTAGACATACATGATTATCAGTGTCTGAAAGATACTGATAACTGTTGATTTCCCAATGATGTTCACTGGAACAGTCTTAAAATACTCAAATGCTTAAATAAGTAATTGAGGTACTAATATAGTGCAATCAAAATTTGCATTTAACAGATTATTGAGGTAATACAAGCAGTGCTGCTGGCAGAAGTTCAAAGGACCATGAATACTTTGAGAAAGACAACAATCTGCAGAGATCAACTGGCTATAGTAGAGAATGGAAATGGTAAGTTACAGAAAGCATCAAAGACTGAGGGGGGTTATTTGTAATGCATTAAAAATCTTTCTCTTCCATGTAGGTGGAAAATGTATTGGTATATTCTTTCAGAAGTATTTTCTCTAGTACTCAGAACAATTTAGGAGTAGAAGTTCACAATACATTTAACTGTTTAAGACAAGCCAGATGGCCTATTTCTGACCTTATCAGGATATATGTTTTTTTATATCATTGTCAAGTAGTTTAAAGGGCTTTCACACACTTTCATTATCTCTGAACATTGAAGAAGAAATTGTAAAGTTTCTTTGATTGTATGATAGCTCTGGTATTGTAAATGCATTTGCAAATAAAGGAAATGTTTGGAATAGAATCTGTGAATCATATTGAAAAGAAGTATTAAAAATGTATCTTTTCAATCACATGAGAATTTTTATAGCACTAAAATTTAATTACTGAAATTTTATAACTTCATTTAATACAGAATTTTTTTTTTTTTTTAGAAAAAGCCTCTATCCAAGGAGGTTTCAATCACATTTTACAATTACATCATTTCATTTTATAAGAAGTTTACTCTTTGTGAGATTACAATTTCTGTTAATATTTATGGTGAAAAAGATTGAACCTGAATTTATGTTAAGAAGTAAATTTTTTTCTTTTTTTTTTTTCCTCTCTGCCATTAGCTGAATCTTAAAATTAACTGACCTAAATTTTAGATCCAATCTTACTAGTGAGCCTTCTCTTGGGAAACTAATTCATAATGTGATATATTCTGGAATAGACATAAAACATACAGGAAGAATGGTAAAGAGATGTTATGCTATAAGTATTTAATATCGTATTAACTTTCTTTTTTTTTTTTCTAATTTCCATACATGTTTTAGCTTGTTGCATTATTTATGTTTTTAAATAACACAAGTATTCTTGTTTGGGTTTGTATAATTTTCTAATAGGCATTCAAAACTTGATGGGTTTATTCAGAACTGAACAAATTTTTTTTATATTTCTAATATGTAAAAGAGTGAAACTATTTGTGGTATGTCATGATATGCAGAAAATATTAAAATTCCATCCAGGAGTAAGTCCACAACTAGTGTAATTTCTAAGACAAGTAATTATGTCTGGTTTTAATAATTCATGTGATAGGTATGTCATCTTATTAAATACTCTGCATTTATGGGTTGTACAATAACTGCCATCTTGTGCAACATCAAGGTGAATGTTAAATATTGTTTCAGGATTATAAACTATAATTCAAGACTGGGATCATGTACTCTGAATCTTGTCAGCCATCATATTGTATTATATAGCATTTGTGTTTAATTGGAATTAACAGATTTGATCTGCAAATGTTTAACCTTGTTTAACTCAACAAATTTCATTGATGTCAACAGAATTTTTCTAAAAGACATGTTTCAGGATTTGTCATTCAGTTTTTTATTATCTTTAAAGTTTATAGCTTATTATATAGTTGTTTTCAGAAAACTCTTTATTGCTTTGGAATCTCCTGCATCCTTACTTCACAATTAAGGGTGACAGCATTTAGACAGTTCCATACAGACAGAATTGTTTAATTGAATTTTAAAAATATAATAAAAAACTCCAATGACAATAACAATTTTTAAAAAGCACCAAAAAAAAATAATTAAAAAAACCACAATACCCCCCTCCCCTCCCCAAGAAAAACAACAAAACCATAATATATTTTCCCAGAAATAAAAATAAGGTATTTAAAAACCCTATTAATGTAATGCATTCCACAGAAAGGATTAACTGTGTTCTGTCTAGTACATTCTCCCATTGTTGCTAAAAGGAGATATAAATGCCAACTGTTGCAATATCAGAGATAATAATTTTGGACCTGTTCCAAACATATTGATAGCAATCTTACCATTAATTTCTGCAAGTTTTGCTTCAGTTCTTCAAATAAGCTGAGGTTTGCCCTAATTTTTTTTAACATTCATCGTAACTCTGAGAAAGTACATTGCTCTTTACCCTTCTTGCCTTTTTCCTAAACACTGTTAATCTCAGGTTAATGGTACCATTTAACAGGTTATCAATGTGATACTGTTTTCTGTAACCATGTGTGTCAGAGGCACTGATTTTAACATCTTATGCAGATAAAAGTGGATAGATTCTTAAGCTAGGAGGAAGTAAGTTTCATGACATTGCTTATTAATTTTTCATTTTTAGTATTTGATCTTATGACATTCATACTTAATCCGTACCCAGCCATGTACAGAACTTTTTTGATTGTCAGAAAAATGGTGGTAATACTACTATTCCCATTCAAGAACCCAGTGACTGCATACAAAGAAATTGGATAGTCCCTCCTGTAGCTGATTTTAACACATATCTTCCTCAACAGTAATTCATTATTTATCCTCAAGGCGTTTTGCAGTGAGTCTCCTACAAAAATAGGTTCCCTTCTCATCAAAATATTTGTTTCACTTCTATCAAAATATTTGCAAGGGTAAGAGTTAGAAATGAGATTCTCTCACCTCCATTTGTGTGTTGTGTAGGACTGTGATCTTCTTTTAGTAGCTGCACTGAAGCAGTTTCCTACATGTCACCCATGGATGTTTATTTCTTCTAATGAGTACGGAGCCAAAACAATCTTATCTGAAACGGCATTATAGTATACAATTCCTTCTGGAATTGTGTCTTAAACTTTGTAAAATGCAAAGAACTAGATTTATTTACTTTTAAGAAAAACATGATTATAATTGTGTTTAAGATGTTCATGCTCAGATATTAAACTAAGAAACTGATGTACATGATATTCCAGGAATTCCAAAAACTGGGAAACTGAAAGGAAGACATAAAGTGCATGCTTTATACCTAAATATAGAATATTATTTTAACTGCCTCTTATATTTGTGAAATATAAGCCTACTAAGAATAGCTTTCAATAAATTCTAGCTTGCACTTAAAAATTCCTAGTTTAAAAAACTGCTAATGATTCAATCTTTTAAGTATATGTGAAAGCTATTAGCTATAACCTCATCTTTTTTATGTGGCTTTGGAGGTCTTTAAACTATTCAATTAAATACATTGGTTCTCTCAGGAAAAGCTGCTGCTGATAAATAATAGTGAAATTAATGGTGGCAATAGATTTACATAGGTTAGTGTAAAGAATTGTCGAAGACTTATCTAGAATATAATGCTGTTTTGTTAAAATAAGGAATCCATTCAGTAATAATAAAGCAGTAAAAGGTGGGATATAACAGTTTCTGTTCACTAGAAAAGTGTAGTGACCAGGAGAGGGTTTCTAACTCTTCTGTTGTCTGGGTTTCAGAAGTCTGTCCAGTTGCAGGCAACATTTATGTCAACTCTCAGGAAGTCATTCTGTGAAGTCTTTCTGTATAACAAATGAATCTTCTTTCCTGTCTGCACAGTCTTAAGGATTTGTCAAGGGCGTGCAGATAAAGAGAAGAGTTATTCTGTTTCTGACACTCTTTTTCATATTGTCATCTTTTAACAAACTAATGCCTTTTCATATTGGTCAAAATATACATTCCAACTCTGTATTTAAACAAAGACCCGAAAGACAATCCCAAATCAGCATTAGTCTATTTGGACAAAGGTTACATACGTTTTCAGAGAGTACTTGCCCATGGTTCCTTGATTGCTGGGGAAATAACTTTTAGGGGTGTAAAATGCATTGATACTCTTATTTAGTGTAACCACATTAAAGCAATTTGTATTGATTGTGTTCTGGTGAAACATGCCCAGAAAACTTGAGCAGCATCTGAGGAATCAATTTCTGTCTTAACATTTTACATTCAGATAAACATACATCTGTCTGCCTATCCTTAAATTTCCTTTGCTGTGTGAGTTACAAGTTTGAATTTGGGCTTGCAATGTACATAATGTATTCAGTCTTTGAAACTACTTGCCTTGCGCTGCCTGGCTTCCATATCCAACATAAATCAAGTAATCAAGCAAAATCTGGAAAAAGATGTCCAGACAAAATGTGCTGGAGTCCTGGAAATCCACATTTGAAAGCTATCAGTGCAGCTCTTAGGAAATCTCTTGTGAATTGACCACTTGTACAACTGGAGATTGTTGGGGAGGGGAGGGAAGCTTGTGGAAGGATTTCTGATTAACAAAGGCTAAAGAGGACAATGGGATATGAAGAAACTGGAGGTAAAAAAGTCTAGGTAAATGGCGAAGGAAAAAACTATAATAGAAACATGGTCATGTAAACACGTACAAAACATTAACAGTTTTCCAATGGAAATCGCAACCAGGAAAATGGTTACTGATTAAAAAAAAATCAACAATAAAATTTGATCCTATTCCTAGTATGATAAAGGTTATTGCGATTAGTTGGAACTAGGAAATGAGGGAATTTTGACAGTGTGCATGATTTTAGATTGAAGGAAATTGAGAAGAGAGATCATTAAATGCACAAGCATTTGAGAATCCACAAATCCCAGCAGCATGGACTTTGAAGAGCGTAAGAGAAAATTCTCCTTTTCTAGAACATTCAAATTTCATGAAAGAAAAAGAACAATTCATTTGTCTGAATGAAAACCAAAGACAATAAGAAGCATCTTTCATTGTGAGAGATATCCTAAGTGAAACCAAATAAAGGGTTTGTGTTAATTTTTATAACCTATTTGCTAAATTCATAGATTTTACGGACTTTTTTTTTTTCTTTTAATGCAGATATTTGAAGGAACCTAAGGTGATTTTCCTGATGCAGGCTGTTTCATTATTTTATCATTTTAGAGGAACCAGTATTACTTCCTGTTGTGTCTGAGGCTGGTTCATTGTTTCAAGGGTATTGAGATTCAGTATCTTCAGTCTGGAAAATGAAGATCTAGAATATGTTCCCAAAGCTTGTATTCCACTGGCCCAAAAATGCAACAGGACTAATAGACTGCACTTAGTAGTGATGAAATTACATTTGCATGAACCCACTCTAAATTCTTTTCAAGAACATTTCAACACTGTATCAAAATGCTGTCTACAAAATGTAGTGCGAGCTTATCTGGTTAGGTCAAAGGGGAGACATTTAAGTTGATATCTGAATCAGGACACTGTTGTCATGAAGTAAAAATAAGTGTGACTGTTAACATGAAAAAGTTTTTACACTTCAGGAATTCTTTTCATATGTGGATCCTCTAAAATGTAGAAACAGAAATGTCCTCAGTCTCATAGTATCTGTGATTAAAACGTAGTATTTCAAATGAAATTGATCAAAACTGTCCCTCTTCCTCTGGAGTCTCTCTGTGTTTTGTAGTATTTCCAAACTTTAGTTTTAGTTTTAGAGTAACATCTGAAACAAACACTACAATCATATTTCCTTGGACTTTTCATCTGACTTGACTTTTGACTTCAGATATCTTCCTGTCTGACATCTCTCACATTTTTCCAATTTAACCCTCTTCTCCTGTTGCATGTTACATCTTTTACCTGGATTCTTTCAGGCTATTTTATTCCTTTACATTCCAGTCTTTCAGTTCCTCTTTTTCCTGAGAAACAAGAATGTTAAAAAAAAAATCTGCAAAATGAAATTTCCTTACTCTGTTGTTATTAGTGCAGACAATTCGGCCAATAGGAATATATTTTAGGTGGCACTGAAGTTATGTGTTCTTGGACAAGTTCATGAAAAACCCTAAAATTTATTAAACTGTTAGACTTACGTTTGGCTGTTTTAAAAAATTCACTGGCAGGCCAGTTTTGTGTGTGCATGCATTCACAATAAGCAGTGTAAGAAATTACTGTATAATCAACATTTCAGCACTGTTAAAGAGAATAAGATTCATCTGAAATTTAATTTCAGTCCGTTGAAACAGCAAACCAATTAATCTAGCATTTGATGAATGGACTTTGAGGATAAGCTGGTGACAGCAGTAGCTTTTCTCTGTACTGAATATGCATTAAAAACCAAGTGTATTATATCCTAGTTTCATATTACAAATATTTCCAGTAAAAGAATACAAATCAATGTTATATTTTAGCATCTAACCTGTGGTTTGACTATACCACTGTATCATGTCCTATATATCCAATTAAAACTGTATTTTGATCCAGTAGTCTTTAATATTAGTGGTCAAGTTCTAAAGGAAGTAATCTTAAAGACTCATTCTAGAACTACAGCTTATTTCATTCCATGAATCATATATTTTACCAGAGAACTCCTTAATGTAGCAGAAATCAGATTTGTTGTTTATTTTTACACAAAATCAAATTGTACAGACGCCATCTCAGCCTCTTCCAAAACATTAGGAAGGATAGGATTCACTTGGTCAAGAAGTCAGTAAGGATGACGTATATTCTAACTTTAAATGCTCAATCTAGTTTAGACAATTTGGTGTTTGGTATGCTTTTTTCAGTGTTTACTGAACGGGAAGAATCTCTAAGATATCTTCTATTTAGATTTTCAAAAGTAAACAGTCTTTTGGGGGGGTGGCTGTTAATACAGACAAAATTATCATTTGTTCATTTTTTGCATCTCTATTGTTTATTTAGAAGTTAGTTTGGTCCAGGCAAAGTACAAAACAAATCTTTCAGAGATTTGAAAGTTGGAGTCAGGGCTTCAAAATAACAAGTGAAGGAGCTGCAAGTATTTAATGTTTAAAGCAGTGTCCCATCTCTTCTCTGTCTTCTACTGGTTTTTGTTTGTTTGGTTTTTAGTTTTTTTTTTTTTTGTTTGGTTGGTTTTTATTGAAGACCCCCTCCTTGTCACATCTTGCTTTTCTATTCTGAATGTCTTCTTGCCTCTGCTGTTGTTTTTAGTCAAACACAGTGTTCAAGGTTGTTAATAGCATATAATTTATGATCCTTATAGTGTAGTTGGAACTCTGATTTTTTTTTTTATGACTAATTTAGTATACGGAGCCTATATCAGGGTACGCCTACTAATGTTCCCTTAGAATTAGAAAACATGTCAACATACCATGGAACATAAGTGTGTAAATTGCAATGTAAGGGTTTAATTTTTTGTCATACTTTCTTTCCATCTAGCTTTGTCTGTATAACAGAAGTCCTAATTTAATCAAAAAAAAGTAGAAAGAACAAAACCTTTTGTTTTTCACACTGTGTAAAACATGTACATGTTACAGGTACACAAAAGTCAGGAAAGACGTAAGTAGGTCATAATCTAGAAGGACTGGAGAGCTGGACGCCTTTCTGAAAAAGGAGTGGTTCAGAAAAAGATGGATAAAGGAGATGATCCCCAGGTAGCAGTTTTCTTCTCCATCTTCTTTGATGATACTGTTGCCCTCCTTGAAGAAGGTTTGCAAGAGTTTGGCAGTATTATTTTCTCTGGGCTATGTTTCCTGGCTTTTGCTTATTGTGGAGAATAAAATCTTGCTCAGTGGTTTGGATTGCAGTTGTAGTGTGCAGTTGACAAAGTTTCCTATACTTTGGTTAGTCTTCTTTTATGTGATTGGAATAACATTAATTATTTTTTTCTTTTTTAGGATATGTGAAGCAAGGTATCTCTTAATTTTGAATCTTCTATTATTTTAATCTTCTAAAAGATACAGAATTGATCGTGGACTATAACTGTATTTGAAATGTTCCTGTCTTAGAGGAGTTAGATATTCCAAAATTCAAACATGTGAAAGAAAGTTATAAAATTAATTCAATTCAAATATTGAACTAAGCAGTAGTATGCTAATTATCTGTCAGTAAGACATGTTAAATGCTTTAATAGCATTGATTTTAAAAAAAAAAAAATCCTTGCAGAAAGGTAAATTATTTCAAATTATTGCTAGTAGTTTTCAGTAAAACGGAAAATTTCCATTATGCGTTTTATGAAAAGCACACTGAAAGGTATAACTAATTTATTTATACAATTAGTCATTATTAGTATCAAAACTGAGCGTCTAGCTAACACTCAACCAGCAAAGCAACAGAACTGAACACTGCTTATCTCTCATAATAAGAAAGCAAGACATCCGTCTCTGCAAACAAAAAATGGAAATAACTCAAAAGAAGCCTTTCTTTACCTATCAGGCTTATCACAAAAATATTGAACCAGATGGAGGTACATATCCATCACTGTGGAGAATGTGTTCATCTCTGTGTGCACTTCTGCACCTTCACATATTTTAAAAGTCTTTATACATACATTTGTATTTCATGGCCCTTATATAATCCAGAATCTGTTTTCTTTTTTATATAAAGTTGAGCTCACTGTTGTTTCAAAGATAAATACTATAAATATTATTAATAGAAATAGAATTTCATATTTGGATGGTATATAGAACAAATCATCACAAGATGAATTCCAAATTCTGAAATTTAGCAAGTATATTGCTCAGTATTTCCTCCTCTCGTGCCTGGTTCATAGTTAGTGTTTTAGCATACACTTTATTTTAAGGCCTAAAGTTAGATCTACCAGGTATCATACCTTGCTTCAGCATTATATTTTAGTTCTTTAATTGTACTTACTAATGAAGATGGCAATTCAAATGTTAATGAATACAGAGATGTTTCCAGTACATCTGAGGAAATTTTTACTCAAATTCAAAGTCTATCATCAGAAGATATTTTTTCCTACTCTTGGTAAACCTCAACTTGAATCATACTTGAGATATCATTCACTAATTTACTAAAGATCTGGGATTGTTCTCATATGATGGATGTTAGTCACATTACCTGCTGCACAACTAGAAAATGCTCAGATAGCCTAGTGAAGAGAGTGAAGTACAGAACCTGAGTCACAGAATGGTAGGGGTTGGAAGAGACGTCTGGAGATTATCTAGTTCAACTCCACTGCTAAAGCAGGTTTGCCTAGGTCAGGTTGCACAGGATCACATCCAGGCATGTTTTGGAAGTCTCCAGAGAAGGAATCCAAGAAGTATTTTCTGTAGAATGATTTTAATAACTGGTCTTCTCTACCACCATTTGGATTTCCATTAAGCTCTACAATATGATTTTAAAAGAAACAAAATATATCTGACGTTAGTAAAGCATGCCTGCTAAATTTTGTACTGATAATGCTGGAGACTGTCCTTGGGAGCTCAAGACCACTGAGGCCCCAGAGTAATCCAGGATAGAGGGGGAGACTTCCTTGCTTGATGAGGACTGGGTTAGGGATCAGATGGGCAATCTGGATGTACATAAGTCCATGGGCCCTGATGAGATGCACCCACGAGTGCTCAGGGAGCTGGCGGAAGTCATTGCTAGACCACTCTCCATCATCTTTAGTAAGTCATGGAGAACAGGAGAGGTGCCTGAGGACTGTAAGAAAGCAAATGTCACTCCAGTCTTCAAAAAGGGCAAAACTAAGGACCGGTAAGCATCACCTCCATCCTCAAAAAGGTGATGGAACAACTTATCCTTGGAGCTGTCTCTGGGCATATCAAGGACAAGGGGGTCATCAGAAGCAGTCAACATGGTTTCACCAAGGGGAAGTCACGTTTGACCAACCTGATAGCCTACTGTGAAGAAATAACCAGGTGGATAGATGACAGTAAAGCAGTGGATGTGGTCTATTGTGATTTCAGTAAAGCATTTGATACCATCTCACACAGCATCCTTGCAGCTAAACTGAGAAAGTGTGGTCTGGATGTTCAGGTAGTGAGGTTGATTGTGAACTGGTTGAAGGAAAGAAGTCAGAGTTGTGGTCAATGGGGTAGAGTCTAGTTGGAGTCCTGTATCTAGTGAAGTCCCTCAGGAGTCAGTACTGAGGCCAGTACTATTCAATATTCATCAATGACCTGGATGAGGGCACAGAGTGCACTGACAGCAAGTTTGCTGATGACACCAAACTGGGAGGAGTGGCTGATGCACCAGCAGGCTGTGCTTCCATTCAGTGAGACCTAGACAGGATGGAGAGTTGGGCAGGGAGAAATCTAAATACGACAAGGGCAAGTGTAGAGTCTTGCAGCTGGGAAAGAATAACCTCACATACCAGTATAGGTTGGCAATTGGCTTGTTAGAGAGTAACACAGGGGAAAAGGATCTGGGGTCCTGGTGGACAGCAGGATGACCATGAGCTAGCGACGCACTCTCATGGCATCCTGGGGTGTATCAGAAGGGGTATGGTTAGTAGGTTGAGAGAGGTTCTCCTCCCCCTCTACTTTACCCTGGTGAGGCCGCATCTGGAATATTGTGTTCAGTTCTGGGCCCCTCAGTTCTAGAAGGTCAGGGAACTGCTTGAAAAGAGTCCAGTGCAGAGCCACAAAGATGATTAAGGGACTGAGCATCTCCCTTATGAGGAAAGACTGAGAGAGCTGGGTCTTTTTAGCTTCGAGAAGAGGAGTCTGAGGGAAGACCTCATTAATGTTTATAAATACATAAAGGACAAGTGTCAGGAGGATGGATTTAGGCTCTTCTCTGTTATGTCCAATGATAGGACAAGGGGCAATGAGTACAAGCTGGAGCATAAGAAGTTCCACAGAAACATAATGAAAAACTTTTTCACTATCAGGGCCACAGAGCTTTGAAACAGGCTGCCCAGAGAGGTTGTGGAGTCTCCTTCTCCAGAGGCATTTAAAACCCACCTGGACACATTCCTATGTGACCCACCCTAGGTGGTCCTGCTCTGGCAGGGGAGTTGGACTAGATGATCTTTCGAGGTCCCTTCCAACCCTGAAAACTCTGTGATTCTATTGCTAAATTTTATGTTTCTTTTAGAAATGGAGTACTGTCAAGGTTTTATATCTCACCAGACTGGAGATTTTAATGCTGACAATAAACATAAATCTTTGTCTTGGCTTATAAAACATTCTAGCTTTTTTTTTATTGTTTTGTAAGTTAAGCGTGCACTGGTTTTAAATTCTGTTTTCAGGAAACAGTAGCATTTTGATATAAACTAGAAAGATCTTTCAGATAGGTGCATCCTAGATAATCTTAGCAGGTTAAGGCCATCCTTGGCCCACAGGAAAGAATTCATTATTTAATGTGCTTCTTTGATGGTTTGAAATAAACCCCTTTCACTAGTGACCATTGTTATCTGTGTCAAGATACGATATATGGTATATGAATTACACTGCTGGCAACAGACTATATTAAGGAATACTAAAAGAAGATCATGGGTGTAAACTTGTGCTTTTCTGTAATGAAATTTAATAGTTTAGTTGTATAGTTAGGAATGTTTTAAAAGAGGATTTGTGTGTGGTTAAGGCTTATGTCAGTGACAAACTGCTATAAATTAAGATAAGGCATTAGCAGAAGGTCTAATCTAACAGGCATGGCAAGCAGATCTACCTCATGTACAAAGAGAGCAAAGCATGTCACAAAAAAAGAAGAGACTGATGGACAGGGCAGAGACAACCATTGTTTCCAGTCTCCTCATAATGTTGTGTAGCAGCCATATTTGAAAAGCAGTTTCTCTAAAGTTCCATGGCTTATAAGGGAGTAATTTTCCTCAGCCTGGAGTAAGCTGGTTTTTATGAAGAGTCTTGAATGGTCAGCACATGTATGCTGTTCTTTATTTATTCTCTAATGTAACTCACAGATATTATAAGGCCTAAAGAGGATTTAAGGGGCTACTCCGGAATAGTAACCATCCCTTCCCTCACTGCACCCCATCCCAAATACCACTAAAGCTGATATTGTATGTTGGACCTTAACTGTGGTGTGGATGCATTTTTCCTGACTGAATGAACGAATAACATGAGCATAATCTACTTTATGGAGAAACAAGATTGATAATTTTGGGATCAGTGGTCATACATTACAGTGTATCTGAAAAATAGGTACTTATTATTGTATTAGATGGGAATATAACAATACAAAATGAAGAATTTTCCGAATTTTCCAGCTCTGTAATATTTGCAATTATATATGAGATTTTAGAGTAGAATGTTAGGGGGACCTGTCTCTCTTATAAAAGATATTGTTACAGTGCTCATTGCTTTTAGAAGTCATGCAGTAAAATCCTTGCAACAAACCAAAAAAAATCTAAGAACTTTGTTTATTGAATTCTACTGGCTAGAACTGACAAAAAATAAATTAATAGCTGTTACCACTGCAGTGCTTTTTTTTGTTCACAAGAAAAATATCTTGACATATTTTTTCATTTTGTGATTGGTGCACATTTCAAGGGTATAAATTAATCTTCAAAGGATCCTAGGGAATATTTTTCCTGGACATTTCACTTATACATCAAGTTGGCCATGTTAGCAATCTAATCACAAACCTGTAATTCAGTGGACAACAATTTCTTATTGTGAACAGTGTAGCAGCTTTTACTATCATTCAGGTCAGCCTGAGATTGCTGATGCACCATATGTTTCAGGCCACGGATGATGGATGGTATCCTCTGGTGCCCATCCCTAAGTGATTGGAAAGATTGAAGACACACAGTTCACTTAAGCTTGCTTACTATAACATCAAGTAATCAGTGTGATAGGCAAACCTGTGCTCTTTATGTCACACTACCCAACTTTCTGCAGGGACATTGTGTCAAAAAAACAAGCTAAGAACATTTCCAGATGACAGGCCAGTTACTAGAACAACCATTTAACAACTAGATTCATCTAAAAAGCCTAATAACATGGAAAAGTCAATACAGGTTTTTAAAACACCTTTATTTATATGAACCATACACGGTGTTTTGTTTTCAAAGGGTTTTTATTTCCGTGACTAAACTTAGGCAACAGAAAGATGTAATAATTCAATCCTTCTCATAATTCAGCCTTTAGGATATGAAAACATAGTGTTCCCAATATAAATCAGTGAGAAATTCTACTTTGACATAATTTTAAATGCTTTAGAAGTTTGTTTAAAATTTTGTGGTTCGAAACTCACAACATCAGTTTAAAGTTTAAGACAGAAATCTTTATTTCCCAATGCCTGTCTCTACTATTAGCAATCAATGTTATTTTTATTTGCCAGAACTTCACTGGACCAGTATCAAACCCAGGCAATTGAATGCATCTTCCTTTTTATAAGTTTATACTGTGGTCAGGAGTTTTTTATATGATACAGAAGGAAAAATTCTAGATGATACTCTAAATCTCATTTTGCATAAGAATCCTGCAGGTCTCAGAGCATATATGTCATCAGTCAGAATAAATTCAACCAAATAGTATCATGAGGTGTTAAGTTATAATTTAAAACTACTGCTAGTGTATGTTATTATATAAATGTAAAATAACTGAGTTAAAAACTGAGTACACAGGCCAAAGTATTTGTATATCATGTTGACCATGAAAAAGGTGGGCAGTTCTGTGGATTCAAACTGTAAAATGCTCTTACAGCTGGTCAATAAGGAACATATTTTTGTGTATGCATTTTCTAATTAGAAAGCATAGCGACTGCATGAACTGTGATTAAATATTTCAGAGAATTACAGAATGTTTTTCTGAAGTAAGACGCTTTATTTTGAACACTAAACACTGTTATTTTCAATTTTGTCTGAACTTCTTTGTATTACTCAATCAGTTACTGGTTTCACAGTGATTATATTGACTAGTTAGGTGACTGTGGCCTACCACCAAAATAAATAAATTTTTTACATTTGAAGTGTGCAGTTAGTGAGAAGTGCTAGAATAAAAATAGTCTAAAAAAACCATTTGAAAACTAGCTTCTCAAAAGTCAGAATTTCAAGGCAGGCTTCTTCTTGTCAGTTCTTTGATGGCTGAATTCCATAACAAAAGACAATTTAGGCAGCAGCCTCTAAAGTAAATATTAAATTAAGATAATGGAAAGAAAAAGCTATTCAAGGAAGAGAGTTTGGAGAGCAGTAATTAACACTGACTTTAAAACCAAGGCTGTCAGAGGTGGGGAGGAAATGTGTTGATAAGACTGTTGTGAGTAAGGCTCATCACTTCACTGCAGAGTAGAAATTGTTAGAAAGTTGAACAATTCTTTTACATATTGCCTGAATACATGAAGCTGTCTATGTTAGAAGTGTGCTTTTTACAGTTGCTGACACTTTTGTTGCTTACTGAGTTTCACTGTAACTTGTGAATGAGTACATTCCCACTTAAACCCTTGTGCTCACACAGGAATACTAGAACTGAGAGAGTAACACAAATTGAAATATACAAATGAATGCAAGCATGAGTTAAAGCATTTCAAATGTAAAATGCCTTAAACTAGAATAGTTCAGCTGGCTGATATCTACAATTGTCTAGTCCAGGCCATTAGTTTAGCCTTATCAATGAGAGAGAAACCTTATAGGTAAGGAAAAACAATTTTAAATGTCTAAACCCACATTTTTCTTCAAAGGACAGTTGATGAGAGTGAGTGAGAGCAACCTGTATAAATTTGCTTTAGCAAATGAACCAAGCATGCAATGGGAACTTTAACTAAAATAGCGCACAGAGTAAAATTCATATACTCTGAAAAAGTCTGTGGAATTTTTTGTTTTTCTAAAATCACAAGCATCAGTCAATGTGAAGATGTCTACAGGCCAAAGAGTCTTGATCCCCACGTATTTCCTTTCTTCTTTCCAACTATTCTTGCTTGAATAACAGTGAAAAGATACTGGTCATCTTCATTTGAAAGTATACTGTAGAAGTTAAAATCAGCAACTAAAATTGCACTGAGGTATCCAGAGTGAAGTTTGTGGAGAGAGAGGGCTGGAATCTTTGTAACTAGAGCTTAGGTATTTAAGCAGTGAAGAAAATCTCATTACTTTTCTATACTTGTGTTAATATCCAAGAACAAAATGGGTCTTCAGCCCATGCATTGATCTCAAATGCTGTCTGTGTTTGCTTCATGTTATGACTATTTTGTGAGAACAGTGACAAGGATGAGATGAGGTGGGAGAATCCATGCCCTGCATGTATGAAGTCTAGAAGTGAGTAGATTGTCTCTAAATTGAGACTGAAACTAAAAGGCAGCTCCATTTCTAAAGCAGAGAGAAGTCACTGTTCTCACCTGAACTGACTACTGCCCCACAAGTCAGAATTACAGAGGTGACTGTAGATGCTTTATAGTGGTCAGGCAGTGTTGGCTATTTTGCTTAAAAGTAATGTTTCCTAGTTATCACAAGCACGGAGATAAGCATTCCATTTCCGCTAAAAGCAAATGCAGTGTAATAATCCTCAGATTTTGTGAATATGTATTCTATGAAATCAGTACATCATGTCAGTGAAAAATGGAACCACACCTAAGTTGTTAGGAAGATAGAGGTCACATTTTGGGAAACGTAAATAACTTCATTTCTGAGGGAAGCAATGCAGCAGATAGATTTTTGTCTGTCATGCAGAACAGGGTATTTTCCTGTGTCTTTTAAATGATGCATTTGTCACTGAATAATCAACCCTATCATTGCAATAAGAACCTTGTAATAAAACCAATTATTTTTTTTTTCAGTCACCACAGTTAAACAGAAAGGAGATGAAGCTTTTAACTACTGCAATCTACTGTCCCTTTTAAAATCCTGTAAAGATGGCAGACACATTAAACATAGCAGATTGTTGGTAAAGTTAACCGTGTGCATCCAAAAGTGGCAAAGTATGGACTAAGATGCAACCTCAATCTGTTCTCTAATAAAGTAGCTGTTCATCTGTGGTCAGAGATCATCATGAAAAACCTTGAGTTCCTTCACTTTATTTTGCAGAAAGACCATCAGACAGCTTTGCATCATCTAACTCTATCAATCAAGGACCTCAACCACTGCTTTCTGCTGAAAGCTTTCCTGTTTGGCTCTGTTTCTCACAGACAGCTCAATAACTTGTCTGTGAAGCTGTGATAAATGTACCATATGCTTCTAAACTGTCTCTTTAACACTGAACTGAATTTCAACTTGTAATGCATGTGACTAATTGTTTTATTCAGAAACATTTTATTTATTTTCAGTTATTATTCCATAGTCTCTGATTATCCTTTTTTTTTTTTTTTTTTTTTTTGTATATTTATTCTCTGGCAATGGTAACATTTGAAGGCTGTCCTGTAGTAAAATGGACTGCTAAAAAGAGTTTTTACTCAGTGAATAAACTGCACAGTATAAAAATTAAAATTAAGTAAACAAGAAGTATGAATAAGAAGTATACATTTCTAAGTTTTTGGTTTTTTTTTTAACAAAGTATATATTAAGTCCTTTTTAAAATCTGAATTTTCTTGCCTCCGATTTGTGAGCCAGTCCTAAGTGAAATATTCTTGTGTTTTTTTCAGTATATATAGAACAGGGCTGGTATCACAAAACTTCATGCTATTTGGGCACAATTTTTATCTGAGGAGGCCCAAAAGAGAGGTATTATGGCAAATTAATAACTTCTCACTCTGAAAGGTGGTTCTTTTAGATCAGGTTGTAGGTCAATGGCAAGGCAAGGAAAGTCAGATTGCAGCTGTCTGCAAACAATCTTCTCTCCTGATACAATGTAAAAAGTGCTTCAAGGTTGGTAAAGATTAAAAATTGGTTATAGGGACAAGTAGGTAAAATATGGCAAGGCAGAAGAGTTTTCATAGTTGTACACAAACTCCACAGGCAATTCCGTGCCTCATACATTTTTTTAGTACTTTTTAGTTAAAGTTGTTCAATGTCGATGAGAGAAGACAAATTAAGTGCAGTTTATTGATCAAGTATGATGATTTTTGACAAAAACTAGAATGTGTTGTAGTAAACGAAGGTCCTAATAAGGAATGCAAGTAAAAGCCTTATGTTTTTGGCTATTAGGTACCCTGGAGCTTGTATTCAGAAAAACTTTGAAAACTCCTTTGAAATTTAAAATAAATAAATAAATAAAAATGTTTGCACTGTGATAATGTGCAAGTTTTACTTGGAAAATTCTCAGCTGATTAGTTCACACAACTTGCAAAACTTTAGTATGCATTCAGCATCAAAGTAAAACAATTTTTCAGAAGGAAAATAGCATTTGAAGTTACTTCTTAATAGAAAAAGAAAGCTACAGATGTCAGAATCTGTTCTGTAGTGTATGTGATTGCGGCTCCTCTCGGGTGTAATTGTGCTAAATATGGCAGCTAGGACTTCAGTTTGGCCCAAAGTTAGATAAAATATACCAAAATGAACTAGCTTTCTACTTTTCTCTGCAGTTTTAGTAGAAGAGCAGTGAGCGTAAGGCATGTTAATTGCTTTTGGGAATACACTATTCCAGGTTATGAAGAATAAATATGTACAGTCTGGAAAGCATGTTGATTTTTAGTGGACAGTACTAATTTGCACATTCATCATTCAGAGCACACAGGTAATACAAAAAATGGATCATTTGGTGGGAGTACTAAAAATACATATACGAGGACAGTTTTCATTGTCCATGTCACTGCATGAACATGCAGAGTAAAAAAATAAAAGGGAATGGTGGTGGATACTCCATGAAAAGTAGGACAACTGATGGAAAACAGCAGCCCACCATGCATTAGCTGTCACTGCAATATCACGGACACAGGGGGTACATCAGCACACAACTAGTAGATTTGTTTAACAAGTTTAGTGTGTAGGATCTATCTGGGATGATTTTCTGTAAGAGAATTATTTGCTGTTATTATAGTGCCAGTTGGGTACAATAACCTTTCTTACTTTTCCTTCCCATAGAGCCCCTTGCAGACCCATAGTGAGATCCACTCTGTAATATGCATTTTTTGCTGCTGCTGAACAAAGCCAAATAGAATTTCTGCTTATAGGTGATCCCACTTGGTGAATCTCTTGACGTTCTCTTCTCTCTGTTTCATTAAAGCATTATTAGCTATTGGTTAAAAGATGTATCTCAACTGTGAAACTAATTCCAGACTGCACTGTTCTGCTTCACACTGTTTTACCAGTAAACAATTAACATAAGCCAGCTGATTTCTGTAATGGAAGATTCTTTCCACCAGGCAGAAGCTTCTGCTGGTGCACTGCCTTCTAGGATCTTCTGAGGGGAAAATGGTTATGAAACTATTGTGAGCAACTCTGCTGACTTCCAAAATGACTTACACTTTCATAGCTATAAAAAGGAGCAGCCATAAAATCATCTGCCTGATAGTTTTGGGGTTTTTTGCCTTTTATGATACTTCCCAAAGATCTGAGATATATCCCTTTCTGAAGAGTCAGGTGCCCTTGGAATACCAAGGCACTATTCAGGAGGGCAGAGTATGGAAAGGGTTAAATTAGGAGCATAGCTTTGTATGAAACACTGGTTGCTGGCTATAGAGCTCAGGTGAGTTGTAAAGCAGAGTGAGTGTAATGTTTTTAAGGCAATATAGAAGACTCACAAAAAACCACACATCTAGTGGCAGTAAAGAAATCAAAGCAAAGACTAAGTACATTTTACTGATGCAGTAAGAAATTATTTCCCCTGTGGAGGCTACTGCTGTCTTAAATACATGAAGTAAAGCTACAGACAGATTTTTTTTTTTTAGCAATTTTTATAATCTATTTATAATCCAATTTTATTTTAATTGCATTCAGGCTGGGAGCACAGGAGCTGGTTACTGTTATTGGTTCCCTAATGAATGCACTAAGATATAGAAGATGGGTTCACTAACATTGAGTTTAAATGGCACCTACACACATTGTTACTGAAGTCCCAAAATTGTATTCTGGGCACACTCCTGACTCAGTGAAAAATTGGGATAGATTATGTGAAGACAGTGTGTAACTCCCCTTGGAAAGTCCTCACAAGTACAGAGGCAGGATGTGTGGTCAAGACAACATCTTCCACTAGCTACCCTAGCTCTTGGCTGCTACAATGTCTTTGTGGGCAGTGATAACTTTGAGGGTGGTCATCTGAGTTGCCTTAATCAGCACTGATTAAAAACATTTAAATGGCTCCTGGCAGCCCCTGGATCAGAAGGATACAGATGCTCTCCCTGGTGGTATGCCAGTCACCACTGTGGAGGTAAATTCTATCTATAAATGTTAAGGGTAACATTTCAGTCAAAAGTTGCACAGTGGCACTCAGATACACTGTGAGGGTATAAGAAGAATGTAAATAACACTGAAAATATTTTGAAGTTATGTACATTGATTGCAGGGCCTTTTGTGGAGATCATGTTGACCCTGTAAGAAATGGCCTAAATAGAGGAGAAATTTAAGATAGCCAAGAAAAATTAATAGGCTTCTGTATAATTTTAAAAGCTGTTTCATATAATGAAGAGACAAATAGGAACGAATGTTGTAGAAGTATGCAGAATTACAAAATGTTTTGCAAAACTAAATTAACTACTTCCTCTTTATCCTTTCTCGTAATTCAAGAACATGGAGACATGCAGTTAAACTGAAAGGTTGAAGCTTTAAATAGCTTAAAAGAAGATGCTTCCTCATGATATCTAGTGCCTCAGATTCCCCTTCAATGAAATGGGGCAGCATTTTTTCCTCCATCTCCATCAAATGTTGGGTTTCCAAGTTCTTAAACACCAGTTGCTACATAAGTTAAAATTAACTTATTGAAAGTATTAAAGAATTGAATAGACCACAATAACTTTTCTGTGGAGTTTTTAATGTAGCCTCTAGAGTTCAGTATCTAAAGGACGTCCTCCATAAACATAATTGTGGTGACTTTAAAAAGACATAGAAAGGCTCCTATAGCTTTTATAGTTCCTGAAGCTAATTGTATTCATGGTGAAGTATTTGGACATCAGAACCCAAGCAGTTATGTTACAGTACAAATCAGATCTCAAAAAACCTACAGCAATGGTACCCAGAAATTTGGCCTTACATTGCTAATTCGTACAGACCGTAAACAAACATGTAGACATATTCCTGCAAATTCATAAAAGCTGCTGTAGCATACCTGAGGAATGACATAGCAGTTTTTTGTAGCTCAGACCTGGCACCCAGAGTGAAGTCAAAAGCTAGGGTTTCCAAGGTCTGTAACAGAGTGGTGAGCCTAGGCCATTTGCACAGTGAAATCTAATGGTGGGTGAGAGAATGAATTGTAGTAAACTGCCCTCTTCTCTTCATGAACCATCTACTTTGTAACTCTTTCTGAGTGAAACTGTTGATGAAGTGATCAGGAGAAAATTGTTCTTGGCCTTGCATACTCTAGGCTTGTCTCTTGCCAAGGAAGGTATATGTTAGCTTGAATTTAAATAAAATTAAATTAAATTTATCTTAAGTAATTTTCATTAACTTGTTTTAAATAAGTGTCAAAAAAATGCACTAGCAAACTATCTCTTCAAAGTATGCCCACTGAATGGGAACAGTCTAAACATGAAAAGACCTTAAAGGAAATATTAGTCAGGTGTTATAGTACGTGGTTAAAGGCCATCTAGGAGAGGCAGTAAAATAATCACTATAGCAAGGATTACAAAGTATGTCATATTACACCTCACTGTAAATTTCACTTTAATTTTTTATGGCACAGATTACTTCGAAGTTTATTTTATATAGTACATAGCACTTAAATGTCACTGGATCTAAACTCCTTATCCAAGAAGCTCATTAGCTGAGCTGTCTGTGCCTGTATATCTGCCATCAGCATCTGGTGAGAGGGCTGCTGCTGACCCTGCCAGACTCAGGTCATGAGGTCAGCAGGTCTCATTTATTATTCAAAATTGCTTTCTGACCTTTTATCATCTAGGTCAAAGAATGCTGCATTCTCTTTGGTTGAATTTTACAGTGAAATCAGTATCACATACAGATAACATAATTACTAATTCATGTGAATCTCATCTCTCTCCCCAAAAATGTACTCACTTTGAAGTTGATGAAGTTCGAAGAGTTGCCTGTACAAATGTGTGCATGCTTCAAGACCATGTGTATACCTTGTCATCCTGATGAAATAACACATATAGCTTCACATCTAATTCATGCTTCAGACTGTGCATCTACTTCCTATTGTTGTGGTAATGAGATGGCTAAAGGCAGAACTTCATAGTTAACAGATAACCTCTCATTTTTACTACTCCCATTCTTTTGAATAGATTTCACTATTTTTATAATCAGTGTATTTTCAGCCATAACTATATCTTCCTCTGAAGCTGCACACATGTATCTGTTGAATATAGGACAATTAGAAGAACTAGAAAGCAAGAAAAGCCAATAAATATGAAGATAGTTTTATTGGAGATTATAATAGATTCTGGAAAGAAAAAACACTGAAAGTCAAAAATACGTGTAAAATATTTTCTGATTACTGATGCTATTTAGATTTAGGAATTCACTGGCCAGCATGATTTCAGTCCCAAACAAAATCAAGAAGGACCCCAGCAAAATTAACAATGAACTGATGATTTGAAATATTCATTCTATAGTGGAAAATGGGAAGCATACATGATGTTGAAAGAAGGGAAAAGAAAACATTTGGAGTTTCAGAACACTAAACTTTGAAGAAAAAATTAGCCATCAGATCTTACCAAGCCATACTACAATATGTAATATTGGAAACTCTTAAGTAAGAGATTGGTTCTTAAAAGGAGCTGTGCAGTTCAGCATTATTCCTCTGGAATGATTTCATCCTTTTTAAAAGAAGGTGCCAAAGGTTACATTGGTCTTGCCTTTGAAGCAGGCAATATGACCTGTCAGCTTGTGCTTTCTGACACTGCATATGTTGAATAACCTTGACATAGTAATAAACAAATAACCTACATTAATGTTTATAAGCACAGTATGCAACATATACTTAATATATTGTGAATATACAGCTTTCATAAAAATTGATTTCCTCTAGTAATACTTAATAAATGTATGGTTAAATATTGCTGCAAAATATATATTCTTTAAGTAACAGAATGTATACATATCTGAAATATGTCCAACCATATACTCATAAACTGAGAGAAGTACTTTAAACAAGCAGACACTGATTTAAAATTATGTAAAAAACCTGAATATCTGTATTCATAGAAATACTCAAATTGTTATGAATGATTTATTTTTAGTGTTTCAAATAGTTGTAGTCAAGCGTCTCTGCAAGTACAACTCTGTCATATATCAGTATTCAGTAAGGTTATCAGCTATCCTCTTTCAGTATTTGCAGTAGCAGAGAAAAATAGTTGTATACTGAAAATGAATATACATCTAAATGACTGTGAAGTTCCAAAGAAACTAATAATAAAATAATCATCTCTTTAGTGGCTGGCATTATAAGACTAAAAAATAAGACAACAAGGAAAGTAAGCCCTGGATATACATTTGAACTCAATAGCTGTCTTCATGAACTAAAAGAAAGCAAGTAGTTGATTCTTCTAAACCACATTTTCACTTGCTTTAGCTCTGAATGATTCCCTTGGAACAGACTCTGAAGTAGGAGATACAAATGCAACTATAAAAGTGTCAGATACAGATAATGTGTTTTATAATAATAAAATGTGGTAATACTGCTGTGATCATAATGTAAACCGGAATCTAATTCTTCACATCGATAGAATTGGTTTAATTTGTTCTTTAGCCTTTTAAGTTTTTCCTAGAAACAGAGTATCTTTAAACAAATTAAGAAACCTAGGTACTAAATGCCTTACACAAACAGCAAATCTGTTTGCATACTCTTCAAGTCCCTTAGGCCACATGCACTGTGGATATTCTTTCCTGTACTGCTGCCACAAGAATTCTTGCAAGTCTGTTGCAATGTAAAAACATAAAGTGGAGCTCTCTTAGCAGAGCTAGGCTATTTCTCTCTGGAAAAAGCACTGGGCTAAGGGAGCAGTTTATAGCGAGAAGCTCACCTGCATTTATTATTTGGCTGTGATAAAGGTTATGCCAAGACTAGGGTGCCTATGAGCTTCAGTGGTCTTTGTGAATTTAATAAACCATTAAAACCAGGTATACTGTTGTGCTACAGCTCTGTAGTCTCAAATCATTGGACTATGAAGGCTGAGGCTTTATATTGGAGCTGAGTTTATCTGGGTTATTTTGGAAAAGATAGGCAGATTCAAGAGTGCCAGTTTTATTATGGTCAAGTGAATACATAATGTAACGCAACTACTGCAAACAGTTCACTCCTATCATTTAAATTTCCTTCTTGCTATTACAGAATTGAGGAGTCTGTATTTAAAGTAGTTCCTGATGAGAATTTACTTTGACATCCTTGGAGAATATACTTGTGTGTATTTATAGGACAAATTACTAGGATTACATGTGTGTATTTTTGCTTTTATGGTATTAACTCTAATGATTTAAAAAATTCATATCTGCCTTGGCACAATATGATCATATATGCACACCTCAAAAGTCTTTTGACTGTATGGAAAATAAGTGGCCTTTAGTTAATAATACTATGATTGGGTCATGTGCATGTGCCACTTTTAAATTGAACGTGCAATTCCATCTAAAAAAAAAAAAGTATTTCCATATATTCTATTAATTTTTATGAAGAGGATTTTAGTAAGTATCTCACTCTGTAGGGCAGTATTATTTCTATGGTACTGTCATGTTACTGGTGAAAATAGATAGGTTACTACATCAGCACTGCTAATCGTTAAAAAGGCAGTTTCCTTAAAGGCCAGGGACAGAAGGAGAAGGAAGTGGACTCCACAAATTAAGAACTGCACAGGAGTTTCACTGCAAACCATCTACTAGTACTATCAGTACCAGTACTATACAATTAATCCATTACTCTTAGAAGAGGAATCCCTGTATATCCAGGTACAATCCTTACCATATATCTGGACACAATCATAGGCTTTTAGGATTGCAAGTGCCATAATAAAGGATAATGATCAAAAATTAAGTACACCTGTACAAAATGCTTGCGTTAACTGGGCCTACCACGTGCACTGTAAGGCAGCAGTCTGTTAGGTTTAAAGTGAGATTAAGGAGATGTATAACCTACAATTATGCTGGGTTTCATTAAAAAAAATAAGATGATTTGGCTCAGTAGAGCCCTTCCTTATATTTACCTCTGTTTAATTGGATTGGGAACTGCTTGAACATCTTTGAGTTGGAGCTTATAAGAAGATGATCCCAGCTGTTTTTCGAAGCTTAAGACAGCAGGCAGACAACATGATCATGTCAAGACTCATGCTAAAGCCTTAATCCTACTTTTTCATCAACTAGCACTACATCTGAGTCTTTAACCTCCTAACTACTAAATGTGCTTTGGGTGTCTCACAATACATGTCAAATGTTATTGTCTAATAATGTTAATTTTTGCTTCCTTTCTGAGAAGGACTTTAAAAAATAGTCCCTGTCTATCTGAATTTGGACAGCTATAGCATAAGCCTGTATTTTCAGTGCTTTTAAAAATACAATTTATAATCTTGTATCTATTGAAGTCTGCTGCTCTGTATGAAAGCAAGAAATTCCATTGACCTGAACGTCACCTTGTTATAACATAAAACCTAGTATGTTGGTAGCTATTTTTCATTCTACATGTATTACTAGATTGAATATAGTTTTATTTTCAATAGGAAAGAAATGGCAACAGCTTTAGTTTTATTCAGGACTTTTTCCTAGAAAATGTTAGCATGATCAAAAGAAATTTTCTAGCTTCCTAGGCTCAAACCTTGCTAACCAGAGCACTATGTAGTTTGATCATCCTTGAGTTGAATAAAGATTAAATGATCTAATGAGGTTTTCCTGCGTCTGTTAATAGTATTCATGCAATGCAATAATCTCCCTAGCCCCTTACCTTTCTCCTTTTTTTCCCTTTTCTCTTTTTTCCTTTTTTTTTTTGTTTTTTTTTTTTTTTTTTTTTTTATCCTTTTTTCTCCTTTTTTCTTCTCCTTTTTTTTTTTTTTTTTCTTTCCTTTTTCCTTTCCTTTTCTTTTTTCTCTGTTGGGTAGTACTCCGATTTGTCCTAGTGACACAGGGCTGCCAGCAGGAAAGCAAGCGTAGTTAATGCTCAGCTGCTCAAGCCAGTCAAGCAAGCTAGCAAGTCCCAGCTGTGCTACTTGATGTTTTTTGATTGCACCTAGTCCTCAATCTGTGAACTGTTTTCTGGACTTAGATTCATCAAGCTCTGCCGCTTTAAAAACTCATGTAGGCAGGCATCCTAGGATATGCCATTATAAGCTGCTGCCAGGGGATCTTCTAGGAGATAAATGGAATCTGTGTGAAGTAAATTAGTGTGAACCAGTCAATCTGTGTGTCAGCCTTGAGCCACATCCATGGGTAACTAGCTTGCTGACTGAAAAGTCCACTGTCTTTTGCCAATCAGAGGTCTCAGCCACCAGGAAGCAGTCCTCTGCAACATTAGTTTCTTGGAATAATGCCTGTTTGACCAGCTAGTGAAACTCTTCAGTATACAGTACTGTACTGCCTGAGCTTACTTATTGCTTACAGTTGAACTGAAAATCTTTTAAAGTCAGATAACATTTTAACTGTAGGGAGCATCACAGAAATGTCTTGGAAATAAGTACTTCCACTTTCATGCAGCAGCCATTTATCAGAGTCATGCTGTGCTGCAGTTGGTTTTAACTTCCTATCAGTAATACATCTTCGAGGCCATAATGCAAAATAATAACAATAATCTGGCCAGAAGAGATTAATAAAGAGACTCTGTGTGTATTTGTCCCCCCCATAGATTAGGCTATTTGGACAGCTTTGATCGAGAAAAGGGAAGAGTATGCAAGCTATAATATTCACATTATGCACAGGGCCATGTCAGTGCTATAACCACACTGTGCACTTTTGTTTCATTTTGGTTTTAAAAGCAAATTGAGGCAATCTACAGATAAAATTCCGCTGTAGAAATGGACTGCACCAGAATCCTCTGAAAATTCCCTGATTAATGATTTTAGACTTGAATACCAAATCAATCTACTGTCATGAAAACAATATCAATACTGTGAATAATGCAATTTTAAAAATATAGGCTATTTATTTCTTTTTTGTTTTTATAGAAGCTACTAATACAATGATAGGCAGGCGTTTCTGCAATATGAACTCTCCCACACCATTGATCTAATGTTCAGAAACCAGGGGGAATTTTGCTATATATTTTAAGAAAAGTTGACAGCTGTGGAGATGCTATATACTTTAATTAAAAAAAAAAAAAAAAAAAAACCAAAAAACCAAAAAAAAAAAAAAAAAAATTTAAAAAAAAAAAAAAAAAAAAAAAAAAAAAAAAAAAAAAAAAAAAAAAAAAAAAAAAAAAAAAAAAAGCACAAAACCAAGAGAGTTGTTTATCAAATGAGATCATATACGTCAGTCTTAGACCATGTTTGGTTAATACACCATACTACACATCTACACATTTAGGGCAATTGGAAAAAAGAATTTGGGCTTTCTAGCCAAAGAGGACATTGAGAAGAAAAAGCAGTGTGTAATGATAGAAGAATTAATTAAAGATAGTTTGGGGTTATATTTTCCTTTTTAAAATCCTCATCAGTTTTACAGAAGCATACGCTTCAGAGCCATGCAGTAAACATTGTGTGGGTTTTTATGGGAAAGTATTATATTTCTTGCAGCAGAACCCACTGAGACAAATTTAACTAGTTAGGTGTTTTATTATATATACTACACAGAATACATCACAGTTTCTGATATAAATCACAACTAAGATCAAGACAACTGCTTTAAAATTGAGTGAAAGTTTCATTGCACTAAAGAAACGAAAATGGGAAGTCCTTTGAGAGCATAATTTGTTACATACCATTATATTTTAGTTGAGAGAAGTAGGGAAGTCCCTGTGGGTGACTAAAACTTTAAGGGAAAAGAATCAGTGAAAATTTCAGTTTTTCTGTCTGGAGTAATGCTGACCTCATAGACATGGAGAGGGCAGAAAATGGAGTTTCAGGAGGGTTTTTTTTTTTAATATATAAAAACTTTAGAAGAAATTTCACAAAAATGTTTCAGTTCACTTAAGGAGTGGAATGAGGGTCATTTGCATGTGACTTCACAGAGTGCAAGAGAGAGCTCAGGCTTCCCCAGGTGCATGGGTTTGTATTTCTGCAAACTGAGCTCTCCAATACAATGTTAGGTCCTACTTCTGCATTTAATGTAATGGATTTAAATTGCTGTAACCTCCAATTTGACTTGTTCCATACTGGCTTATTTCAAGGACAGTTTCAATTTCCATATTTCAGCATTCACTTTAGAGTAATAATGTGTTTCTCCAAGATAATTTCTTAAACTTTCTTTTTAAAATTAAAATTAAATGAAAACTGGTCTGGTGTGATACCTGATCATCAGAAGGTAATAACCATCCATTTTCAATTAAATGACAACTACATACATCAGTACAGGTTTTCTTAATGATGCTAAAAATTATGAAATGACCAGCAACTGATGCCTTCTGTCAGTGAGATGAATTAGTGGTTTATATGGCCTGAGAAATGGTCTGGAAAAAAAAATAGGGTTCAATTAAATAAGAATGAGAGCAAGGATCTAGACCGAGGTAGGATTAATCTTCTGCAAAGCGAGAGGATGGGGAAGATATAGCAAGGTAACAGTTTCTCAGAAAAGAATCTGGATCACAAGCTGAGCATGAGTCAACAGTGTTCATGCTGTGGCAACAAAAGCAAACATCATACCAGGCTCTGTAAATGGGACTATCACCTGTGAAGCAATCCTTGTGCTCTACTGGCACTGATGCTATCAAGGGCACATCCTCAGCCCATCTGACTCCCTACCTGCTAGCACACTGCTCAACCCAGAGTGCTATCACTGTAATGGTAGGATGGCTGCTCCATGCTGGCTAGTGTAACTTCATTACCTGTTTTCATGATTATGGTAAGTGCTGCTGATATTTCACTTCCCATTTCATGAATATTTTCTGCATTTCTTATAATATTAGTGAAACAATCATATCCTTTTATGTTGGCATCAAAATACATGGAATAAGCTAAGTACAATAGTACTTACTCAACCTGGAAAAGAGGTGGTTGAAAGAGGATAAAAGAAAGGACTATTCAATCATGAGCACTGTGGATTGTGCAGGGCTCCTACCCATGGTTTTTTCACACAAAAATAAGTTTCATGTTAAGCTAACAGGGATGAGATGCAAACAAACAAAAGGAGATGCCTACCTATGTGGTAAAACAATGGAGCTTGCCTCATTACGGCAAGGTAGGGGGTAGGATGTTAAGAACGTGAAAATTCTACATGTTTAATTGAAAACTGGAGAAGTTGAACAGATATCTGTAGTGAGTTGTTAGATGTAAAAGTAAAAAAAAATAAAAGTTTAGGAGGAGATTTGGTGAATATGGACTATCTGGACTGTTACACTGATTCTGTTTGCTCTCAACAAGTAGAGCTGTTCTTGTGCTTTTTATTATGTCTATGAAATGTGCTTTTTAAAACAGTACTCAAATCTTTTATTTCTCAGCTTTGCATCAAGCTTCTTAGGTATAATACAGTAAGTGCCTGTGGATCCCATACATCCCAGAAGCAGCATAGCAGCACATTTTTTTCTATCCGTTTATGAAAACAAACAAAAAAAAGTAATTTGTTTTCCTTTACAGCTCTTTTTCATGCAATTTTATTCAGGTTGCTTTGTGTTCTGTTTTGAATCTTAAATAAATTTATCACCTATCTTGCCTAATAATTTTGATTGAAAAATTATTTTTGTTGTCCTATCCACTTGTTTTGAATGCTGAGTAAGTTCTTGTTTGCTCTGCAGGTAGACTGTCTTTGAGCTATTAATCCACCTTATCAATAACAAAGTCATCTTATCAGAAACTACTAACTGGTTTATTCACCAGTGTTATGCAAATTTCTTTCTCCAATGTGTGCTCTTTCTGAAAAATGGTATGCAGAGCAGATTATTTAGACTAAAGTGTGACATTTCCAGAGTGGAACAAGACTTCTCAGAGTTTAAACATAACACGTTGAAATATATGATAGTGATGAGTTGTTGCTGTAATTAGTGATTAGTGTTTATTCATAAAGAACAGCTTATCATGTTCTTTCACACAAAGATTCTTCTTTCATAGACTCATCACTAATCAGTGATCTCTTTTTGAAAATATTTGGGTTTATTTTGTGGAATTTGAAATATTTTGAAACTATTTACATAAAATATTTCATTAAATACTATGATCTTAGAACCTTCTTTCACTATTCTTTTTAACATCTTTTTGTGTTTCAATAATGTAGAAGAATGGTTCTGAAGCTCAGTAAACAACTCTTAAGAGCTTATTAAGATGCATAAGAAAAAATTACCACAGTTCTCGGGATTGATCCTGTACAATGAAGATTTATGTCAGTTTTATGTGCTAATTTCAAGGTCATTTACCTCAATGAAATCTGTCCTTTTACCTTACATCCATGCTAACAAAGGTAATTTCTACTGTCCATGTAATAATTGAAATTGTGCTGAATAGAAAGAAAGACAATATTACTGGAGTTATTATATAAGAAATTGTTGTTTCTTAATTTTTCTCTGACTTGTAGATTTGGGGCTCATTTATACTCCAGACATTTACATACTTTGCCTACATAAATTAGTTTTCAGATGGGAGCAAAAGTAATTTCTAGGTCCGTTTAAACCCAAAGTAGCACAGAGCATCCTCAGAATGAATAAAAAACACACTGTTTATTTTAAATAACTTAAATTCTATCAGCATCCCAGGTATAAGCAATTCAGACCAATATTTCCCTATTGACATTTGAACATAAAACCCTATCCCCCTAAGGGAAAATAGAGTAGAGTAGGTGTCAGTCTTAAGATTTTTTTTTTTTTTCTATGATTACATAATGACATTTTTTACTTTCACTCTTTATTTGGGCCAGACTGTTCTTCCCTTATTTTTAACTTTTCAGTTCCTTTTGTTCTTGTGATATATTTAAGGAATGACCTCCTTCAAATTGAGTATATAACATGTGGTGTTTTAAAAAAGAAAGATCTGAAGGCCTCTGCCTAGGTCTCTTTCTTGTTCACTGCATACACCCATTATGTAACTTCATAACCTAGGGTACTATGAAGTTTATTAGCCTGAGTTTTTTCTAGAGAGGTATGTGTACTTCCAGGTGAGTGACAAGGCTAATGTGCACGTCCCTTACTCATATCACTGACCTGATCCTTGTCGCAGTCTGTCACCTGGTTTTCTGAAATACCCACTTGCCTGCCTTCACGTTTTCCTGCTGAACCTCATTGTCAGCCAGCTCTTTTTGCACAAGTTGTCTATAGGTTTGCTTCTCCGTCCCTGTGAAAACCCTTTCCAGCTGTGCTTTCCACTCCCTTTAAACTGTTCTTAATGACTCTTTGTGAATGTTTCATCATTGGTTGTATCATTTGTCAGACAAGCTCTGCCTGTGATCCCTTTTTTTCTCATTTTTTGTCTGTCTTGGCTTTCAGTGACTCCATCTTCTCCCAAATCTCCCTGAATCTCTGCAATCTCTACTCAAGAATGAGAGATCCTCCTGCCTTGTCCAAGGATATTGCTGACCTGTCTTGGTTTCTTTCTTGTTCACTTCATGCCTTCCTTCTGATGTATCTCATCTTTGTATGATCCTGGTTTTATTCATTATGTTCAGAGTTACTTCTCAGATGAATCTGGTACCTTTCCTAAAACCACTCACTGCTCGGCTCTCCTTTGTTGTAAAATCAAGCAGGTTATTTCAAATTCTGTGACTTATGCTGACATGATCTGGGACAGGGTGCGTGCATTTGATCAGGTTTGATTCTTGCTGCTGTGAAAGCACATCCCCTCCCCGGTTCACTATCAGAGCTCTTTACAGGGTGAAAATACATTTTTGTTTTCTCCCTTTTATCACAGTATACTCTGTTGGAAATTTTCCTATTGCTCTACTTCAGAGTAGTTCTGAATTTAAATTCATGCAACTGTAATGACTCCCACACAACACAGCAGAGCTGACTCCTTAATGGGAAGAAGTGTATTAGGAAGAATGTTCTAGTAAATTTGGCAGAAACCATTTTTTTTAAAAATGCAATTCACATACTTGTATTTTCCAATTTTTCTTTTTTTGAAGTGGCCTTCAATTAATGTATTTGAAAATTATTTAAATATTGTGAAAGTCAGAAATGCACAGATCTCTTTGGAGACATTTATTCCTTCACATATCATAGTGTTTTCATGTGCAAACAAAAACACTTGTTATTTATTGTAAATTGTTCTTTGGTGTTAACTCACCTCATGCAGATTATCATGTCAGCACTTCCATGGCAGAGACAAGAACTAAAACTCTTCATATGGCTAAATTGACCGGTGATACCAGTCTACTGTTTATTTTGTAAGCTTAGGAATTTATCCAGTGTTTCTGCTCTACCTGAGCAGGGTTTGATATACTGGTTAGGTGCCACCCAAAGCACATTTTTAAAACAAAATTTACTGTCTTTTTTTTTTTTTTTTCATGTGAAATGCTCAGTGTCACTATCATAGATTTTATTATGTTTTAATATTGCATTTTCAAAGATCTAATTCCACAACTGTATTGAAGCTCTGGTTGCTTCCAACAGACTATGTAGATGCAGGTGTTGAGAATGGTGGAACTTTTGAGCAACTTGGGAACAATAGCTGCAAACTGATGGAAAATACGTTGTACTGAACTGAAATTTGTGTCTTCTAAGCTGTTCCTGTTTGAATAATGTCCCGGGATTCACTCATAATTTTGATAATAATGCTGTTTCATGCATAATTTTGTAAATTTTAAATGGGCATTTAAATAATCTTTCAGCAAGTATTCATTTGGTAAAATCAAAAGCCGTCAAATGTTGTAAGGGAACTAATTTCTTATTTTGAAAACAGGACAAAACTACACTGTGATTGTGTATAGCCATTGGAATCCCCATCTATGTGGAAGCTTAGAACCTTGCTTTGTTTTCTAGATATTAGGAAAAAAAAAAAAAAAGTATTTTCTAATCACCACTGTTTTCCTAAGAAATGGAATGTGCCAAGAGTTTTAATGGGACTAAGAAATTGAGATCAAGTCTTTGCTATTCTGTAACATATTCTTAATAACTGTGCTTTATCTTTGAGCTATACTTGTGGATTCATATGGAGATATGGATCAGAAGGGAAGGAAATGGACATTGACATGACAAATACCACTTCTCTGTTCAGGAGAATTTATGAGGGTTTTGTTCAAAAGCCAAATGAATTAAATAATTGTTTCCATAAAAATATTTTCCTGCTCTGAAATAAAATGTGTTCTGCAATTAAGTTAAAAGAAGAAATCAAATTTGATAATCTCTAAACTGCAAATCAGTCTGGTTTTTACTACACTTGGAATTATCACTGATTTTATTAGATATTCTAGGTTGTTATATACAACATATTTTCATTTTAAAATTAACAGCTTTTCTCTCTGTTGTATGACTCCATTAATTACAAAACCACCTAATTGTTCTTTTAGATTGTTTTACTTCTCTGGTGAGGCAGACAAGAATCTTTTATGGCTTCTAAATTATTATTCTAGGATTCTGTAAAATGAAACTGGTTTTTTAGTTCAAAGGGATCACATGTAAGCCAAACTCTCAAACTTCTCCCTGAATGAATTCTTGTCCGTAGATTTTTCAACTATTACGGTTGCATGTAAGTACTTTCAGTTTCTGTTTCATTTCAATCTAGTATTTGTGTTTACAAATTATATCTTCAGAACTGAAAGCTCTGCAGGAAGTGATTTTTTTTCTGAATAGGTTACATTTCTCCCTCCCCCTCTTTTTATTCTTTATTGTTTCAGTCAGTGCACTGAAGTATAACAAGACCTCAAACTCGGCAGACTTCCAAGATGTGGAGGGTACGTCTGACAGATGTGTCTTGGAAGAGTCTGAGAGTCCAGGTGAGAGGCACTTAAAGACAGTCACCAAGTATCAAGTGATAAATCTGACACAGTTTTTGGGTCTGTTAAAATAAGCACATTGTAATGCTGTTTCCTTTTTAGCAGCTGCAATGTCAAATTAATGGTCACCTCCAGGGGTCACAATGTGGAGCTGTTATCCTTTCCTCTTTCATCAAGAATTCAGGTCTTAGAAAGGATAAAGGCTTTATGACCAAAAAGAAAGCTGACACTACTAGTTCATTATAATTAGTTTTGGGCTACACTGCTTACTTAATATATGTACAATGTCTGACCCCTTGAAGGTAGCATGAGATTATGAAAAATTAGAAGGACTGTATATACTGCAGTTGAATGTAGCATCAGACATTCAAACAGTGTATCTCTGGAGGAAAGCAAACTGGTGGCATTAAATAGCTTGATTCTTTTCTTTAAATCAGCTCACAATCATTATTTCATTTTAATGGCTCTTAACATTAATTCAGCTAAATACAGGAACATCCATAAAGTGCATCCTTTTTGGTAACTGTAAGATTTATCTTCATGTAGTTTCATTATCTTTCTTGTTATGGAACATCTACAAAATTTATTAAATTAATCACAAAGGTAAACAATTAAATATAAAGTATATTGAGTCACATCTGATTAAAAACATTCTGTGTGACTAAAGACTGAGATCTTTTAAGCACACTGTGAGCTTGACCCCCATACACTATATTCATAACCTGCACATAGTCCTCATTAGTGAAAGAGTTAAATATCTTTCTTGGTATTTTCCTTCCGGGCTCTATCTGGTTTCTCTGCACCCTCTTGCATCTTTGTGTGCTGATCCATGTATCATATTTCTGATTCATCGTCTGTGTGGCCTGTCAGCTTAGTTAAGAGATTTTCAAATCTTGCAGCCTGTGCTGACAGGGGGCAGCTGCCAACAGTCCCCTGATCCTTCCCTAAGGAACACTGCTGAGATTTAATTTTCAGTCAAAGGGTGCAGTCTGAAATCCATGTCAGGTCCCCTAAGTCATCTCAGAACCCAGATAGGACCTATCTCTGGGGTTTTATGTTTCAGCACACTCCAAGATTCCTTGGGAGTTCAGCTGCTGTCATATACCTGAACTACATTCCCTTTTCATCCCTTCCACAGAAATGAACACCGCTGTACATTAGAATAATTGAAACCAGTGAACTGTAAATCCATATTCATTTTAAAGCCACATGGGCTTGGACTCAGTGCTGTACAGCATAAACCAGAATGAGATTTAAAAAGGAAGAGCTAATCTACTCTGTAAGGAGCCAATTCCTTACCACACTGTGCTGATACAGACCCTCCTGCCCTGGTTCCCTACAGTCTGTGGTGCATGGCACCTCCTTCAGAAACTCTATAGTCCCTTCAGCCATGATTATGGGCAAAAATGTGGATTCTCCAAGTTTTAATTTGTTCTGGAGTGAGAAAGAATTAAAACAAGGTGACAGTAAAGTGTTCAGGTGAAAATTAATATACCTGAAAGATAACATTAATTTTAACCTTAAGGTTAATCCTGTGTGGCAAAATGTACATGTTTGGATGGGAATTTGAATATCCAGTTCTGCACTCTGAATGTCTATAAGAAGTAATGGAAAGAAAAAAATCCTGTCAGGAAGTGAATATTGACTGGCAAAAATGCATGTTGATAAAGCATCTAAACTTAAAAACTGAGTTCCATTTGGTCCATCTGACATGATTAAAGTAGTAATAAACAATGAATTACTCTGGCTTTTGTTTCTGTCCATTCCTGCATTTTAAGACATCTTGCCTTATAGGTCTGAAAACCTCAAGAGATTTCACTACTGGTCTCACTGCTTTCCACTGAGAATTTGTGGCTTGGTTGTCATGGAGACATCGTATTTCTCCAAGAATTGCTCATATTGATCCGTGGACAGGCGTAAATGGCCAGGCGAATGTGAGGAGTAAAGGGGGTTGGGCAGTACTATAAAATGACCAGAGGTTATGGGTCGGAAATAAGCTCATAGCAAACACTTAGGTAAAGAGAAAGAAACAGTTTCATTTTGTTGCAAGATTTCGGTTTTGCACTTTATGCCATTGTCTTCTTTGACTATAGACTGAAAGAAACTTGTTAGCCACTTGTCATGTCAGATCCTTGGTGCTTGTCCTGACACAGCTGTCAGCCTTCCAGCTCTGTGCAGTTCAGGGACACACAACAAAGAGCTATGAACATGAATTATTTATTGCTCCTTGTGTGGATGAAATTCTGTGATAAGAAATTAAGACACTTCTGCCAGAAGTGCTTGTTTGAAAGGCAAAATTTTGTAACACAATACATTTACTTAAAACTTACCACTTACTTTTAGTAGCAAACATTGAAAAAATAATATGACATTCAGTTGGCTATGATTTTTCTCTAGTATTTCTCAGGTGCCCTAGCTTTGAATTGTATCTTGAAATTTGAGAGTGCCTGGGAAATTGACATTTGGTTTGGTGAAACCTGTGACTTTAGAATCTCTCACACATATTCAAAATCTAGACAAACTTAAAAACTTCATGTACCAGTTTTTATTAAGAATTCTATGTATGTGTTTTGCAGAGTCTCTTGAGCTTTGCTTACAATATGTTGTCATATCTGCAAAATTTATGTTAATAAATATATTATTTTTATTATCTCTTCTGATGAGGAAAAGGTGAAAATATTACAATATACCTACAAGGAATTAGAACTGTTCCTAGAAAGGGTTCCTTATTACAACTTCCACCAGAATCAGGAAGTCTATAGTGGCTAACAGACCTATCTGTGCATTGTGTTTTCTAATATTGAAAGTTGTAGTCTCTAACCTTGACATTAGAATGAGAGTTGTTTACAAAGGGATGTTAAATTTCTAAAATCACATAAAGCTTACTCTGCTTATTTTACTTTTACAGTTTTTATGCATCTGCACATGTTTTCACTGCTCTGAACGTGGGCCTCCAGCAATTGCAGAAAGTGGCATATACTCAGATGAATAGCAGGAATCCATTTGACTACCCAAGACACCGATCTGAGATTTACCTGTGATTACTTGTGTTCAATGTATGATCTGAACTACTCTCAGATAGGTAATGAAACACCTCAGCCTGCACTTTTCTCTTGGATAATTCACAGTAAATACTTTTCACATGTGATGGACACAGGTAAATATCAGACTGCAGTTTCCTGGCTAAGTGAAATGGATTTTAGTTGCTCCCTTCATGCACCTACAAGCTGCCATTATCTGTGATAGTGGCTTATGTCTATTTTAGCCCACACACAGAGGAGATGCTGGGCTTCTCTCTCAGATGCCTAATAGTAGGATTATCACTGCCATTTTCCCCACATGCTGAGGACTACTTCTGTTTGACATGCAAAGCTTGGCTTTTGAAACTTGTCTCTGCTCTGGCCTTGAACATAATAATCAGATAAGAATTACAACAGTTTTTTGTAGAATTTGACTTTTAATCATATCAGCCCCCTGTAAAGAACTCACTATACCATGGAGTGCTTCTTTAATACAAATAAATATTCCCAGCAATGTTTCCCATTTTATCAGACATATTTTCCAGAGGTAAGAAAACTGAGAAAGAGGCTGAAACTGAGTGAACATGGATGTGTAAGTTAGACTTCTAGGTCTGACCTATTCACCCAAGTTTTCTTGTAGAAACAGTAGTGGAAAACTCACACCTCCGGAGGGCAGATCATCTTGTCCAAAGGGAGTTGCTTGAGATGGGATTTAAAGGGATTGAAAATGCTCTGAATTTTGTCCGTCAAAATCTAATAAGAGGATTGTAGCAGGACTTGACACAACTTGAGGTGTCTTAGCTTTCCTATGTGGTGCAGTTCAGCTAAGGAGGGTTCTGCTAGTATAGCCCTCGTGAGAAAAAAGAATAGATTTGAGCTGAATTCACAACAAACAGCACAGGCACAGATGCCCCTTGACTCTTATTTCCCCCAAAAGAGATATTGAAGTAGACTAGGCAATAGACTATTACTTCACTTTGTAATAGGGGTAATTGAGACTCCTTAATGGAAGATGGAGTTAGAAGTTGCAGACAGTAATTACAGAGTGTTTTCTGTCTTTTAGGTGAAAACTATGTAAATGATAAGAACCATATGTGCCTATGGCCTTCAGTAGCCAGACAGTCTCTGCCTGAGTCAGGTTGTCTCTTCTCTAGCTCATGATCAGACTACTATCAGGCCATCAGACTATTATCCTTTAGTGGTTATTCAGGTTGGTAATGACGTAAGAGAGAAACTTGAAAACAATTTAAAAAGACTTCAGGGCCCTGAGGAGATTGCTTCAGGGCTTGGGAGCCCAAGTGGTGTTCTCCTCAATTCCTTCACTAGCAGGGAAAAATACTGAAAGAGGAAGGAAGACTCACCTGATTAACATGTGGCTGAGAGGCTGGTGCCACAGACAGAATTTTGTGGTTTTCAAACATGGGGAGCTTTATGCCGCATGGTGTCTGGGGATGGCAGGTGGAGTTCACGTGTTGCAAAGGGGGAAAAGAATCTTGGTATATGAGCTGGTTGGGATCATTGAAAGGACTTTAAACTAGGTTCAAAGGGGGAAGGGGACAAAACAGGGACAGCTAGAGTTGAGCCCAAGGGTGGCAGGCTGTTGTTGGGAATGAAGCCATTAGCCAAGCTCAAATGCATCTACACTAAGGAACAGAGCATGAGCAACAAACAGGAAGAGCTGTAAGCCATTGTGCAGCACCACAGCTATGATGTAGTCGCCTTCATGGTAACATGGTGGGATGACTCTCTTGAGTGGAGTGCTGCAATGAATGGCTCTACACATGGAATAGGCAAGATAGAAAGGGCAGTGGGGTGGCCCTCTATATTAAGGAGTGTTTTGATTGCATGGAGGTCAACAAGTGTGATGGACCAGTTGAATGCTTATGGGTAAAGTTGAAGAAGGCCAACGAAGTGGATATCCTGTTGGGATTCTATTAGGTCACCCAACCAGGATGAAGAGGTTGATGAAGTGTTCTACAGACAACTGGTAGAAGCCACAAAATCGCAAGCCCTTGTTCTTGGGTGGGACCTCAACTTACCAGACATGTGGGGAAATATAACAGAGCAGAGAGAAAACAGTCCAGGAGGCTCCTGGACTGTGTGGAAGATAACTTCCTGACTCAGCTGGTAAGTGAGCCCACCAGGGAAGGTGCCTTGCTAGACTTGGTATTTACAAACAGAGAAGGATTGGTGGGTGATGTGGTGGTTGGAAGCTGTCTTGGGCTTAGTGACCATGAAATGATAGAGTTCTCAATTCTTGGACAGGTAGTGAGGACGGGCAGCAAAACTATTACCATGGGCTTCCTACGGGCAGATTTCAACCTGTTTAGATCACTCGTTGAGAAAGTCCCTTGGGGTACAGTCCTAGAGGACAAAGGGGTCCAGGAAGGCTGGACTCTTTTCAAGAAGGAACTTTTAAAGGCACAGGAGCAGTCTGTCCCCATGTGTCGTAAGACAAACTGGCGAGGAAAATGACCGGCCTGGCTGAACAGGGAGCTTTTGCTGGGACTTAGGAGAAAGAGGAGAGTCTACCACCTTTGGAAAAAGGGGCAAGCTTCTCAGGAAGAGCATAGGGATTTAGTTAGGTAATGTAGAATGAACAGTAGGGGGCCAAACACTCAGCTAGAACTCAGCCTGGCCACCTCTGAAAGAGATAATAAACAGCATTTTTACAAATATATTAACAACAAAAAAAAAGAACCAGGCAGAATCTGAATCCTTTATTGGATGTGAGGGGGAACATTGTTACCAAAGATGAGGAAAAGTCCGAGGTACTTAATGCCTTCTTTGCCTGTCTTTAACAGTCATTCCACTTATCCCCAAAGTATTCAGTCCCCTGAGCTGGAAGATGGGAATGGAGATCAGAATAATCAGAATAATTATCAGAATAATCCAGGAAATAGCAGTGAATGACCTGCTAAGCCAACTGGATGCCCATAAATCTATGGGGCTGGGTGAGATCCACCTGAGAGTGCTGAGGTAACTGGTGGAGGAACTTGCAGTTCTGCTTAATGGGGGAGGTCCCAGATGACTGGAGACTTGCCAGTGTGACACCCATCTACAAGAAGGGCAGGAAGGAGGATCTGGGGAACTACAGGCCTGTCAGCCTGATGACAGTACTGGGAAAGGTTATGGAATAGTTTATCTCGGGGGTGATCATGAGGCAAGTGCAGGACAACAGGGGGATCAGGCCCCGGCACCATGGGTTCATGAAGGGCAAGTCCTGTTTAATCAACCTTCTATGATCAGGTGACCCACCTAGTGGATGAGGGAAAAGTGGTAGTTGTTGTCTACCTGGACTCCAGGAAGGCATTTGACACCGTTTCCCACAGCATTCTGCTGGAGAAGCTGGCAGCTTATGGCTTAGACAGATGGACTCTTTGTTGGGTTAAAAACTGGCTGGATGGCCGAGCCCAGAGACTTGTGGTGAATAGGGTTAAATCCAGTTGGTGACTGGTCACAAGTGGTGTCCCTGAGGGCTCAGTTTTGGGACCAGCCTTGTTTAATATCTTTATCAATGACCTGGATGAGGGGGTTGAATGCACCCTCAGTAAATTTGCAGATGACATAGAATTAAGTGGGAGTGTCGATCTGCTTGAGGGTAAGAAGGCTCTGCAGTGGGATTTGAACAGGCTGGAGTGATGGGCTGAGGTCAATTGAATGAGGTTTAACAAGGCCAAGTGCTGGGTTATGCACTTCAGTCACAACAACCCCATGTAATGCTACAGGCTTGGAGTAGAGTGGCTGGAAAGCTGCTTAGCAAAAAGGACTTGTTATTTAAACCAGCACTGTGTGACCTATATGGCTGTTGATCAGTACACAGGCATAATGTAAAAGTAAATATTCAGTAAATTTCCAACTATGAGGCACCCTCAGGAAGTGTGATCTTCTTTTTCTGTATTTGCATCTTCATGAAAAGTAAGTAGCACTAAATGAGGACTGATTCAGGAGCAGAGTACTGGTTGTTGTTGACAATGATAAAGCAGGAGGAGGATGCAATGTAGTGGCAGCTCATGACCACAGGCACTGGATATCCCATACAGCTCAGCACTGTGTATAAAATGTTAGTGCCTAGGAATTATTCCAGAAGGAATTTCTGGAATCTCCAATATAGGCACAGATTAATCCATAACAATTTCACTGCAGTAGATGTAGTGTCATATCTGATCAGGGTTCTGGTTTACAGAATCACAGTCACAGTTGGAGAAGACCTCTAAGATCACCACATCCAACTGTCAACAACAACAATAAAAATCAAACAAACAAACAAAAACACACACAAAAAACCACCTTACTATCCCACTAGATCATGTCCTGAAGTGCCTCATCTACACATTTTTTTAACACTTCCAGGGATGGTGACTCTACCACCTCCCTGGGCAGCCTGTTCCAGCACCTGAATAATCTAGTAGTCAGTTTACTGGAATCACGACACCTAGGTTTGGTTTGGTTTTGTTTTTAAATCAAACTATAAAACTAGAAGACTGCATAGTGGATATCAACAAAATATTTGTGTCTATGACACAGATAGAAAGATGATAGATAATATGATAAATTTGTAAGATATCCGTTAGGGAAAAAACAGTGTGTGACGCTTTCTCTGTGTTCATGTATGAAAGGTGTTTAATTGTTATCTGTTTAAGAAATGTTTGTAATACAAGTCATATTTAAAATTCAAGTTGAAAATGTTAGCATACATGAAATAGGAAGCAATCATGAAGCTAAAAACTGATGATTGAGAGTGCTCTTCTGTGGAATTCTAATAAACCATGACAGCATTAAAATATGTCTTATTAGTATAACTTCCTATTATCTTCACAGCTATTTCTCCTGAAAGAAATTACTTATAATTTGAACATTATTTTTGCAGCGGAAACTTAATCAGTCTTTTCATTTCAAACAGAAATTATTTTTCTGCTGATCTGCTGGAATATTTTCCTTTAAAGGGAAGGAGAAGGCTGTTCAGGAGAAAAATTTTAAGGAATGCTATACATTCTCTTGAGCTGTTTTGGGTTCAATATTGCCTCTTGTAGTACAGCAATTATAACATAAATATATGTTTGGAGGTAGATTTGTGATACTTTTTAACACCAGCATGTTGGTGCTTGAAGTTGTTTGGGTTTTTTTTCTGTTACACAAGTTACAGAGTTTATTATTCTATAAAAAGATTGAAAAATAAATTGATTTTTTAAGAACAAAATCTTGCCTACTACCTCAAACTGTAAAATCATAAAGCCAGATGAATGCATTTCTTTTCCAGATGACATGAAGCAACATCCCTGGATATCTAAGGTGTGCTCCTGTAAGGTCTGTTAGAAAACCCTGCTTAGCCAAAAGCATTAGAAGATGCACAAGAACAGCCAAGAAACAGGATATATGTGGTGTGGAGATGAAACGGCTTGGTGTATTATTTATTCTATACCTTTAACAATTCATTTTCAGCATAAGTACCTTCCATAAGATCTGCTTTTCTTGCTGATCTGTTGGCTTCAGTTCACATTACCATCACTAGTAGATTTATGCAATGAAATTTAGGTAGTTCCAACACAGAAAGTATCAACTCTTTTCTTTTTTTTTTTTTTTATGTTTTCCAATAGTTTATGTAGTGAACACAAATCTTACAACTTTGACAATAAAATTGTTTGCATCAATTTTAATATTCAATACATCAAATTTAATTTTTTCTCTTGTTTCTGACTTTTATTATCAATATCATTTTAACATTGAGAAAAACCAAATGCTTTTTAAATAATTAGAATATTTATTTTCATTTAAAGGAAAAAGGTACATTTTTAATTAAATATGGAATATTTAGAAAGAACTAAAATACAATTAATGTTCTGTACACAGGAGAGTATCAGAAATTGATTACAAATCTGGTAATTTCTAGGATGTAAGTTTTCCTTGTCTATAAATACTGCCATCACCATCACCTGTAGAAATATAGTACCAATATGGAGCTGGAAAAGTCCATTGGAGTCCTTTTATGACATTATATACTTCCTTGGATTTCTGTTTATGCTCATTGGGAAATGCAGCTCTATATTTTTGTCTTTATAAAAAAAATATATCATTATGTTTGAAGAATATTTTTCATTCTTTAGATTCATTTATCACCTAAAATTCTGGGGGATTTATGCTGGTTTGACAAATAATGGCCACTCAGAGCAGTAAGCTCACTTTCTGCATTACCAACAGCTGGAGTGCTAATGAAGTCAAAGGGACTTGAAGATGTGCTTTTCTGGATCTGTACCTTGTGGTGGAAATCATGGTCTGATGTTATCCTTCCTAGTTGTCACATTAGTCATAATGTGCCTTAACTGGGAGAGTGAAGATTTCTTCAGTGTGGAAGGATCCTCTGGCAATGAATCTCTTTCTTATTTGTGGGAAAATATAGCTGCAGGAATCACAAAACCAAGTTTCTGTTGCCATACTATGACTTAAATTTGGCTAAACGTGAAACAAACATGAAAACTTCTTTCTTCTTGCTCCTTATATCCTATGAGTCCATATCTCCAAGTGCAGTGTATGGCAGTTAGGTCTTCAGAAACACTGATTAGAAGGGCCTTCTGAAAAGCAGTATTTCAGTTTTTATTCAATGAAAGAATATGCCATTAAAATAGGCTGCATTCCAGAGAAAATAAAGATACTAAATGTTATTTTTCGATAATTGTAAATACCATGCAGGAAAATGCACATATTTTAACAGAAAAGTCACTGGGTTTTACACATTTGGTATTTCTCAGAAACAACTTCACTTATTCTTAAAGGCATTTTCCTATGTAAAATGTATCTTTTGTTTATATAAGCTTGTAATTGAATTATGGGGACTAAACAATCTAGATGTTGAGTGCTATGGCTTCATTCTTTCACTTACTGTGCTAGATGTCTCAAATAATTTCATTGACTTATTTATACTTGTACAACACAACTGAGAGCAGAAGATATCTTCAGCTGACGTATATCCTCAACTTCTATGGTTAAATCAGAGTTGCAAACATCAAGAAGGTATAAATAAAATTGGAAATGTAACTACAGGAACTCTGCATACAGTAAAACAAATGGCAAATAAAGGATGGACCATGCTATCTCCTTTGCCACACATCCTTGTCAACAGTCACCCCCAGTTTGCTGCAGTAATCTTCTGCTGGCATTGAAAAGTCCATTTCCCTTCATGACAAACATTTTTGTTTTGAATCAGCATCTGCTCATTAGTGCCAAGGTAACAAGTCTCCTTAAAACTCTTTCTACATGATATTTTAAAAATTTATGTGTTCAAAGAGGTCTCATAGCTCAACAAATTGGCATTGTCCATAACACCCAGTACTGCTGTAATAGCAATTACATTTGTGCAACACAGTATTTGATTGCTTGTCTTTAATTCTGCAAAGCAGTGCACATCAGCAGACTGCCAATACAGACAGCCCTTTGGAATGGTTTGTGCAGTGATGATTGGTGTTTGGCACATGCTTATATGTGCTTTGTGCTAATTATCAGTAAGCTAAGGCTAGAACTTTTTTTATTAGGTACATTTATTTCCCAGTAAATAAAAAAATACATCTCCCATGTGGTCTAGGTGTCTTTGAAACTACCAACTTTACAGTATATGCTCAAGATGAACTCTTGCTTAGAACAATCTTTTTGCATCAACATGACAATTTTAGAGCTATATACAACAATACATATTAACCTCATGCAATTGCTTCATTGTATTCATGTTTATGGAGATGGATTTTTGTGGTGGGTTGACCCTGGCACGGCACCAGGTGCCCACCAAGCCTTTCTATCACTTCCCCCAACCCCTGTCAGCGAGGCACGCAGGGAGAGAATAAGACTAAAAGAGCCATGGGTTATGATAGGTGAGATGTTATTCTCTACTTCCCGTTCACAGGCGATGTCAGGCTGAGTCCAGGAAGCAGGGCTCCAGAACATGAAGCAGCCGCTTGGAGGACAAAGCAGAATGCCCCCCATCCTCCTCCTGCCCTCTCCCGTTATAGTTGAGCTGATGTCATATGGTATGGAATATCCCCCTGGTCAGCTCAGGTCGGCTGTATCCCCTCCCCCATCTTGCCGCCCAGCCTCTGGTGCCGTGTGAGCCCTGGCAGTGATAACATGGGTGTGTTATCAACACCCTCCAGCTCCCAGTGCTGCAGCAAGAGGGCTGGATGGGGAAAAGCATCTCCGCCAGACCCACTACAATTTTACAGCAAAGTTGCAAGGAAATTAGGAATATATATTTTTCATTGTGTTACACTGAAGGAATCCTGCCAAAAGGAGTAATTATGCTAATATTTTAGAGTAGTTTAAATTTTAGATATGGGTTAAAAAAATAACGACTATCTAAACTGCTGAAGGAGAAGGGTTTCTTTGGATTATTTTGTTGTTGTTGCTTGCTTGCTTGGTTTTTTTTGTTGTTGTTTGAATTTGTTGGGTATTTTTGTTTTGGTGGTGGTTTTCAGGCTTTTTTGTTTGTTTCCTTGTTTGTTTTGTTTTGGTTGGTTGGTTTTGTGTGTGTGTGTTTTCTGTTGTTGTTGGTTGGTTGTTTTATCCAGAAGGCACAGGGTCCAATATGCTGGATGGCTGAATTTGTGGTTTCATAGGGCAATTTCTCCCCACTACAGCAATATGATTCTATTTATCCTCACCTATGTTTGCACTACTGCTTGGATGACCATGCCATGTTAAGACATGCATTAGCCTCAGTGCAAATAGTAGAGATGGAGCAAGCAAGCCAGGGTAGGGAGAAAGCAGAGATACTGTTGAAGTGTGGGACAACCTACACATACATCAGCATTAGCTCAGCACAAAACAGGAATTTTAGGGTGATATAGGCAGGAGTCTTTCTTGAAAATATATTTTTCAGCTTTCAAATCCTATAGCCATTATTTTCATTATTATTATTTCTCCTGAATTTTTCAGGCCATTCTTCTTGCATGAGAAAAGGATGCAGAGGAATTTCAAGGGCTGGTCTTCCCCTTTTTCCTTACTCATAGGGTATGCAGTCTGAAGTACTAGGCAAAGCTCTTGGAATTATTACTAGAGTTTGAGCTTAAAGTTAAAATTATAAAGTTATAATTTGAATTTATAGATGTCCAAAGTGAAAGATCATCACTCTTATTTTTGAAGAAGTAATACTGAAGTTAGATGCAACATAAAATTCACACAATAATCCAGGATTGTCTTATCTGGGACCATGGGGGGTTTCTTTCTTGAATGATATCTGCTGGAGAGCCTAAAGTGTGTCCAAGAGCTGTGCTGCAGGACAGAAGAAAGTCACATAAAACTACCTTTCCCATCTTCCAATGAATCGGAGTAAGAATCAGGTAAGTACCTGTCACAGTGAAGCATTGCAAGTTACAAAATAATATCGAGCATTATGAAACTTTACAAATACCTGTAGATTTCTTCTAGATTAGACTGCATTTGATAAAGTTCTTACACAGTACACAATTAATTGCACTTATCTTTTCCTTTCATGTGTTTCTAGAAACATAAGCTTGAGAAGACAGAGTCTGGCAATAGTCTCAATAAAATAGCTATGAAAAATAGCATCGCTAGAGTAAATAGCATATGTTGTTTTATTAAGTACACCACTTCCTCAATTTTTAAAGCAACTGGGAGATTTCTTTTTATTTACTTAACATTTGAAATCTTAATACTCAGCAGAAAAAAAAATATTAATATCCAGCACTAGAAAATAATAGTATTTCCTTACTTAGTCTCCAATTTTATCTAAATTATGTGTAAACTTCTTGATAAAAAGGGCCTGGGGAAATTGTACTCTAAATTATTATGATTTTTCCACACAGAAACTTGAATGAAATAATGTAATGAAAGATTCAGTTCAGTTTCAGAACTTTATTTTCTGTAATCACACTGGCAAACACACTTAAAGCTTTGCACAATAAATGCATCATACATATACTTATTGTTTGGTTTGGTGTGTAGTCTTCCTGCCATGTAGATGGCAGCAGCACTCAAGCCTTGAAATTCACTCCCACTCTTTCTTGAGTTTATTCTGAAACACCATGTTTAAGATCATTGTCAGGAATGAAGTGTAAGCATGATCACTTTAAAGAGGGATATCAACTTAGTTGTACATACCTTTAAGGTAACCTGTAACTCCATAATATCAGTGTTTAAAAGGCAATGTGTCATATCTGTCTGTATGAATATAGATGCAACTATTTAGGTTTTTTGTTTACATTATAACATACTTTCTTTCTGTAAATCAAATTGCTAGGGTTGTTTCTGCTGTGTTAGGTTTCAGGACACAGAGGGTGTTTCTGAAAGTTCAAAAACATTAAGATTTACTAGGATAATCCCCACATTTATTTCCTTACAGTCTGAGAAGCAGCTAGCAGGTGCTTGGGCTGGAAAGCTGTTGACTGTGGGCATCAATGTTGATAACAAAGAGGAAGGACTGATAAAGGTAATGGGATACACAATGTGGGACATTGTGCTATGAGTTCCACTAATCATAGTGTTTTATGAATAATATCATGAATTATCCTGGAAAAAACACTTTGAAGTTCCAAATATCTTTAGCTTGGCATAGCATGGAATTGTCTGCACTCTGATATTTATTTAGTAGAGAGAGGTTTAAAAGGAGAGACAACAAAACTGACATCCAGAATCAAAGCTGTCTGTCAGCATCAGTCCCTGCAGCACCAGCTGAAACCTCAGGGAGGCTTTGCAGGATCATCTCCAGGCCCTGGGAGATAAAAGCAGGTGTTACACACATCGATGTTCACGGAGGAAAAAAATAGCACCAAAAAAAAGCATAATAATGGTAGTTCCTTGTACTAGGAAATCCTGTTTAAATGCTGGAGGCAAGTGGTAGTGTTTTAGTAAGCTTATATATGATGTAGATCAGCATTAACCCCTTCAACGCTTCTTAACCAGTAGCAGCTGAACTAATAAGGAAATTAAATATCCAATGGACAGCATTTCTTATTCTGTAGGATACTGTTTGAGAACTGGAACTTCCACTTCCATTTGATGGAAGTTTAATCCACACTGAACATGGAATCAGGTTAGGTAACTGGGAAAGTGAGCATACTGTGACACTTAACCATATTCATCCAACTGCCACAGCTATGGATTTGGACAGATCTGTTCTAGCCTTGTGCAGAAGCTACGACCCTTTTATGCAGTTGTTATGTGTCGTGAAGTAGAAACCTTTGACTCAGTATATCCTCCAGCTATTTGTAGTCACGCAAACAAACTCCACAGGACAGAATTCCACACTGGAGGGTCCATTACAGCTTCAATCTGCATTCACTGGATGATCTGTGACCAAACAGGCTCCCAGTGCCTGATGGGGCTATGACCAAAAGCCCATGACATGATACATGTCCTGATAACCTCCCTCTTGCTTAACTAGTGCTTCAAGTAAAGGACTAACAAAGGGAAAGCATTAATTTGTGGCTGATAAAATTTGTGTCAACAGTAAAAGTAGAATTAATGATGCTGAGAAAAGAGCAGCGACAGGATACACATCCGATCAAAACACTGGGATAGCCAGCTTTTGTCTTTCCTGCATCAAGTATGATACTACAGATTCTGCAGTGGACAGTGCTAATGGGAAAAGCACTTCTTAAATCTCTTCCAGATAAATACATGCCTAGAGCAAATATATTTTAACTGCTTATAGGGTATATTTTGGAGATTTGGTGGTTTTTACTTTTCATTTCACAGTATCCATTACATCAATCTTTGATTCCATTCTAGTGAACAGATATTTGTCAAAAAGCTACTTCAAGGTCTCCCAAATTCCTATTGTTTGTTTGCTTTTTGTCAAAATGACAACACCAATTAAGTAATAAAAATATTATTTTCACTTTTCCTCTATAACACTGGTAGTACACTCAGTGTAATTATGGGACAGTTCTGTGCCTTGCCACCAAAAATGCATTTAAATTTAAACAGAGTTCATATTAGTGCTGATTGCTCATGACCTTTAAAGAATACATGTTTTAAAAGGTCTTGGAAACTTAAAATAACTTTCTGTGTGTTAGTATTTTGTCTGTGGAATGGAAATACTTGCAATTGCCCTACCTCAGAGAAGTTTTTTGAGGATATAGTAAGGGCTGTGTGGTTGGTCACAGCAGATTGTAAGTAAAATACACAATCAAAATTACATACTAGAAGAACTTGATAGATTTTGTTATGCCTGCCCAAACTTCTCGGGCTGAACCAACAAAACTACCTGGGCAACATGATGTAGAAACTCTGAGAACGACCAAACACAGCTTTCCTTAGAGATAAATCTGCAGAATTGCCTTGGTGTGTATGTGCTCTTTAGGAACTTGAGATTTCCAGCAGTAAGATTTCAAGCATCTAAAGAACTGATAAGCTAATGGATAGGATACTGAGAAAAACATCAGAGAAGATATCACAAGCTAAAACTCGTTCCAGGTACTGTTTCTTGTATTTGTTGCTTTAGTTATAGAGAGTGACAGCCCAATGTATCATTGGTGGTCTTTTGGTCTGACAATTTGGGTATTGTCCAAGCAATTAACAGGCAGTCATCCAGTTGCAGTGGCTAGTGATTAAATTACCAAGGTTCTTTGGTGGTTTCCATAAAGAAATCTCTAGGAAGAGTTAGGCAGATCCACCACTTACCATGTGATGAATATGTGTCTTGTTATGTTTACATGTTTATTCAACTATGTACTTAAGAATGCTATGTCACTTGAAAAGAGTGGATATTTGAAAGACATTTCATGATTTTGGCTTCTGCACTGCTAACCCTGTACATGAAAAGAATTTATGATACAGTTAGGGTAAACCCTAACATTTACATTTTTTTTTTCTGTAGGAGATTTCAGAAACGTCTTTCCTCATGTCTTAAGTCACATCACTGACTAACTGCATGAGTACTTCGCTGTTTAATTCTAAATTTTCTGTTTAGAGTTGCCTTCTCTATTAAAATCCTTTAAGCAGATATTATTGCTGTTAACATTTTCCTTAGCCCACAAAACATGTAGCACCTTGTGCAACTCCATTTTTTACAATGACTAAATCTATAGATGCTCTCCTGTCTTTCTGGTTTTTGGCTTTTTCTTTTCTACCTCGTGTGAAACAAATCTATCTCAGATAACTAATTCTCCACGGAATTTTGAGTTTTTTCTTCCTCCAGTGATAGGCAATGGTTGCACTTCCACAGGGAGAGACCAAAGTAAAAGCAGCAATAAGGAAAAATAAAAAGAAGTAAATTCTATTAGTAAGAGTAAATATACCAGCATGGACAAACTGTGATTACACTGACCTCCAAGCTCCACTCTAAATTTTTATGGTAATTCTGAAGAGACCTACTGTGGGTAGATGCAAATGTCAATACTCTGGGAAGACTGGGAATTTTGGGGAATTTGCATAGGATACATATAACCATAATTACAGTCCTGCAGGTGATGGGTATAGTACCCCGTGCACTGAGCTCACATGTGGCATTCTTTAGAAGGGGATAGGACTATAAAATGAATCTCAGCAACATTTAGCCCTTTTTTTTCCTGGAGGTAATCTTTCTGAATTAGCCAGAAAAGTGTCCTTGCCAGCTAGAAAGGAGGGGAAGAGGTAGTTCTGTACATTTTAATGCTATTACAGCTTCTGTACTAAAAGACATTGGGAATAAGAGGAAAGCTTGCATGGCCTCCTTAGAATCTCTAAGCTCCCTTGCACACAAATGTTTTTCCAATGTTTTGACAAAATTAATTCCCCCAGTAGATTACTCCAATTTTCTCATCCAGTATTTAGTCCTGGACCACATCCTTCAGAAGCTTTTATTCAGCCAAAGCTGCTTTCAAAAGGGCTCAAGGGCATCTCTTGGTCAGCAGCAATCAGTGGGTTAATACAGCCTGGCTTCTGCCTCTCAGATGTTCAGAAGATAATGAGGCAGGGATGGAACCTGCAGGTTAATGAGATACCCCAACTGGAAGCCAGAAATCTGAGAGGGGAGGCTTGGGAAGCAGAAGAGGAAGGGGGAATGTGAGGATCTTTATATTCAGGTATTAGTTAGTTGGGAGACTTGCTGTGGCAGGACTGTTTTCCTTTATTAGAAAGACCACATGATTTGTTAGAGTATAGCTGAAGTTACTCATCTACCTGGCAAAAATTGTCTGCCTTTTACTCTTATTAAAATCAATACTGGACTACATCTGGAACTCGATTATTCTAAAAAAAAAAAAAGTGTGTGTCCCCTCCCCAAACCTCAAATAAAATACGAAAAGCTAAAGGCACTCATGTTAGGATAAACAGTGGAATCTCTCTAACAAATTCTAGCTACTGCTTGGGTAAGCATTGTTAGAAACATCCATCATGCATTGAAATAAAATCTATTAATAAAATGAATAAGTAGAGCTTAGACAAAGAGAGAGGTAATATGGTAAAACAGATGGCCCTACTACAGCAAGTTGTTGTACTATGCTGTTTTGAATATCATCATGACAGCAGCTCACCTTTTTGATGAATTTCTTCTATAGTCCTGAGCTGAAAATGATGCAGTCATGTAAATAACTCTGACAGTTGCATTTTGACCATATAATATGAAAACCAGATAGTTTTCCATAACTGCATTGTAAAAAAATTCCTCCTTCTTTATAACATAACAGGTATGCAACCCCCTGTTACAGACAAGCAGAATACAGAACAATCTGCATAGTCTGCAGCATTCAAGATACTATTCTTACTGTTATTATCAGCAATGACAATTATGTTCAAATTCTCAACAGTAAATGCAGAGGAATAAATGGAAACATTTTTTTCTAAGTGATGTGTAAGAATACCTGACATTTATATAGCACCTTTCATCTGTAAGAATCCCAAAGTGCTTTACAAAGTCTGCTGGGATCACTTCACCCACCACTGAAACATAGGTATCTCTGTGGTGAAAATCAACTTCTATTCCACACCGATGTGATTACACAACAGTGCTTTGGAAAAAAAAAAAAAAAGTGTCAACTAAGTGAAACAGTGGTTAAAGCTTTGGTTTGGTATCTAGAGTAAAAACCAGCAAATAACTTCATCCTCCTCTGCCCTCATACACTTCTTTCCCAGCAGACACTCTCCTGTTCTCCTTTTGGTGACCATGGTGAGAAGAGCAGCAGCAACTGACAGTGCCCAGGGTTGACTTTGTTTATCTTACTTTTTACCAGCAATGACTATCAGTTGAAATATGACTAATGAATGAAGCAGTACTAATGAAATCACACTAATAAGTCTGTGTGTCTGGAGTTAGCCTTAGAAAGTGACTAAAAATAAAAGTTTATAGAGAAAAACTTGACATAACTAATCTATGACTGTGCTTCTTTGATAACCTTGGTCTGTTTGAGCCCAGCTTTATGAAATTAAGTACTAATCTGTTTTTCCTTATGATGTATTTATATTTCTTTTCACAGTCTTAATAATGTATCTATATACTTGTATGAGCAGTTATGCCTGGGCCCTCACTGTAAGGTGGCTGTAGAAACAGAAGCTGTTTCTGTACTGGTAAATTAGAGTAAGGGAACATTCTCAAGTATGTGAACTCATATATACTGATAAAATGATGGAACAGTCTCCATGGTCTTGATCTACAGTTAATACACACCTGATGACCATACCTACTAGGAAGTGTTTGAATATGTCCACACTCTTCTGGAGGGTAAAAGAGTTTTTCACTCAACCATTTTTTCAGGTCTTCCTCTGGCAGTTGGCTTTATTGCTGGAAAACAGTCTTAGGCACATTTAATTTGCTATTACAAACATATATAAAGGGGATGTACAGAATAATAGTGTATGTTAAGTGTAGTACTTGTGCATTCCTGGATGTGATAAAAGTTAGTATAAAAGTGTATTGAAACCTCTTCAGGAGAAACGCATGGTATGACATGTAGTATAAGTCAACTTGAAAGTGCTCTACGAATATCAAGCAAATCATGAAGCTGAAAATACATGTCCATTCTAGTGTTTCCTCTTATATTTTCAACTCACAGAAGGATGGGAGCAAGCCCAGGCAGTACATCTGAACCCTGGTGAATTTTTATGAGCTGAGCTCTTGCTGCTGATACAGATTTGATCCCTCCAACTCAGGTTTATGTCTGTAATGTGTCACTTTAAAAAAATCAGGGTCCCATAGGGGTTAATTCCACTGCAGTGTAACTACTTTATCTTATATTTCAACTCCTCATGGTCTTGGTTTTTCTTTGGCTGAATGTGAGTTCCTTTTCTTTTAAGCCTGGGGAAACACTGGACATATGACACCACTGAGCTACAGAGTGTGTGATGAGCTAAGTAGACAGAACCATTTTACTGCAGAGAATATAGTGGTCTCTGCTCTTCCACAGCTACAGATGAGGAAAAGAATAAAAATTATTGTTTCAGAAGAAGTTACTGACCTTTCTAAACCAAGCTGTAGTACTTCTTTAATAGAACAAATACAGGTAAACTGATGCATTAAGTTCTCATTCTTACACATATATGTAGGCAAAATTTAAGCACTATATTTGATAGGACAGACTGTATAACTTGATAAAGATAGCTTAGCTGATTTATTCTTAATATTGATAGGTAAATAACAGAAAGTTATGCATGTTTTGTTACAGCTTTTACTTGGTAGCTATATAGCAATAAAAAGGATAAACCTGAAGTGAATGTAGTATACTGTAGCAAGTCATTTTAAATGTAACCCAAGCACAGGAAGTTTATAAAGACATACTGGTCTTCTGAACTGAAATTTAGAAGACTTGAGTTTTATTCAAGTTCAAACTTTTCATCTGCTCTTAGCCAAGCTATGTGAATCCTCTGTAAGTCTCCATTCACACATAAATTGAGGTGTAATTTCCACCCTTATGGGAGTTTTATGAATGTAAGTTCATTAGGGTTTGTGAAACAGCTGGGGGGAGCTAGGCAAGTATGTAGATAAATAAAATATCAGATATTAGATGCTATCAACCACTTATTACTGTAAAAGTAAGAAAAACATTATATTAAGTGCTTAAATATAATTTGTCTTCTCTAAAGAATTTTCATCATATTTTTAAAGTAGAGACAAACTGCAGAGTGAAGCCTAAAGTAACAGCAGTAACTCTGAATCCTCCTTGAGATATTCTGAGTAGCATCTTAAGAAAGTGCAGTGTGAATACACTGTCAGAGTTTATCTTGCACATAAATCCTAAAAATTCTAATGCCAGAGAGATAAAATTATATAAGTTTATGTTGAATGTTTGGTTTCTCAAATATCTGTGTTAGGATATAAAATATCTCCTATTAAAGATTATAAATTAAAATGTTTCATAGATTTTTAAATGTATACAAATTTAAGATTATAAATTTATATTTTAAAATAATCACATTTATTTGCTGTAACCCCACTGAAATAGGCTCACTGATTCTAAAGTATTTTGTGTCATCTTGTATGTATGTGTGTATATATATGTGTGTGTTTATGTATTTATTTATACTCGCTATTGTGTATTCCATATTGAGACCTGTTTTAAAAGTGAATGTGAAGATTGCAGTTATATTATGAGATGTCAGCTACACGGCTGCACAAAGAATGGATATGGCAATGCTTAACTCTTCCCACAGAGCGTATGTATTGCACACCAATCTTTATGTGTATGTCCATTATGCCCATGTCCATTCATAATCAATAGCACTGCCTCATCAAACTCTTCTATATTTTTATGTACACATACGTTTAGCACTCTTAAAGATATTTTAAAGATAAATGGGTCTAATTTTGGTCCTGACATCGGACCAGACCAATACAATTGATAGATTTGGTTCCACATTTGAAATGTTAACCCATTACAAGGCAGGTCTTAGCAAATGTGCCAACAAACAAAACATAGGAGAATCTTAACACTTATTTTAAAGACTTCATCTTTGAGGCAGAAATTTATAATTCTGCTTTTATATATAATTATTGTTTGACTACTGCATCTTCAGTAAAAGCCATATAGTCCCTAAAATTATCCAAGTTTTTTTTTTCCTTTAGTTGACAGACAGTCGTTAATCACATGTATAATACTCTGAGCAAATTTCAGGCCATATGGGGATAGAATAGCTTCCTGCATATTTTACTCTCTTGCATACTTATTTTTCCACTTTATATGAAAGATAGGTTTGCATTTGTGAATGAATGCTATGGTGTGTATTGTCTGTGAAAGGAAGAGAGATAGCATGAATGTTAAACATAGATGGTGAAGTTTAAGAGAGGCTTTCAAATTTGACATACAAAGGCAACATTTACTGCTCCCTCTGCCAGCTTTGAAGTACTCTACAAAGAATCTGCAGAGTACCCACTATAAAATATTCTTAATATAAATCCTGGACAGATATGTTGCAGTTTCCCTGTCAGAAAGGACAGGATAGCATGCTGAATGTTGCTTTCAGCTGTGCTGGCAGAACCTCTGTTGTTGTGAGCACAGGAGTATCGGAGTCTTTAGCCAATATGTAGCAATGAAATGAGAGCTACAGAGAGATTCTTTTGAGAGGAATGATCCATTTCTGAGATTGGATTCAGAGTTTTAAAGATTTGGCACATGGATTTCAATCTCTTAACAAAAAGCAAATTATATAACTGTTTGACTTTGCTGGAGGAAGAACGCGTGTTCAGAGCTAGCCTAGCAATCATCATTCATCACAGTCAGTCACATGCAGATACCAAGGTACCTTCAACAAACATTTTGTATTGTAACCTCTTGGTTGGTTATTAAATTAGTGTTTCCCACAACATTCCTGTAGTCATAGGACATTTTGTGAACTCTATGGGATTTATATTAACTCATAGTAATCTTCACAAGGTTGCCAGGAGGTATAAAGAAGCTAATGATTAGCTAGATTCTTCTTAGTAATTCAGAAATATTGATGAGAGCTAGTTCAAATTGCTGTTGACAGAAGAATATGACCTGCAGTTCTTGACTCCGGATGAGAAAGAATTCTTCCACACTCTACACAATCTTACTTTTCCTTATTTCCTATTTCTTAATGTGCAAAATACTGTTGTTATTATACCTCTGACAAAATTCATTTTCAGCAGTTGCTGAAACCTTTAAGTCCTGAGAAAGAGTCATTAACTATAAAGTAAGTCCTGAGTCTAAAGCGGATGCAGCATTCTCCTCAAAAACTATTGTAAGCAAAAATACTTATAATAATTGTCACTAATATTGAAGAGTCTTTTTCTTTTAATCTAGTATCATATGAACTCATTTCAGAAGCAGTTAATATGACCTCATAACACATATGTAGGTTATCTTAAACTATAGATTTAGTTGTATTTTAGCATATGAAGAAAGGTTTAAAAACATTTAGACTTTGTTTAAACACTGTTTTGTGTACAGTTCAGGAACATGTACATAACCAATAATGTAAAAACAGTACCATATGCACCTGTTCCCAGAAAGGCTGTTTACTTAAAGCCTGAAGCAAGGTTCAGTTTTGAAGAAAACTTGACAAGGACAATTTCTTACTTACCTTTACTAGTTGACAAAGCACAATAATAATAATAATGATGGGTGGTTGCATTCTAAGCTATCACTCACCTGAAACACCACAGAGTGATTTACATTTATTTGTTCTTTGTCTTCACTGTAGTATTACGCTGCTAGGTGGGATTTCCAGAGAAGCTCAAGAAATAAAGCATTCAGTTGTCAGAAAGTGTTAATGGAACTGCATGAGGCTATGCTTATTCAACCATAGGAACACTGAGTTTTTCTGAGACCCTGTGCTTAGGAATAGAAGACCACACTCCTAGCACTTCCTTGCATCACTGATCTCTCAGCAATATTGTCACATGCATTGGGCACTTTCTGGAACTATACAAGGATTTCCTTTATCTTCTTACCTAGAAAGGCTCAGCTAATCCTCTAGAGCACTTTTGCTCTTTAATCCATCCCACTCCTCTTTTCCCAAAATCTAAAACCTCACCTCCTTCTGACTTTTGCTGCATTCACTTAGCTGTGGACATCTGAGGGATACAAGTGGTGCTTTCCCCTTTGCTCCCTGTGAAGTACCAACAAAGAACTGCTCCCTTATAAACCTCACCACTGGCAAGAGTGATTTTCTTTTGCTATCTGGCCCTGATCTTTATATAGTATTGGGAACAAACACTTAATCCTTCCTCACACACTCTCTGTGCTCAATTAGTTCTGAACTACAAATAAAAGATGTCAATGTTTCCTGGTCAGCTTTTTGTTAGATATTAAAAACATCTAACAAATAAAAGGAACATTTATTTAGTTCTAGAAAATCTGTTCATAGGTGTTTTGGATTGAAGCAAAGTATTTTTTACTTGCTTGTAGAGCTCTCTAACCAGGATCACATACTAGTCTGAAATACTTTGTATACAACAAACCAGATGCTAAAATCTTTCCATGGATTGAACATTTTTGTATGGCCAGCTTGTGTGCCCATGTGACTCACCCTCTGGTTTTGAGCTCTGGATCAGTTTTGCCATATCTTTTGAAAGACGGAAGTATCAGTTGAACAAGCCAGATCAGGCAGTTTCCTGTAATCATCTATGCCATCATCTGTGCTGGATCATGGCAGTGGCTGATCAGTAGATTATTTAAATATGTTAGAGCCTGAATTTGGTATTCTACATGTTTAGCTGCATAAACAGATCAATTGGACAGGATTGATCTCCATTGGTATTTGGTAGTTTTCAAATACAATTAAACCACATTTGGAGTACTGAAAGCACTTGAAATAAACAACTGGGCACTATTTATAATTTAAAGAGCTACTGAAAAAATGTGATAGATTGATATTGGTTGTTTCAACAATGGCAGTGTCAAGGGAGAAGTTGAAAAGTATATGCTATATATATAATAGCAAACTGAAAATAATAGCAAACTGAAATTCAATGCCTTCTTTAGCACATATTATTATGTAGAAATATTTCAGTATTTATGATGATAAGGATATGCAATTAAATTGTCATTGACTGGTATATATGAATAATTATGCTTGAGCAGAATCCGTGATTGGAATTATTTGTACAGCAGTAGCACAGATTCTACAAGACTATAAATGATGCCATGATACCTCTCATTCTGAGAGCCTGGTACCAGCATGTGTTTAGGCTACTGTCAAAACCTGTTTGCTCAATTAGTGGCAATCTAAGAATGTCCTTGATTTGCCTTTGAGGGTAATGTCATTTTCACCACAAAGGCACATCAGACAGCCAAAGGCTACTCAGAGACTTGACTCATTGACCTGCCAAGTAGATAGATATCACAGGTCATAAAAATAATCAGTGCCCACAAGTTTTCTCCCTGGCCAATTCAACTGGGTCACACCAAAGCTGACCAGAAGAATATTCATTTTGGGAAATAAGATATATTGGTCATTCTGTTCTCACTGCAGGCAGTTTTACACAGCAATACAAATGCAGTCATAATGAAACTGAGTGTGAGAGCTGAGTGGCTGATCCAGAACCTACAAGGCAATTAGGTTTACTTTCTAAAAAATTCTTTGCAAAGAAAGACCGATGGTTTAAAGCAATTTGAAATACATAAAGGAAACATGGATAGGTAAGACTGCTCTCTGCTGTAAACCCAGAGCATATTGCTGTAAACCCCAATTTCTGTAAAGACATAGACTTGATTCATTACAAGAACACTGAATGTCAGCTGAGTAGTACATTTACCAGCCAACTTCAGTGTGAGCATGGGGAGATGTATTTTTGCATTTTATGCTGACAAAATTATGAAACCTATCTAAACAGTATCAATGTGGTTTTGTTTCCCAAACACTTTGAAAATAATCCCTTATGCTTATGCTGAAGTCCATATCCTGAAAAACTGGGGAAGTTATTTCTTTGTGTACCATTTGCTTAATCCAATGCCAGTGTAAAAAGAATTAAAAACAAGGCTTTTCTAGTGATATGGATTAAGAAGAGGAAAATACAGCAAGCTCCTTTTGCCCATGAAGAAGGACTGGTTAAGCAGCATAGAGGGTTAAGCATCACAGAGACAGTAGAGATTCCCAATATATTTTTATCAGAGTTGGGACCCTGCAATCCTTGACTCTTCAAAGATTCCCAAACCCCTCCTAGCTTTCTGGAGAATTCAGATCATGCATATGAGTGTGCACATTTCTACTGAAAGCATCATACCCAAGAGAACTGTTTTTTCTGTTAATGATACCAGAATCTGTTAATGATATCTTCTACCTGAGAGGCTGTTACAGGGTAAGATTAAGACAATATGGTCCTTATTAAATTCTGCACTGTTCCAGTGGCCATGAGTACATCCCAGTACTGATCTGTGTTGCACAGAGCAGCACAGTGAAAACTCTACAACTGAAATACTTTGGCATTTTACCTGAAGAGACATGGTGATGACTTATAGTACCCCTGAATAGTATTTCTTCTCTCTGCTTTATCAGCACCAGTAAATGCTTATGCTTCTGGATGCAGGAAGAGCTGTTTCTTCTCCTCAGCTGATAACCCATTAAAAAGAAAATAAAGTAAACATATCAGAATTCGTCCATTATAACTTCCATCAAGCCTTCTGCTATGACCACTTTGCTGGTTTTGGTTTTTTTTTCCTTTGCCAGCTTTATGCATTCAGAGGCAATCTAGCTTTGCGAGAGAGAATTGTATCACTCTTCTCTTGGATGTACGATCCAGAACAATGTCAGAGGGCTGCATAACAAATAAGTAGCCAAATAATTGCTGAAGAAATCTTCTCCAGGTAGTGAGCAGTAAAAGTTACTTAAGAAAAAATACAAAACCTTACACTGAGCAATTATAACTATTAAAAGGAAAATGTTATTTCCTTACCCCACCAAGTAGTACTTTAAATTCTGACCCTGGGGCATTTTTCATGGCATAACTCTGAGATATTATCTGGCTTTTGACTTCCTAAAAATAAGATTCCAGTTTTATTGTTCAGCATCTGAAGTTAAAGAAAATAAGAAGCATCACCACCAGAAAAAAAAACCCACAAAGCATTGTTTCACCTGAACTTTTCTGTGATGACTGTCATGCAATGGGCTTTAGGACCTACTGGAAACGCAAACCCTCTAACAGCTTTCAGGCAAGCCCTTGTTTTCAGCTGATCATTACTAGTTCTGACCTTTTAAATCCTTTGCTGCTAAGGGAGAATCTGGTCTTTAAAGAAAAGCTGTTCTGTATTCCATTCATAGACAATGGAGAACTTAACTATATTTACTGGTATTTAACACATGGAGCATATTTGCCTGGAAGGTAGATGAAATCTCCTGCATTTAAGATCAAATCAATTTGAATTTAAGGTCACATTTGCAGAAGTCAATGTTCCATAAAATCAAAGAAGAGCTTAATTCTACTATTTTTTTCTCCATCAATCAACTACGTAGTTTCACACAGCACAGTTCTGTGAGCCTTCCTCCCTGAAGGAATGCTTGTGCACAGAAATGATCAGACAGGAGGCAGTGGCATGACTTGGATGTTATTCACCTGAGTGGAGCTATGAATATTTAGGTCCAAGACAAACATGAACAGCATTCTGCAAAGTTCATATTCTTAATTCTCACTCTCACAAATAGTTTCAGTCATATTGCTGAGACTAGACACACAAGTATCTGCCCACTTAGAGCGAGGTTTTCAGGATCAAACCTCTTCTTAGGATGAGGTGTATCCAATTTGGAACATCTAATTCATGTGCTTCCAGGACTAAATAGAGAAAAGAGGTTCATGTGATTTCAAGGTGAAAGTGTGTGTACCTTCATTCATAAACAAGTACTGCCACTTTAAAGGAGAGGAGATTTGCAGGAATCGGTGATCTGCAGTATCATTTTGCTTAAGGTGTAATTGCCATCTAACAGCATAGAGGTCTGGGAAACACAAGCTCTCAAAGTACAGCTTTCTCATGGGAGATTTCTAATGTTGGAACATAGTCTTTGCATGCTACTAACCCACAGCATTTTCTCCTGGAAGGGGGAGGGGAGGGGAGGGGAGGGGAGGGGAGGGGAGGGGAGGGGAGGGAGAGGGATAATAGCAGCTGCTGTTGATTTCCCCTTCCACTTTCTCTAAGAAAGTGCAATACGGCGGGTCTGAAAAGCACATTTATGTTGGTAATAAATATTTTTTGTCTTTATTTTTGAAATTAAAATAATGACTACTTAGCCATGACAAAATAATGAAAATACATCATCCACGTGCAGTGGAAAAAAAGAAAATGGCAGTATTAATTATTCCCCCATCATCTGAAAGAAGAAAGATTTATTTTTTTTTAACACAATGGAAACAAGAATAGAGAAATAGTGTAGAGACGTGTGGAAAATTCACAAAGTCTTATTTAATGTATTTTTGAGTGATTATTCATGCTGCATAGGGCATAGCCAATTGGAATGTGTCCAGTAGCATTTTTTGTTCAAATGAAAATCGTCAGCTACATGAGCAAATGATTTTGAAAGATAAAATAGAACAGGACAAAACTATTATAACTAGCACATTGCTAACAGATTCCCGAAAAAGTTAAAAGAAACATGTTGCTGGATGCTACTATTTAGACTTCAGGTAAACATATGTCAAACTGTAAGCTTCTTTCTATATTATATGTTGTTTAGTTGTTGGGGTTATTTTTAAATAAAATAGCTTTTAATATAAAGAAAATAACTGCTGGAGCATATTTTGATAAGATGTCTTGATGAGAATTTTTTTTCTTTGAAAACCAACAGTGTCTTCAAATAAAATTTAGAAGAAATAAGCAAAGAAATGAGAACTTTTGAAAGGAAAGGAGAGGATGTTTTGTTTTATCTCTGTATGAAATGCCATAAATTTCTAAGCTAAGCCTTCTCCATTTCTGGGTGTGCTGTTATCCTTTACAAAAATAACTATTCCACTTCTATTCACAATAGCTCTTCCTAACCTATTAATAAGAAACCTTCTCTCATATTGCTGTTGACAAATCACTCTTAACTTGTCCCTGACTGCTGGGATTTGACTCTGTGTTTCCATGCAGTCTTGTGGGACAAAATCATCTCTCATATAAAAGAGTACAATTCAATTGAAGCCAGATGAGTTGCCTTCTCTTGCATCCAGGCTTAATTTTATCCTATCTTTTTAGATCTCCTCCGGCTTAGCAATTCTTCAGTTGAAAGATTATGTTCTGACTTTCAATGCCAATAGTCTTTTTACTCTGGTAGCTGTTGAAGTAATACATGCATTTAAGAGTTTCATGAAGTACTTTGCAGGTAGAGGGAGACAGCCCATTGTACTCCGGAAGTGTCTCTTGCTCTTCACAAGAAGTGGAAGTCTGAGCAAATGAAAGATTAGTGTATTTTTGTGACTTCTACATCAAAATAAAGAAAGTTTAGGCCTTTAGAGACAAGGGGGATCATTGTAACTCATTTCCCTACAGTATTCATTCAACTCTGAATCAACAGAGCTTCTAAACCTCTGATGTATAGATTGACTTGAGGGGGAAGAGAGAAAGAAGGGTGTAATTGTGACAACCTGTAAAGGCATCTGAGAGAACAATGTCTTTAAAGAAAGCCTAATAATGATCTTGGTTAGACTAGAGTAAATATAGAGCAATGTCAAAAGATCATCCTGTACTTTTTGGTTATAATCTGGATAAGAATTTGGCCTGGAATTGGTTATTAATGCTTGGTAATTCTAATCACAGCTCTCTAAGATGAACATCAATGTTTGTAATTGATATCAAATATTACATAGAATAGCAAATATTTTCAAGTGCATAATTAAAAAACACTATTAAATTAACAATGCTGTTTTGCTACAAGCCCCACAACCTATTTTGAGAAGGGATTTGTGTAGTGCTTATCAAGAAGGGAAGCGGTATCAGTAATGTGTACAGACCTGATGACTACATTTATTCTAAGACCTTTTACATTCTACGGAGGAATCAGGACATCAGAAAGCAAAGTAATATGATCTCCAAAGCAGAATGAAGACAATGAGCCATCTATTACTTTGATCTATTTTACATTAAGAGATTAGCAAATCTGGGAAAGAAGCAAAACGTAGAACAGAAGTACCTTCTCTTTCCTGAGAAATGGGGGCATTTATGAGTCCTAGGAAGCATTACAGCTAGAAATGAGAGGAACTCTTCTATGCTGCTCCCTTTGTTCATGATTCCTCTCATGATGCAGAAGCAAAGCCAGCGTGTTTGCTCACTCCTCCCATAAGAGGGGCTGCAAGGCAAGAAGAGAGGTGCAGAATCCAGTCTGTGGCTTTTGTACATACCTACAACACAGAGGAATGCAGGCAAGTGCCTCTCATCCTTCCAGTCCCACTTCCTGACTCAGGATTTACTGGACTTAATGGAAGACACACTGACAGCAAAGCCATAGTTAACACATAAAATTAAATAATCCTTGATTAACTAGTGAAAAGATAATTTTAGGAAGTATTGAGCGAGTTGGAAAGTGTGGAGTCCCACTGAAACCAATATTGATTTGGTGCCTTTTAATTTGTTAGAGATTGTAACTAGCAATTCTGTTCACCTATTTACTCTTCCCAAGTTATTTATTATTGACCAGAAATAGGTCTGGATGAGAGCTGTTAATACTGAAGTGCCAGATACTGCCTAGATATGAATGGGGGAATGAGTGGCTGGATGCTACCTAAGACAGCTCTGAGTTGTAGTCAAGGCCATTTAGTTCCATGTTTTCCAAACTTCTCCATTTTCTAACTTGCACATTGCAGTTTCTCGGCATAGTCTCCACGTAAGTATAATTGTTCAAATGTAAATCAGAATACAGTGTCTTAGCCCCAAGGCAATTCTAACACCCTGGCAATAATGCTAGCTATTGCTGGAACTGTTAGAAAGAAAGATGTTCTCATGTTTTGAAATGATACTAAGCTTCTCCATCTGAGGTTATGCTGTTGGGAATCCTAGCTTCTTGGCTGCCTTCACTTGTATGGGTTCACTTGCTTCATGAGCAAGGGATCTAACAGAAAGTGCTATAACCAAAATGTTCCACTCACTGCATTGAGGATTAGTCCTATCTGATCAAATTGATGCCTACTGTAATGATACGAGTCTTTTAGACTCGGTGGCTTCTGCCATTGTTTCTCTGACATTGTCAGACACAATGAGACATTAGGTCTGGATTTTAATCACGTCTTTTCTTAGGAAAAATGCAGTTGGGAGATTTAAGATCTGATCCTGTAAATTCTGTTTCACGTGAGCAATCTCACTGCAGATTAAAGACTAATCATAGAAGGATTTGGAGGATTGGGACCTTTGATTTTTCTTCATGTTAAGGCTTGCTATTATCTGGATCATCCCATTGATTATCCTTCTCCATCTTTTGCATAGGGATTTAGGAATAATTAGAAGGAAATAAGAATTTCTGACTTCAGCTTAATCAGTAGTATGTGTACATTGAAAAGTTACACTTTTACATGACAAAAAATGCATCATCCAAAAGCAAATATCTCCAAGGTATTTGGACTTGCCTCTAACAGACAGCTTGGACTTTATCACAACTGTGTGGCAGCTTTGTTCTGACTCACAGACACTGTGAATGTTTGATAAATGTTACCTTTTTAATTCTTGATAACATTATGAAAATGTTAAGAAATGTTACAGCAGATAACCTTTCTAGACCAAACAGTCGCATTAACCAGGTGAAGTTAATAACTGACTACAGGACATTTACTTAATTTAGCTTTTAAAAAAGTTTTATTCACACTACTCAAACTTTCCCTTCGTTTTTATCTCCTTTTCTCCAAGGCCACAGATAAGGTTTTCCTCTTACTTAGTTGCCGGTCAGCTTTCATTGACACTCAGGTCTGCCTACAACCAAACCCAAATATTTATGGGTACATATGAAACACCATAATGATAAATGCATGATAATCCACCAGAATGAAAGATTGCAAGACAATGGTGTTTGCTGTCTGATCGGGACATTTTCTTTGTGTAGCCAGGACCAGGTACTTTGATATAAAACATGAAGTGTTTTTGAATTAATAAATCTATAAAGTATGACTTTGAGGATCAGGACATATGGGTGCACAGGTGTCATTTAACAATAAAAGCTGCTAATGTTTTCTCTGCATGTCTAAAATCACTTTGTTTCAAGGTTGTGCTTCTGAGGATATAGTTCTGCAGGTTTCTTTTAAAGAATGAAGTGCTAAGTAATGGTTTAAAGTCTAAAAAAGGATTTGAAATGTTTGCTGTATTTTTAGCATATTTCAGTTATACTTTTTACTCCTTATAAGTACAATTTCAGACTGGACTTAAATTTGAAGCATGTCATGGCATTGCATATTCTTAGAATGATCAAATAGGCTTGGAAAATTTAATGTTTAACCTTCATCAATTATTGCACAAAACTCCTCACCTAATAAAGCAGACGCTTGATTTTAAGCATGTTAGTAGCCACACTAGTTTTATTCTTAAACACTTTGACAAACTGAGACCATAGTGGACTTTTGTGAATTTTACAATAAGCTGTGCAAAAAATATAAACATATTCTTTGTTTTATGCAGATTAGTAATGAGTATGACTACCAAAGTGTTTAAATTAGGTGCTTTTGCTGCCTGACAACCTATGTAGAAAGTCTCTTCCACACTTTTGTCATTAATATGAACACAAATCAGGTCCTTTCTCTCACTACCTCTCCCAGGAATTCTTGTGGGAATCTGACAAAGTTTCACTTGTGTTGAGTGTGAATGGGGCCTTGACACGATGAAGTTCTCTGAACATGGAACATATGCTTTTTTTATACACGGGAAGGCTAGTTCTGAGACTTTAAAAAAAATCATCACTCGTCAGCTAAAAGAAAATAATGACTTTTTGCAGTGTTTATCTACTATTTATATTAAGGGAAACTTCAGTAATGCAGTAAGAAGGAAGTGATAGTTCTGTTAACTGAATTTGTTAATACTGCCTGTCTTCTGTCATCCTCATCAGCAATGTACTGACTTCTTGCTTGAATCCTCATATTGCAATAGCAAGAATTAAAATGTCAGTGATTGCTAATTGTCCTACCAAATTGTTACCATTTTATCCTGTTCTATAAAAATGGCTTAACTTACCAAGGAAGCATTTTCTTTGAGACATGATTAGTTGATTTCCAGAATTAAATACATAACAAGAAATATGCTTGACCATTGCTGCTCAAGCTGTATTTTGAAGAACTAACAAACTTCTATTTTTCAGGAAAATATTAGAGACAGAGTGTCAAAAATTGGTGTCTGAGCACAGATCCTATGTTTTTCTAAACTACTAATATTCAAACAAATTTTCTTACCTTTAGATTTGACCAAGATATACTAGATATGATTTATTATAATGCATGTCAATCCAATAATGCTCTGGTCCCAGAAATGTGATGATGTAGAAATCTTACTTTCAGAAAAGGTTATTTCCTTTACCAACATAATGTAGAAATTATAATTTACTTGCCAAGAATCACCATGTCTGTTTGAATCTTATTTATCATAATAGGTTCTCAGGAAATCTCCAGTATACTTTTGTATTACAGAAATTCAAAGACATAAAATGCCTGTCACGTCATAGAGTTAGTTTTATGGAAGTTTTTTCGTTTGTTGGTTGGAGGCTTTTTAATTATAAAGCATTTAAAAGAATGGCTGTTTGGCAATGTAGTACTTGGAGTTACACTGATGGCATTATTCCCCAGGCCTGCAGATCACTGATTATTTTTGGACAGCAGTATTCCACTTGCAAAAACAATGGAGGATTCTCCAAAAAAATTATACTCACAGATATGTCAGGAAAAGCTATATTTTTAAGTGACCATAAACTGGTACTGTCATCTCTTTTTCATATCTTGTTATATGATTATGCCAGTTTATGTCACCTTACATAATCATGCCACTTGGGACATATTTGGAGGCAGTAGATTGAGGGTATTGGTCAAGCACCACTAAGGAAAATCTTTTCTCCTCATTATTCATCCGTGTATACATACCAAAACAGTGCATAACTGGTTCTAAAACCTAGCCCTGAAAATATGGGGCCAGTTTGATGCCATCTTCTTTCAAGATGTCTAACTCATTTGATGAACTAATACCACTGATTTTGCTCTTGGATCCCACATTAATCTCACAGGAATGCATAACCTACTAAATTTGCAAAAGTAAAACTAGTTATTTCAGTTATACATGTTATATAGAATGATCTTTCAGGATTTAGAAGTTAGGAACAGTAGCAAAGTCCAAAAGCATCAGCAAAAACTATGGGAGATTGAGCAGTACAAAGTACAATAGAGAGAAGAGCTCAAGAAGATGATAGTCTGATTTCCTATAAACTATTTACTATCAGTTACCACCAGGGCTTGAAGAATTCTATCTTACTTAGTTTCTTTAATGAATTAAAATTAGTGTTGCTTTCTGTTCTTATTTTCAATATTGCCATCCTTAGCCTTTTCAGATATAGTTTCTTGAATTTTACTTGGCACCATTTAAATTTTAACCTGAAAAACAAAATTATTTTCTTTTGTTTAACAGAGTTCTGATTTACCTTGTATATACTACTATGGCATCACTGGAGATGTGCCTAACTGTGAAGACATATTACATCTGCTGAAGTGAACATCAAAAGACCATTTAATCACTTGTAATGTTTTCTCCTTGTTTGGGACAGAGTTTTGTAAGGCTAGAATTCTACTAATGTACACTTCTGCTAGGAAGCTTCCCAAGGTGGGGCACAGGAGATGCTAAGTGGCAGAAGGAGGATGAGTAGAGCCATTAACATTTCTCCATCAGGGTCAGATTTGATGTTTCCTTTTTTTACAATACCCAAATTAAGAAGATGTTTCTGTGCTCTGACTGTTGCTTCTACAGGAACATACTCCTGGGTAATCTCAGGCTAGTCACATCTCCTTACTGTTAGCCACCCATTAACAAGCTGGTTGAAAAGGATCCAGCACTGCTTGCACAAACTGCTGACTATTTGCCAGGAAGACCAAATTTCTCATCAGCTTCATCAATGCTTCAGGCTATCAATATACAAAATAAAACACTCTTTTTCTTAAAGGCTATGATCACAGGAGAAACCTTAGCATTCTTTCTTTTTTTATTGCAAACATGTTTGGAGAAAACAAAAACAAAAACAAAGTTGTTATCTTGTTTTTTGGTTTTGTGTTTTTTTTCCTGAAGCCAATATTACCAGCCATTTTACTCGTACTTTACTATTATTATCTAGGTGATGGCTGTGACATGTTGATCATATATGGCAGTGAGAAAATTGATTTCCCTCAACAGAAATGCTTCCAATTTTCCTTGGGCCATAATTTTAAGTCCACAACAAAATAAAAGGGTCATTTTCTTTAAGATGAGGGAATTGAAATCTTTGATAAAAGCCATAGTAAATGTTGTACTTTTGATTGCGGAAACCGCAGCTTTCACAAACATCTCTCCTGTCTGTTCTGCACCTGTGTGTGTTTCTGGAGAGTATATGAGGGTGAGAAAAGAAGAGCAAAAAGAGGCAAAAAACAGTTTTGAAAGATTGAAGTTACTTTATGAAGTTCTGCAAATCTACAGATTCTTTCCGGACTCAAGTGTTTGTTTTCTTAGTGAAAATTTAGGACTCTATTAGTAGCTTTCAGTCAAGCTTCTGCTTTTCAAAAATTATTCTAGTTAAAGACATGCTTCTCAATTACCACTCTTTAGATATGATTGCCTGACTTTCTGGTATGATTTTAAATAATAATTTTTGATTTTTTTATATAAATAAAATTGTAAAAACATAAATTTCTTAAGAGACTATAATCCCAGTACACCAATGAACAAGAAAATTTAATAAACAAAATATTACCTTTTTTTTTTTTTTTCCCTGAAGAAACATCTCTTCTGTCCTCAAACAATCCTGTAGCTATATTTATTAAATCACCATTTCTGGGAAAATGTAGGATATATTGTCAGATCAGGCTAAAAGCTTCTTAAGGCTGAGTCTTCTGCTAAAATATCCTTTAATTATGTAATAGACATTTATTTAAATATTTTTTTTTTCTTTGACCTTCTACACTGGCAAGTAGGGAGGGGCTGGGAAGTTGACCAGGTAGGCTGCAAGACAAGTTGTTTTCATTTAAATTGGATTTGTTCAACAAAATATAAGCTGAATCCTTGAGCATTCAGGAGATCCTGAAAACTGAACTTTTGGTACTCTTCTGCATTGATCTTTTATGTCCATAGTCCCATGTGTGAGCATAATGCATATGATAATATCTCACTAGAAGGTTTTGGCTCTAGAAAACTACTCTTTGATACTTCACTTCTACAAGATGAAAGATGCACAGAAATGGTCTCATCTGACTTTGGTTTTTGGAGTGGCAACGGAATTGTGCCAAATCAAAACTGGGTTTTCTTAATTTAGAGTGAAGGAGTGTTTGAACAAGAGACAAAATGTGAACAATTCCCTCCCTCCCTCCCTCCAATGTCATTTGTTTCATTATAGTCACAAATGACTTAGCATCTTTGTCCCTTTATCACAAAACTTTATGGCAGCATTTTCTCCTTGTTATAACCAAACTATACTTGTGAAAGTAGTATTTTTGCTCTTTAGCTTATATAACAATTACACATCTTCATTCAAATGGGATATTGCAGCTACTATCTATCTGAAGTTGTTTCTAGTGGTGTCTGAATTAATTTCTGAAAGCATGAATGAATGAATGAATATTTTTACAGCACCAGATGACAAAATTTATTGTGTCCCATCTCTTTATCAAAAAGGTTGCCTTTAGGACATTTAAAATAAGTTCTTTTTTTAGACCAAAAGCAGAGAGGCACATTCCTTGTCAGCTCTGTATGTAAGATGCAAAAGGTAAGAGGATCCAGCTACACCTACCCTTTTGGGGGTTGATTGTTAAATAATTTCTCTCTCTATATGCACTTGGATCCACATTAGAAGCAGTTGGAGGCTTTTAAGGGGAGAAAATCTCAGGACAGTGTACAAAATCAGAGCCAGGGTCATGACCTTGACTATTGATCCAGCCTCTCTTATTTCCACAGCTTGCTGAGGCTTGTTCTTCCAACCTGCTGGTGTACATTAGAGCAGAAATCCATAACATGGCCATGTTCATCCAAGCACAGGAAGAAACTAAATTAAATGTTAAAAAACAATCTAAGGCTAGAGTTGGAGACAATTCATCATGATCCTAGATGTCAGGCAGGTAGGAAGACCAAGAGTTCCTCAGCCAATAGACCCCAAACAGAACATGGAGGGACCTCACTGCCTCATTTGTCAGGTACATAGCAGATAGTTGGAAAAACACTGAGGGAAAAAAAGACTATCGAAGGTCAATGTTTTAATTCTCAACCATGCACAGATATCTTTTGGAATGCAACCTGTAATTGAGGTTTAGAAGAGAGAGAGATAAGAAATTATCTGGCATTATTAAATTAGCAGTCAAGATTAGGAGAAAATAAAAATTTGCATGGAAGAAGTGTACTAAAAATTGAGACCAACTGAGTTCTTACAATTCCAGGACACAAGATTAGGTGAGAGAATTTGACTACAGACATTTGATTTGAGTAACCTATAAAAATCAGCTGTCAGTCTCTTCTTCACTTTCAAGTTCTCAGTGGAGAGCTAACCTTTCTTTTTGATGAAAGGGCTTTAAAGGTATACAATCCATGATGCATAGAATAAACTCAGCATGTTTAATGAGAGAGAGATTCTCTAGGCTGGTTGACTGCTTAGAAACTGCCTTTTGCTGCTTCTCAAGCTGACGCTATTTGTACTGGACAAATGTCCCTTATATACTTATCCAAAAAATGTAACCTAAAGAATCCTTCTCAAAAGGCAGGTTTTTGGTTTGGGAACTACAAAACATACATACCTGGAAAGTACTGTGACAATACCATGGTGACTGAAAATACTCACAAACAGGAAATTACATTTCCTTTTGTGGTTTAATTGTATTCTCTCTCAAAACATTGAGAAGCAGGTATCTGAGCTGAAAATAGTCTACTGCCCTTTAATTTTATTCCTAAATTATGTTACACTGTTTGTGCGTTATCAGCATGTGCTGTTAAATCTCATCATGCTGAATGCCAATCTGATGAAACATAATAAGACATAACACAGTTTGACAGCTAATATTTAAAGAAGAAATCTTATCTCTCTCTATCTAAATAGCAAAGGACTCCCGTTCAGACACTTAAAGATTCTTAGTGGATATCTTGAGAAAACAGTTAACCCAAGCTTTCTTGGAATGGTTCCCCATTATAGACAGCAGCTTTGTGTGTATATGAGCTTAAAACAAATTGCACTCTACAGATTGTTAAATTCACACTTTGATGAAGTGTGAATTCACACACGAATTTTAAATTGTAGTACTCCAAACAAGATTATGTAGGAAAAATGAGTGAATTGATGGAATCTTGTTCCCAACACCTCTTTTACCAAATACTCTGCAATATCCAAATCAGAGAATGTATTTTAACAAGCCAATAAAATCTGAGATAATATCCAGTTAACAAAAGTGGGAAAGGTTTGACAAATCTTAGCTATAGGATTTTGCTGAACATAAATTCTTGGATACTGTGCATCACAATTTGTTTTGTTTTCTTGCCTGGCTCTTTCTAGTTAGCCTAGGGTGATTACAATTCCATTTTCCTGCATTATTATTACTTGCCATTCACATAGGCTTAACAAAGTACTTAACAGTAACAGAAGATCTGTATTCTACTGCTTTGCTGTCTTTTTCAAAAGTGTCTCAGTTTCTCAATTCTTATTTTCATCCATCACAAGCATGGATTTTGCCACCAAAAACTAACAGTTAATGCTGTTAACTTACAGTAATTTCAAAGTAAAGGAAAATTATAGATATGTATGGACAAATATCAGGGAAAAAAATACCTTATGTTGAACAATTGATATACAAGCATCTCAGATTTCCTTATCTGGAAACTTTGAATACAATATATCTTGAGATTCATGATTAACTTTTTTTTTTAATTGTAAAACTCTTTGAAATTAGTCAAATTGAAAGGAACTTCAATACTAGTGAAAAGATAAATCTGGTTCCCAAACTGTTTTTTTCTTTTCTGAAAATATAGGATCCACTTTATACACGGCACAATCAAGCATGTTGTGTTACCTGGACATCTACTGCCACCGAAATCCAGAAATATCTTGATCCAGACTGAATAAATAACCGGCATGTCAAGACTCTGTGATAAGCTCTGTCCAGATGATAAGTTGTAGCAAGGGAATTGCCCAAACAGAACACCACTTTTAGAGATGTCACTATGCTACCTCCTTGTGATGCCTACTGTCCTCACCTCTGTTCACACCTGTCCTAGCCAGCATGCACACACAAGCATCCAGCATCAGATAAACTTGAATCCTTTGAAAGAGTAGAAGCAAAAAAAGCAAAGCCATTCTCGGTTCAACTAGGTAGGATCTGTTCTTGTGGCAGTTTTGTAGCATGCTGTAGGAAAGGGGTGCTTCCCACTTGTGGCAATAATGCTCTGTAGCTATTCCCTGTAAGCCTTTCCTCATGACAACATTTAACTCTCTAGTTCTCTAATAACCCACCAGCAAGGTCTGTGATATTATCTGAGGAAAATTCAGGCAAATGAAGTGTTTCTGAGAAATTTGACAGTATATGCCAGCCCTAGACATAGGTTAAAAGGATGAAACCACCAATGGCACATGGTTGGCCATTTTGCACAGATTTTGCAGTTACTGTTAAACCATATAAATCTACATATTAATAACCTAATGTAGTGTTTATAACAGTGTAATCCAAAAAAGTTATCTTAGAGTATCTCCAGCTCTCCTTTCTTTCTGTAGACTGAATGTGCTCCTATAGGTTGTTTCACCCAGTCCTGAAATAAGAAAATAATACTTGAATGACACAGGCATTGGTTAGCTAAATGTAAGCTGAACTCTCCAAACTAGACTATCTTTTCCTGCATCATGTAAAGACTCTTGGACATTGTTACTTGAGCATATAGATTTCTGAAACACCATAAAAAACATCTTCCCATTTAATTTGGAATTAATATTCTTAACTTTTATACCCTGTTAAAATCTAAAAAAATAGATCTGAAAATAGTTTTGTGGTACAGTAGTTAGAACAAAATTCTCCAAGGACATGTTATTTCAACTGTTTGTTTAACTTAGCTGTGAAATTTGACTCACCTTTTTGTTGCACTTGAGCTCAAACTTCGTCTTCCAAATACATTCTGCAGTTCTCTACTGCTTACAGAAAAGATTGTATCTGATAATTTACTTCGTTGAAGTCCTAATTGTTTGTTTTTTTCTTTCATAAAAGAAAGTGGAATCAGTATTTAGATGTGCTGCATTAGAAGCAGAACAGGGTTTAAAAGTAAGACCTTAATTCATAGTGATCTCTTTACGGACTGTAATTCAGTAGAACTCAATCATATTTTGCAGATAAAAAAAAATACCATCAAAACTACTTTTTTATTTCATAGTTTTGATTATCTTTTTTAAGACATCACACAGGACTTAAAGGATCATGATGGATAAATTCAGTTTTAAACTACTCATGCATTCTTAATGGACAGCCTGTTAATTTGAGGTCTAGGTCATGAATTTGAATGCCACTCACTAAACACCTCTTTGTCAATAAAAGCTAGTTTTCCCTTAGGGTAAACTGTAACTCATTAATTGTAATTAAGCTAAACATATGCGACAACTAGAAAACCCAAGGTGCATTCTGTGAGGAACATCAGTCTAGCAGTCAATGGCTGAGTTCTGGGATGTTCAGTGGCTTTGAAAGTGAGAAGAAAATACAAGTCTATAGTTTTAACAACAGGTTGAATAAAGAGGGCAAGTAGTAAATATCTTGCCAGTTTACGTGGGGTTTTTTAATTTTCTTTCCATTGGATACTAAATATAACAAAATTTTTAAAAGTCAGTTAGGTTGTTTGGCAAGTTTAAGCCAATAGTCATTATATTCAAGGTATTTTGCATGCTGTATATCAACCCTAACAAGATATAACCAATTTTAAGTCTGTGTTTATGTTTATAGTAGTAATTAAACTGTGTTAATAGTAGAGGCCTTTGTACTTGGAAGCTTTGTATAATCCATCCTCAGATCCTAGATTAAATCAGGTTGGTTGTCAAAGATTAGTCCCTAATGGGCAATGGTCCATATCACAAATTGCCACTATTTGGCATATTTGGCATTTCCTATTAGGAGAGGCACAGGACTGAGCTACTACACTGAAGAGTTACACCACTGCACATCAAAGACAACACAACAAGAACTGTGATGAAAAAGATATACTGTTTTGGACTTTTTTTTTTTTTTTGTGAAAATGTGGAAGCAGTTTTTTTATTCAGGAGATTTGCAGGTCTTTGCCACGTTTTTGCACGTTGAAGATTTCTTTTTTGATCTAAACTGAAGTATTTAGCTTTCAGGTTTTTTAACATTTCCATTGTTACAAAAACTTTTTTTTTTTTCCTTTCCAATTAATTTGCTAAAATGGTTATGAATTCATTAAATGCTTCACACATTTTTTTGGGAAAGAGTGTTATTAGAATGTTTAATCTGCTTTAATGTGGAAAGATATAGTTGACTGAGTATCAGCGTACTGAAGTCTGATACACATGAGGAGAGAGCTTGCAAAGGTGTATCCAGATGCTGAAACTGCATTTGTGAGTTAAGTAAGTGGTTAACTTGAACATTGAGGAAATTCATAAGCAGGAGATAATTGACCTTGTATTTTTTGTTCAGCTGAGATATGTGCTTGTAAAAATTCGGTTAACATACTCTCTGGAATTTCATAGCTTCAACTCTGTTAGGAGTACGTCTCTATTTAAAACATGTATGTTGTTTAGCATTGCTATTTGTATCAAAATCACCACGGTGAATAGCCAAGCGACCAATATTAAAGTGGGGAACTGTGTATAAACAGGAGTACTAGGTCCCTTTGAATATGTCTGGAGAATGTTAAATGGACTGTAGGGGAATGATATACCTCATGGTTGGGAAGATACACCGCACCTCTACCCTAGCTTATTTACTCAGAAGAAACCATATAATGTGTGTTATTAATGACCACCCCAGTATTGCAGATTCATGAGCTCTCCATGAAAACTAATCCATGAAATCCTGCATATAAGGCTTTTTTTCACATTACCAACTTCACAATCCAAGGATGTCTCTCAATTTCATTACTAACATAGTTGTGAGGAGAAGACTCTCAGCCGCAGCAGACACCATTTCCAAAGTTCTGACTCAAAAAGTCAGTTTGACTAACAGGCTGCCAGCACTGTAAAAAAAAAAAGTGGAATGCAAACTCCTAAAGAAGACTGCAAAGCAGAAGGAAACAAGAATATAAGTATCAGGTTTGCTTCCTTTACTAGCATAATCTTGAGAAAAAGTCATTGCCTGGGAGCTAAGCAAGCCTTGCTGCAAATCCTGGCTCTGTCACAACCGACTCCTGAGATCTTGGAGTTAATAAACCTACCTACTACAGGGAGTTACTTGTTCCTGCTTCAAGTTGCAATGTAGCAATGCTCAGATAATACAAGAATGGTGACCACAAGAGTCATTCTTATAGCTGACAAAGCTTTGTTCAGTTTTCATTTACCTCCTGTAATGGAGCTTGTCATAAACCCCTTTTTCTTCATATATTCTTTTGTTTTCCGCTTACTTCCTTTAGATAGCTTTTCATACCAAAAACCTTTCTGAGAACTTGCTGTTAAAGCTCTGGAAACCTCTGTTTTACTAATAGGTAAATGGAAACTGAATGGGATTATATACACACCAGTCTCAAAAACAAACAGCAAAATTCTTTGCTGTGCCCCCTCTGTGGTGGGTCATCTTTCCCTGATACTACAACCCAAGAAAGAATGCTTCCTTCATTGGACTTCTTATATTCTCTAACTAACTCCAGAGTTTCGAAGCCATGATTGGGAATTTTCTAACTGCTAGTGCAATATATAGTGTGAGGCTTTGCCATGATGCCTGGCATTTTGTGGAAGGCAGATAAATATAGAAAATGTTCCTTAAATGTTCATCAGGAAGCAGTTCTCTGTAGTCTGGCTGAACTAAGAGCTTTATAGCATACTGTGACCTGAGGTAGACAAAAACTTGAAGCTGCCCATCCCGTTTCCCACATGTCAAGGTTTATCTTAACATTCAACACTGTGGCAATGATCCTTGACCACAGCTCCTCATCTACCCAGGTGGACATTGGCCTTTGTTACTCAAAATGACCTTAACTCATTAAAACATGTCATTCAGTTGGGACATATAAGAAAATTTAGCTTTTGAGTTCCATTGGCTCTGGTTTTTTTGATGTTGCAAAAACCTGACTGGTTTTAGCCCTATCTGGTCATCTCAAGAAAACCATTCCTTTACCTCTACAAATACTAGACATTCTATAGCATGTATCATGCCAATTTTAATTACACCATGATGACAGTGAGCACAGCTTTATCACTGTGGTCACAAGAAAATAATGCAGGTTCAGTAGGTGCAAACAAAATACCCCTTTGCTGGCACCCTTGAGGGGCTGCCTGTGACCAGAATCTAAAGTCAGAAAGGACTGCAGTGGATTGATGGAGTGGTCACAACCTTGTCTCAGCATCCCAGCCTAGTCAAAAACTTCCTCTCCTTCCAGACAGCATGGGGAGGGTGCAGTGATGCCACTGCTTTTGATATAATTTAGTATTCTGTAAAATTTTCCACATATATGAAGAACAGGAAATCATGATTAGAGCAGTAAATTAAAATGGTTCACACTGAGAGAAAGCACTAATGTTAGTAATATATCTTACGTGTTGATGTTAGCTTTCTTGGAGGTGTCAAATTTCTGGCTGTCTGGCTATATTATTGCCATTGTTAAGACCTGTCAACTATTTGTGATTTGGTGAATTAGGTGAGCGTTCTGCTTCTCCACAGAATTAAGTTTTATGCAGATACATCAGTGCCATGGGAGATCATTGCTAGTCTATTCCTCCAGTGCAAGCACCTCCTGTCCAAAACACTAGATCAGACACTAGTGAATACAGATTCAATCGGGGGAAAAAAAAAACCCACTCACAACAACGAAAAAAAAACCAAAAATACACAAACAAAAAAAAACACAAAAAAACCAAACCAACCAAAATAACCCAATCCCAATCAAACAAATAAAAAAAAACCAAAAAACAAACCCAAGGTGATTTCTATGTCTATAATACATCTGAGGGCTATTTGAAATCAACAGTATTAATATTCATTTCCTGTGTCAAGAATTGATGACATTTTCCTATGGGGGAAGCATATGTTTGCTTGTGTATATATGCATCTCTATTAGATTACATCTCATGTCAAGAACCCCCATTTCAGACAAATCTTATGTTCTTTTCTACTTGCTTAGTTTACTATTGAGTGATCCCAAGTAAGACACAAGAATCTATGGAAAAGGAAATTATTTCTGAATGTGCAAAGAGAATATTAGCAGCCATCTTCAGCAATTTTTATAAAGTTTTTGCAAACAAATACTGCCTCAAAAAAATGTATGCTCTCAAGAAAGGTGGAATAGAAAAGTTTATATCATGAAAGAATAAAGTATACCTTGCAGAGATGGCCAGTGTTTGCTAAATGCAGATCAACCTCACCTATAGGCGCAGCTGGAGATTACTGCGGTGACACAGCCAAGGCCTGTGCTCTCTCCGATGCCCACTTCCACCCCAGAACAAGCCACAAAGTCCTGCAGAAAGCCTGAGAACTGAGGTTTGGGCACATCAGTGTCAGGGCACTATAGGGCCTCAGCAGCACCAAGCGTCACCGGCCAGGGCTGCCGCCCCCCAACTCTTACTGGGCAGGGGGCCTACGGCTCCTCAGCAGCCTGGCCCTGCCCTTACTGGCACAGGGCTCCAGCTCAGCCTCAGCAGGCCAACCCCTGCCTGCCTTCCACCCTCAGCCTGCCTCCGTATGCAGCCTTGGCCTTGCCAGAGAGAGACAAAACATTCAACCCACTGCAGTGAAGTGCATAGGAGAGGTGCCCACCTGGAGTGTGGTGCACAGGCTCCAAATCAACTCAGGTGGGGTGGGGGGGGGTGGGATGGAAAGGCACTCAAAATCCAAACGCTAGGGTTGGGTAGGCTTGCTCTCACCACTGATTTTAAGAAAACTTACATAAGCACAGCATCAAATGTTGCCTGAACTGTGTCAGAAAACCTCTTTCCCTCAGGTGACATTAGAGTAACATCCTGTTCCTGCAAAAGTTGTTAGAATGTGCAAATGAGCTAATGGGCCTTGTCAGTCCTCCTCTGGAGCACCTGGCTGGATGCTACAAGGAGGAGTCCCCATGTGCTGGGGCAGAGGTGAGGAGACTGTGGTGCTCCCGAGGTTACCAAAACCTGGGGGGGAGGGGTGCTGCCGCCACGCTGCCAGGGGATGGTTCTATAAGCTGATTTATACAATGGAAAAATGACTTGTGTGCACAGCATGGAGTAGCTTGGTGCTATGGGGATTCTGCTGCAACCATGTGGATCCTGCCTTGATGGTTTCCCAGAGTGAGGGGTGGCTGTTGTGCCCTAAAGCGAATAAACAAACAGACTTGCTCTGGAGGACTGTGCAAATAGCAGTGTTGCCTGCTTGCTCTTGCTAGGCAATAGGGCCTCATGATGGCCCAGACTATTCATCTCCCTCTGAGAACATTGTGACTCAAGTGAGCATCAGCCTCTTGTCTCCTCTGTCCTGCAGACAGAGCTCTCTATGTAAATTACAAGGTTGCAATAGGGGCCATAATGACTCTGGGACAGAAAAAGAAATACTTCAAGGAGCTGCACTGACAAAGGAGGACAGATAAAGGGCATCTTATGCCTTTCCATGGCAGACTACATAAGGACACTTGAAAGTCAGAGTGGTGTGTGGTACCTGCTGGCCTGAGCAGAGTGGTTGACACACAGGTAAGAGACCCTGTGGGTTCTTGTCTCTGCTTCAGTTCATATAATCAAAGGGTTTGAAGGAGTATACAGCTCCATGATGAAAATCTATAAGCAGTGAGGCAACGCATGACAGAAAATATGTTATATGGAATTGTAGTGGAAATATAGGGAGCAATGCTTTGTTAACACATCTCTATCTTCAGTGCCATTCTCATACTTAAGTTTCTTTATTTTGCTTCCTTGTATGATTGTTTATGAAGAGCAAAGGCTAGGGAAACTCAGAAGCTGTGGGGTATAATTAAAGTAAGGGATTTCACCTGTTACTAGAGTTCTTGTTTGCTGTAAAATCAGAAAACAAATATTTTTAAAACTTCATCTTCTTAGGGGTTGATGCTGTATTACTGATTAAAAGTTAAGATATTAAACAGACATTAACTGTTTTGCATCTGGTTTTACAAATGAAGATGGTGGAGATTTACTTAAACTGCATCACATGTTTAAGGATAACAGATGAAGAATTAGGAAGTGTGCAGATTAACACGAGTGATGATTAAGAAAAGCTTACAGGCTCTAAACCCTTTTAATGTTTCTGACCAATGACAAGTGATACAAGAGGATATGCACAAATGTGATTCGAAAGGGCATGGAAATAGGCAGAGCAAGGACTGCTTGGTTCGATTTTGGTCCCTGAACATCACTGCAAGGATAAAATTAACTTTGACAAACTCACAGCTCTGTAAATGTCCTTCATCTATTCTATTCTCTTTCTGTGACCTGTTAACTCTGAATTTGTTCCTTATGTCTACCTCTGGTTGCACAGTATTGAGAAGCACTCTGTGGCCTGTAGGCTATTACCTGGTTGCCTAAGACTGCATAAAATCAGACCTGAAAGAAAAACCATGGTCATCTGGTTTCTAAATAACAAATAGATCCTATCCTGGCACTCCATTCTTACTTCAACTGTAAAAAGTATTACTTATAATACGGATGTAATGTGTTGGGTTTTTTCTTTTTAAGAAATCCGTGTTGTCAGTGTAAAATAAAAAAGCATGGCAGAGGTTTTACATAACAGGAATATATGGATTTTGGTGTTTGAAGATGGCACTTTTACCTATTGAGCTAGAAGCATCTTAGCATCTGAGAACTCTTATAACTCAGTTCAGCTTCGTAACAGTCATCCCACCTTTTTTTCTGGGACCTGCTCTATTGCTTCTGGAACAAGCAAAAGGAGAAAGCTTCATGATACCTTTGGCTTCAGGGGGGTGGAGGGGGAGATGCTTGTTTGAAATTAGTAAAAAAAAAAAAAAATAGAAGTAACTGTAAGAAAAAGTCACAGTGTCAGAATTTTTGGGGGAGGAAGATAGGCAAGCACATGTGCTTGGAGATAAGAGGCCTAAAATAAAGGAGAGAGATTTAATATATGTGTCAAGAGAAATTTAATCTACTAACCACTAAGTCTAGAGATGAAAACAGTAAAGGTAAGAGGAAAAAGGCAGCTGCAAATAGTGAGCTGGTAACTATTTTGAAGGAAGTAGGAGGAGTTGGTGCCAATGTAGTGCTGGCATTTGGCTATGTTGCCGAGCAAAGGGAAGCCCTGTGTCATGGCTGGGGATGGAGTAAATTCTGGGCTTTGTATGAAAAATATTAAGAACCAATCAAGAGGGATATTTTGGGGAGAGAATAAACAATGCCAAGGCAAGGTGAAATGCTGAGGGAGGAGGAAATAGAGGGGTTCACCCTCCCCTATTCTCATGGGAAGGAAAAGGCAAACACAATTTTACTAAATGTTTTCATTTCCTCTCCTCCGTTCCAAGGCTGGGATGGTCTGCCCTACATGATAAGGGCCCAAGGGTTCACTGGCTTCTTTCTACCCTTTCTTTGGTCATAAGTTTGTTTCTTCTGACTCATTTCCTTTTGCTCAGTGCCCTCCCCCCATCTCTGAAGAGTCCTTTTATGTCTGTGAAAATGCAAAGTGAATGAAATTTGCATGAGCAGTAAGGGATGTTGTCTTGTTTGTTTAGCTTTCATGTGGAAAATTCTGCTTGCTTTTTCCTTTTTGCACTCAAAACACTACTACAAGGATATAGTATACTGTAAAAATGTTATGTAGCCTCATGTAACCTTTGATTACAACAAAGAAAAATTGAAAAGCAGGGTGGTTGCTAAAAACCTTTTTAAGGCAATGTTTAAAAAGTACCACAGTTGTCAATGTATTCTAACAGTTATAGCCTGAAAAATGAAGGGCTGGTTTCTCTCCTGGTGTAAGAGCAGGGCACTAGCAGCAACTGTGAGGGAGTCTTGTCTCATATTGGTAATCAGAGGGTGATGTGTATTTGTGTCAGGTTTTTTTCTGCAGAGGCGCCACTGGAATTGTTGCTTCATTTTCTGTAGACTGTCAGCTGTAAGTCAAAAATGAAGTAACACTTTCCTTTTGTTCCTGAAATTGTATTTTTGGTTCTGTTAATCCAGCTTCTTACTTCGTTTCATGCTTGTGTGACACAGCTGAGAAAGAGAATTATTGTAACTGAGGTTCTTTTACAGTCTTAAGCTACCTACCCTGCAAAGTGACTCTGACATTTTTGAAATTGTGACTGAATTCTTTGTTGATATAAAGAGCCTGACCTTATTTTAGATCTGATCCAAGAGCTAGTGCTCTACATTTTGACTAGGTACATGTGACACTTTGGCTTGTTGCATTATACTCAAGTTGCTAAATCTTATTGAATGTTCTAAAAGTAATGACCGTTTTATCAGATGATGTGATATACCAGGAAACTATATAACAGTGAAGGGTTTTCACCCTAGGCCATATGTGCATATGCAGACCATAGCGATGGAGCACAGGCTCTCTCTTTTGCCTTTCATACTTTGATAACCTTGGTATTCACACTATTGACCATACTAAGGGCTTTATTGCCAAATATGCAATATTTTGCCAAATATGCAGTGTGAGAGAGGACTGGGGGAAACAGAGTCCTGCTTCCTCAGTGCTGGTTTATCTGGTTAAATGTGGGAGCTTGTGGGAAGCTCTGTCCCCATCTGTAAGGGACATCACTTGCCAATTGCTCCTGTTCTAGGGACTAGAGGAGGGCAGAGGATGGCTTCCAGGCTGAACAGCAGGAGGACTACAAGCTATCCCAGAGGGTACTAGGCTTTTTTTTTTTTTAACCTAGGATTGTTGCAGAATCTCTCTGCCTGCCGTTCAGAGTTCCAGTGTAGAGATCCTGGCAGTTCATGGAGATGGTCTGTGAATCAAAGTATGTTTGTATGGGAAAGTGAGTGCTACCTCATGGCAAAGAACTGCTAACTTGGACTACAGTCTGCTTTAAGGTTATAAGTCTTTTGGTCTTGGGAGCATAATGAAAGTTCGGTTGCTGGGCTGTGCTTTCAGTGTATAGCATTAGGAAGAGATGTACAGTTTGCAGTAAAAATATTTCAGGAAAGAAGGTTTTAAATTAAATTTTTGTTTCCACAAAAGTAGATTTGAAGGGAGGAAAGGAAGTTTAAAGAGCAAATGTAAATGAGTTTAACTATTCCATGGCTCAGGATTGTTCCTTATAACTGTTGCAGTAGTTGGAATGTCTTTAAAAAGGTGGGGAAAATTTCTGTAAACCCCTCTTAAAAGGGCAGTTATAACTGAAAAGCAAATTACAATGTAAATATGGGGATTTAAGTCCCCTACAATAAATCACTATAGATAGAATTTACCAATAGATTTTTAAATATATTTGATCAGGAAACATGTACAGAAGCACCCCTGTTTTAATTTGAAGTTGTGTTCCCTTCCTGCACGGGGGTAAGCATAGCATTACCAAAGACTAGTGACCAGTAATAAATGTGTTGCACTCGAAGATCCCTCCAGGGTTCTGATTCAATCTTTTGAGTTATAGGATCAGGACAAAATGAACTATTTTTCAGGCTTGTAAATATGTGACAAATGACAGTGCAGGAACTATTGATTCCAATCACACTGATACAATGTTTCATAGTCAGGACAGACCTGCTTTACAAATTACTCGCAAGTTGAACAGTAAAGCCATATATAACATGCTTCAAACCGTATCAATCTTCTAGCGTGTTTTTGTCACTAGTTGCCTTCAGATTTGAATAAAATGCTTGAAACTGAAATGTGTGTTTTAAATATTTTTCAGGACTAAGTCAGTGCAGCAGTGTTTTGACTTGATGTCAAATCAGACAGCTGGACTTGGGCCCCTTATGTAGGGTTGGGGCTCTTGTACAGCAAGCACATGCTGCCACTTGTATAATTTTGGCAATGTTTAAATAGCCTGTAGATGTGAATAATGGACTCTTCTCTCTGTAGAGATGTTACTGCAATTGTTGAAGTATAAGAAACAAGTACAAGATGAATCTAGAACACCTCAACTAACTCAGAGGAGATAGTTAAATTTTGGAGGAATTCTTTTAAAACAGTGGGCAGTATTAGAAAATGTGGATGAATTTTCTGTGTGTTTCTAAAGCTAAGATTTTAATGTGATGTGATCTTGATAAAACACTTTATTATTAATACTTTAGACTACAGGTTAATAGAAAATTATTAACTCGTTGGCAAAGAGAATCAATAATGAACAAAGAAGAAATCATGTTGAATATACAATTTTCTCCTGGGAGATGCTCAGAGGAGTCACATGCATGTGTCTAGTTATCAGTGTCACTTAACATATTACTGAAAACTGCCTAGATTATATGGTAAGAAAGACAATATAGTAACCTATACAAAATGGAAAAAAACATTTCTAATTCAGAGCCTGTTGTATAAAAATAGGTGTTTGGTGGAAGTTAAAGTGGCCTTTTCAGTGGGATATGAATAAGTTTCTTCACCTGAGAACAGCTCTGGGTAATTATTAGTTATCTTGAAAGTTAGTTGCAGCAGGAAAACGGTAAGAAATATCCATGCTGCTGATGAATTCTTGTAGCGCACTTTTGGCTACAGAAAGGGATGCAATAATTTGAGCTATGTAACTATTACTTCTGTTTCCTGGCTTGCTACCATTATCCAGAATCCAGCTGTAGTTCACCATACTTATCACATACCTTTAAAGGAACCCTTTGTGAAGCTTTATTATAGACCTTTTTCCCTGCTGCTTGAAGGAGCCAGCCACCTGTGCACCATAAAGGTATGACAAAAAGCTTTACAGTGTTGTTTGCAAGGCAGATCTAGTCAGTTATTACAAAGAACAGCTCATGTTTTAGAAGGTGCTTCTATAACTGTGAGCTCTGCTGGACCAGCTGGTATGTAGTCCCATCTTTTGCTTTACAACCTCTTCCCTTCTTCCCTCTCATCTATTATTCTTCTCCATGAAAGTCTGATAAACTAAAAGGTAAGAGAGGTAAGGGAAACAATAGTGCTACATTAGAAAGGCAAGCTACTGGTAAGGCTGTAATTAAGTAGTTTTTTTTCTGAACACATAACTATATCAAACCATGTCATTGGCTCTGTCTACTCAAGCCAGGTCAAGCTTCCTTTACCGACGTCACTAAATGAAATCTTGGTCTGGAACCTATTTTAACTGCAGCATGCTGCCAAATCTAGGCCACAGTTGCCTGGAGTTTATTTGTCTCTGAAGGTTGCAGTTATAACCCAGTCAAAGCACAAAGAACTCAGCTTTGCCAAGCTAGGTCAAGCCAGACTTACAACTTCCCAAATGAATGTTTCCTCAAGCTGCAAATTTTTTTTTTTTTTTTTTTTTTTTTACTGCTCCACTTGGTTGATCAATGGGTCCCATACAATGATAATATTGGCTTAAACTAGCTCAGAATGTTAGATGAAATTCATATTGCTCCAGTCTACAGGAAGCAATGGTAATAACCAGCACTTTATAGCAGAGCAACAGCACAAAATGGAGAGATTTTATATAGTTTTTATCCAAGTCTACAAGAAGATGCTGTTGCAGTGCTTTGTCATGGTTTAGGAAAGCACTTAATTGCAACTCTTTCACTAGCTACTGTTAATCCTGGAATCATGAGGAATTCTGTGTTTGTGGCTCAGATCACAATTTCTGACCCAATATTCAGAGATGAATCTGTTTCTTTTTGTTGTATGTAGCAATTGGGTTTTTTTAATCTGTTGCAATGTGACATTTCATGTACTTCAAAAGGGAGGTTCACTTATGTCTTTTTGTTTCAAACAACAATGAGAATACAGCAGCATGTTTCAAATCCTCTTTACAAAACATCTGTAAGGGTTAGAGGAAACCACAGGAAAACACAAGTTTAGGTTCTTTTTGTGACCTCAGTCAATTCAGATCCAAATTCTCTATTCTAGTGGTAATCTTTATTTGATGTTAGGCAGTTAAGTGTTTTTGTTGTTGGTTTTTTTTTTTTTTTAATATTCTCCCTTTTCCTTTGTGTTATACGTGGAAGTTTGACAATCCCGAGTTTGTTTGCTTTTGAGTGATACAGTACAGAGAGTAATACACACTGGGGCAAAAGTGTAAGGGAGTAATAAGAAATTTTCTGGTTTTTTACCATTATCAACAGTATTGCTGCTGGTGGGGGGGGGGACCAAACTAACAAACCCCCCCCACAAACCAACAAAAGAAAACAGACAAAAAAACCCAACCCCACACACCACAAAAACAGCTGTGTCAGTTCCACAAGCAAAAGGATAGACAGCTCCGCTTTCCCACACTGCACTGGTCATTTGCCCTTGTAGAGTTAAATAATGGTTGGACTTGATTTTAAAGATCTTTTCTGACCATATTGATTCTGTGATTTCAGCTGGTGCACTGACAGAGTTCATACTGTATAAACTTATCAAAAAAAGTTTCCAGTGTGTGTGTAGGAAATCTATGGAAAGGGGAAATCAAGAAGGCTGACCCTTTAGCTCTGATATTCTCAGAAATACCTACTGATTCCAGCTGAGAGCCTTCAGGAAAACCACAATTAAATCTTTTTCTACTCAGAGAGTGAATGATGTCTTTTCTTTGTGTACTCAGATTGGAAATGGTATCGGAAAACTCTGGGAGGTTGTATACATAAACTTGCAATGCCTCACTGGATAAGCAATTTCTGCATCTGGCATCAAGTGTGTAAGATTCAGTTCCTGAGAACTGAATTCTTAATATAAGATTAAAACTTGCTTAATAATTTTGTATATTACTTAGAATCACAGACTTGTTGAAGTTGGAATGGACCTCTGGAGGTCATCTGGTTGAACCTTCCTGCTCAGAGGGATACCTAGAGCCAGTTGTCCAGGAAAATGTCCAGATGGCTTTTGAATCTCCAAGAATGGAGATTCCATAACCTCCTTGGGCAGTTTGTGACAGTGCTTGGTTACACTCACAGTGAGAAAATGTTTCCTTATGTTCAGACAGAACCTTCTGTGTTTCCATTTGTGCCCTCTGCCTCTTGCCCTGTCATGAGGCACCACTGGAAAGAGTCTGGCTCAGCCATGTTTGCATTCTCTCTTATGGTATTTATACATATTGGTAGGATCCCTCAAAGGAGAGATGCTGTAATCCCTAAGGCATTTCCATGGCCCTTCTTTGGACTATCTCCAACATGTCCATGTTTCTCCATAGTGTTAACTTGTTGATTCTTGGACACTTGTCCAAGATTTGTGCCTGCATATCATATTTAGGCTTCCAACCTGCCACCTGCTTTCCTTGTAACAACCCATAAAATTGTAGGAAAACAGATACTGTAACATTCCCTTCCCAGCCGTCATGCTATGCACTGCACATTCAGTCATGTGGATGCTTGCTAAACTTAAGCATGTCATAACCTTTAATCTGTTATCTTTAAACTCATGACATTAAAAACAAAATTGAACTTACTCTGTTTTAAACTGTGAGATTACAGCCTGGACACAGACATGCTAGTGAAGTGACCACTAGGGGTTCACAGCAGTGGCACTCACAGTCCCACTGCTTCTTGAGCCCATACTGCTGTTGAGAAGGGCTTGTGTTGTGGCAAGGGTTTTTCACAGACCTAGAAGGGATATCTTCTGCCGCTGGCACAATTGCAAGGCTGCTTGATCTGCATGCAGACCTTTGAAGCAGCAGATGGCTGGCTGCAGCTTTCCATGAAGAACTAAGGTTGTCCAAGTGTAATAACCTTTCCTTTTTATCTCAGGATTGTTCTTAAGCAACAGTTAGAATGAGGAAAATGCTCATAGAATATTATCCCTTCATCTTGGCTACTGTATGTAGATCTTCTATGAATTTTGTATGATGTAGACAAAGAAAAGTTTAAATATTACTTGGCACCAAAATTGGAGGAATAGCAAGGAAGAAAATCTGTTGAGTTTAAATGTAGATCAAGTTGAATAAATATGCATTAATATAAAGCTTTGGTGTGTAGCCTTTCTACAATTATTCAGAAAGAAGGGAACATTTATTACTTACTATTACTTCAGTGCTGCCAGGATTTTATAACATCACTGCATGATCCTCCCCTAATCTCTTGCTCCTTAGCATTTTTCCTTACTCAAAGGGAATATTCTTTATTATCCAAGAAAACATAAAAAGAAAGTATTTAATTTAAAATTAGGTATATACATCCTCAGATGTCTACTATATTTCATTAATACTGAGTAATGTCACCCTTCTGAATAAATGCAGCTCTAATAGAGCAGTATTTTTGAAATATATGTTAAAGTGGCCTTTGAAATGTCCACTACTTGTAAATTCATCAGAACTTATTTTAATCTTAATTGCATGAAGTCCAGTAATATTCCATTGGCTATTCACTCAAGACTTTTCTACTGAAATTAAAATAATTTAGTAGAGCTCCTAGTCTGAAAATTCAAATTTGTTTTTTAATTTAGTGTTTCCAGAATCTGGTAATATGCATATATATTGCTATTTTACTATATGCTTGAGGCAAGCTTGTGTGTATGATTTTGCACAAATAGTTAATGTGCCATTACTAATAGCCTACGTTTTAAACCATATCCAGCAACTTCTCTCTGTGTGAAACAAATTAACTATTGGGCATCTAAACCAGAAATCATTGATAGATCATAGTCAGGTCTTCAGGGTTAGCTCGAATCATAGTGCTAGAGGTGAGAGGTCAGAACTTCAAATATTTCCCAATTTGTTATTTCCTTTCTTAATAGCATTCACTTAGTTACAGCTGTTACTACTTCCAGGCCCAAATGTGTGGCCTTGTTTGATAAGGATAAGATTTCATTCAGGAAAACCTATATGCAGTTTCTGCTTAGCTTTGTAGCTGAAGTGCTAAATGATGAAACCAATAGCCAGGTCACTTCTATGCACCATGCATACACAGCCATTCAGTGCACCATCACATACATTAAATCCTGAGTAGCTCAGGATAGAATAGGAAAAATTCTTTTTTTCATAATGGACTATTTTGAGTCTATTGAACTAGGACTAACTGAAAACCGAAGGACTTGGGATGGATACTTGTCTGAAGTGAATTTTCTCATCCCACTCATGGGAAAGTTCTATTCCTGTGTTAAGATGAGTTCATGGACTGCAAACTGTATTGGTACACAAGCCCTTCTAGAGGTCTACTCTTTAAAGGCATGTTCAGGAGAGACAGAGAAATGACATTAGCAAAAGTCCAATAATCCCTTCCTGGTGGAATGAGTGCCAAGGAACAAATCCATTTGGAATATATTAGAGCAATCCTCTGGCATATCCCATGTTTTATGAGGCTGTGGAGCCCAGTCCTGCTACTGAACTGCCGGGGGTGTTCTAGCCTGCTCTGTGGAGAAATGAAGTCTTAAACAGCTTCTTCTCTGAACACCTTGTGCTGGAGTATAGACCTTATGTGTCGCCTCTTGCTTTGGAGTAACTTGCACAGTTTGTCAGAGGCAGTATGTTGTAACACTTTTATAAGGGAGGTGAGTGGCATTTGCCGGGTGTTTTACCAAGAGAAGGCAGTGCTAATGGTTACCTTCTTGAAGGAAGGCTGGTTTTGTAACTAGTCTCTTAAAGAGTATTTTATCATTTGCCTGTGACAATGGTTTCATAACCTTAATCTGTAGTTTACAAATGGCTGGAATTAAATGTGAAGTGAAATTTCAAAATTTGTCTAAATGCATTAACTTTAAAAAGAAGCTCTCCTTTCCCATTTCAGGTGTTCTCTAATTTTAGTTTTCTTTCATGGGTTTTTATTTCTCCCCTGAAATATTTTGTTCCTCTTCTGATTAATAAGAAATATATCATGTTTTGAAAAAACAAAGCTGTGGTATTTTGGTAGTTTATTTCATTTTGCTCATTTCACTCTCAATCCACCAGTCCCTAAAGTAGTAAGGCACTTTCCTGTGGTGCAGTGAACCCCTGGTGCAATGGCTATTGCTTCCTCCTTGTGAAACTTTAAGGGTTAGCTCTCCTTAGGTAACAGGTGAAAGCACATGTGGATCCTGGCTGCAGCTTCCACCTGGAAATTCATTAGATGCCCACAAAACATTGTGTTTTGCAGAGCTAACGTGTTATTTAATTTCTCAAAAAGGACTTTTAACTCTGTCCTTGGCTAATGGCTTCCATAATACAATTTTTCTCCTAAACTATTATTTGCTGTTAAAATCTTGGCCACCTCTTGGTGTTCTATTAAAGTCCAGGTGCATCTTTATTCCATAAGAACAGTATTAGTAATGAGTTTAATGAACTGCATGTATTCCTTCTCATTCTTCAGCATAATAAAATATGTACCCAAGTAAAAAAAAACAAACCTAGCATATATTGCAAGTGAACTTTTGGAGACACATCATACATTTCTTTTGTCTGCTGAAGACTTTGTTCTTTCTTTTTTTTTTTTTTTTTTTTTTTTTTGTCAGATATCCACGCAGCTGATCACATAAAAGTATAATTCTGTGTCTGCTTCTACCTCTGAATTTGTTTTGCTTAGCATGGCACCCAGAATACTGTTGGTTTACAATTCAGCATTAATTCCAGGCAGTAGATAACACTGTTTTCTCATCACAGTGCTATAATACTTCTACTGTTTTTCCTCATTTAGTATACTGACTCTAGAGACACAGTGAATTAAAATTGCTTCTAGCTTTTCTAAGCAGAAACATATGAAGTTCCATTGGTCAGTGATGGTAGTAGATATGTTCACAACTTTGTATCTGAAAGTTACATAATTGAAAGAGAGGAGAAGGCTACTGAAACATACACTAGGTCATTCAGATTGACCTTACAAGCATCTGAAGTGATTTCAGGGTCAAAACTTAATTGATAAATACTGGTTTTCTCTGGAATAAGTTTTTTTGTCATGGTCAGGAGGTAATCTGTGTGCATCTGAATTCTTATCAGTGCTTCCAGGTTTAAAATTTTTAATGCACGTTGTGCTCTCAAGCTGAAACTTGGGATGTAACATTGTATTGCATGCAATGAGGGTTGAGGTCAATAGACAAACAGAGCAAAGCTCATGTGCGTATGACCAGTGTAAATTGAAACACCAACATGCCTTATTTGCGTGTAAACTATTTAGTTTCACTATGAGAAAATTGTTGATCAGGGTTATTAATATAAGTAAGGCCAAAATATTCAAGATAACAATCAATGCATGTTATAGGATAAATCTCTTCAGTTCTAATCTCTTCAGTATGCAGTATTTTATTTCTTTTAACTCCAGAGGGAGAATCAGATAGAACAATACTGGGAACCAAGTTCTATTTGAGTAAAGTAGAAATTATTAAACAGCTAAAATTATTTAAAATTGAGGTCAGATGAATCTGTAAGTTGTAACTGCTGTCATCACACATCCTGCTTCTGCAGAACAGCTAATGGTCTGAGATACTGAAGAATCAGTATCTGATTTGAAAAGACAAACCTTGAAAACAAATTAGTGAAGAAGTTAAAGCTACATAATATTTCCATAAATTCTAAGTTGTCTGTAAATAAACACCAGTGGAAAGACTTTAAAGGAGTCTTTCTATTCATTCATTTATAATGGGATTATTCTAGTGTACACTGTAGAAGGGATTTTCCATGCATCAGCTGCTCTTGTATGACCATACGTAATTGTGTCTAAGTGTTTACATCAGCTGCCTATTATGTGAAATTAATTTTTGGAACATATGCTGTTGTATTTATACCATTGTTGTTTCATGCTAGATTAATTCTTCAAGGGTTATAATCACATGACACTTATCATTTTAATTATGCCTCTTTAGTTGCAACATATGACAGCTTTTAACTTCTCACCCTATCCTTCTGCATGTATGACAGATAAAATTATTAATAAATGCCTGTTTATTATGTAGTTATGCCGTACATGTCCACAGGGTGTAGGCTGACTTCATGTATTTTATGCAGACTACAGTGTCAGCATAGCCTTTGTGGTTTGCTAATGAGGTAAATCCTGCTAACACCACACACGCTATAAACTGCCAAAAAGCCCTTTACACATTCAAACACATACAAAGGCACAGCTGGGTCCTTTGTATAAAAGATTAACTCTTTATTCCAATTAATGATGAGCTGGTCTGGCTTTTTTCAAGCAATTAAAAGCTGGAACTAATGAACAGAATGATGGGCAAGGTGGCTTCATAGAAGCATTCAACCTTGTGATAGTAAACAGGTATATTTGCACATTTTGAACCTGAAAGGGAGAAACAGGTTCCTGAGAACCTTTTTCTTCATGCTAGTCTCTGAGATCTGACAGACATCCTGGTTTTGGCAAGTCTCATTTCTAGCAAGAATCTATTTTTGTCTGAAAGCAGGTAGAAAGGGAAAGGTACTGGGATAATGTCGTGCACTTAAACGCTGGTATTCTCTGCACCATCACTGCCTACTGAGGTCTGAGTTGCACACTACTTGACTTTACATCTTCAATCAAGGTAAACTTTTGCTAGTAACTTCAAAACATTTTTACTTTAAATAAAAAGTTTGCAACTGTTGTGTTATTTTTCCTTTTCCTTTAATTTTCTTTCTCACTAGTCTGAAACATCAAACTAACTACGTACATATTTTGTTGAACTGTTGTTGTGGTTAAAACTGGCTGAGTCATGGTCAAGGGCAGTTGACTGTATGCAGTAGAAATGAGGAGCATGCACACAGTGCTGCTCAGTAAGTGAAGAAACTAAAATGCCTTTTCAGTAATAACAATATTGTAGTGGCTGATAACAGGCAATACTTTTCCAAGCAGAATTATGCTCTGCATGTTTTTAATCGCATGTAGATAAATTAACATAGTTTTCAGTCTGTCTTCTTTTGTGCCCAGTGCCACGGGACCCTTCTAAACTCTTGTGTCTGAACTTCATTGAAAACAACAGTTCTATGCTGTGGATTCCAGGTACAAATGTACAATCTAAAATAAACATAGGGCTGTCTAAACAGATCAGAAAAATCTGATCTGTGAAGGCAGAGGGATGCCCTGGCCCTGCTTGCTCTCAGCCCAGAATAAAATTTTAGTAGCTACTAAAGTAGCATTGTTTCTTGTTAAACTTTTAAATTATTTGTCTGTCATATATGTGTATTAATACAGTTCTTGACACAGATCGAACAAAATAGTCTCATATGCATTGCATGCTCTTTTATAAAGCATGACAAGTATTAACAGAAAGTTCTATACAATAATGTGTGATTGGGAAAAAAGCTACCTTGTGAGTTAAACACTACTTTGAGTTACCTCAAAAGACAGAGCAAAGCTTTTGTTTCTTTCTCAAGACCTAAAACAACTACTCTTCCAGTTAAATTTGACTTCATAGGATAAAGGAAAGCAAAACTTGTCCTACTGTGATACAATTTCAATGAATGGACTTGCCTTATCTGCAGGATGCAGAAGTTCTTGTGTCCTTCTAGTATTTAAAACTGATTCTTCTATTTTTCTTAGATGTAGCAATAAAGGCAGAAAAATCTCCAGTCTAAGCAAGATCTGCAAAGTTACTTAAATGCTAAGAGTGCTGATAGGATGACAGCAGGCTTTTCAAAACTTTGTCACTAATGGGAATTACATGTCTAGGCTCTTCTGAGAATCTGAGAACAATCTACTGTGTCAATTGTCTGAACACCTTTTAAAGAAATCTGGCCTTCTCTAGGTTACAATCAGTGGACGATTCCTGTGAAATCTAAGATGTCTTGATACTTTAAGGACTGGACATAAATCTCCATTAACTTTTAATGAGATGTTTTGAAAGTATTTTTTGTAAAATTAGTATCTTATTGTAACACATTTGTCTTATTTTATAATCGTGTAATCCAGTAGATTTCATTGTCACCTTGAAGGGTGGCACAGAATAGCCTTCCCAATGCATCCCAATGTCCCTGGCAGCTGGGGGAGGTCTTGTTTTCTTGTTTTTACTCTGCTTTTTTAACATGTTCTGTTTTTTCACCTCCATAACCTTGTCTGATGGGCTTCCCTCACATTTACAGTGCCTGATGTGCTTCCTGACACCTGTTCAATTTGATTTTCTGTAATTTCCATTGATGCCCCTGTTTTCCTGCTATTAAACTAGTATATTGCCCAGCTGTATTCTGGGTCAAGCATGGGCAATCTTTTAAATCTAGTATAAGGTGAAATATGTCTATGGAAGGGGAGAGGGGGAAGATGAGGATTATAAAACTGACTGAAGGGCTCTCTGTCCTGGAAAGAGGAGGTGGGAGAGTGGAAAAGAGTGAAGGTGCATGTATATTTAAGGGAAGAGTATAATATATTTGCTGACACTGGAAGGCTGTGCATCACCACTAGCTGAAATTCTGGGTCTGTAGTTGAGATAAATACAAGCAGACAATATCAGCCTTTCTACCTACAGTGACTAGTCATTGACCTTAACCCTGAAGGAAAGGGGCACTCTCACTGGGGGAATTGCATGCTTACTCAGCCCTAAGCCACATCTGAGACGAAGCTGCCAATTTTGCCAAATTATGTGTGATGCTTTTGAAATGTGGACTATTGTCCACCAGGGACTAAGCTGAAATGACCGAATTCATTTCACTTAGGTTTTCAATGGCAATAATATTATTTTTGAAAAATAACAACTATAAAACATGATTCTGATTTTATTCATCTTTGTCATTTACTTATGTTTCATGGTAGTTTGTAAAAGGCAGTGAAGTTAATGTCCCATTATTTCAAACCCCCAAGGTTAGATTTTCAGGCTTAAATTGAATTTAAAAAGTACATGTATATTTAATTCATACATGAACAAAATTTCTCTCAATCACAAGAGCCTCGGGCTCTTACAGATTTTTTTCATGTTTTACTGAAATCATTAATAGCTGAAAAAGAGCCTAGGGATACTAAGATCTGTAACACCTTTGAGCAATAGACACAGAAGTGCTTCCTTAGATGAATCTTTAGCATTCTTCTGCTGTGTAGAATAGCAAAGACAAACTTAAGAGCTAATGTACCTTTAGGTCACTGGTACTAATACTGTTAGAGAATCCTGTAATGGTATTGCTAGCAAATGCAACAACACTTAAAGCTTTGTGTTGGTAGTGTGTTTTTTTAAATATTTTTTATTGCTATTTTTTTAAGAAAACAGCCACAGAGATTTTAACTGAACACTTTGAAGGACTTTGCTAAATCAACATGTAAATTTTAAAATAGTTGCTTTGTCAGGAAATCGATCACTTTTTCCTTTGAGAAATTTTTAGAACTGACTGTCATGTTTTCCTGGAGACAATGGAAATCAGTCACAGAATTCATTGCTCTTGGAGGCAGAATGTTAATATGTTTTGTATTTAGTGTTTTAAGAAATCAGATTTTTTTTCAAAGGAATGCTGTTTTAGGGAAATCCTACTGTTTATTCAGCTTTGAAAGGAAGTGAAAATGCCCAGACAACAAAAGTTGTGTCTCCACTGTCTCCACCAGTGTCCAACACAGGTGGAGAATGATACTGAATATGTTCTTCAAGGTCTCAGCTATAAGTCCCTACATGTTTGGCTGCTTGCAGAGTCGTATGTTTGTACATGCTCAAAGCGGCTTCTCATCTTGACTTGAGCTGCAGAATTAGGGACAGCCTTAAACTCTGTCTTGCTTCAGCACACTCTAAACCTGTTCGAGGCTACACAAGCTCTGAGAAATCTGTTATTTGACACTCTATGTGGTCAATTGTTTGCAGTGCAGAGCTGAAGACAGACAGACCTAGAGGCAGCCAGGCCAAATGCGTTCCTTTTGGACAAAGAATATACTATGGGAACTACCCTGAAATAACCAAGGGAACCAATATCTAGCTATGCAAATATTAAATAAATTAATTAATTTTTAAAAACTGGTCTTTACGAAAAACTTATGTTTTGTACAATTATTAGACCTATTGCCTGTAATCCCATTGTCAGAAATTACACATATAAACTTGTTTCCATAACCTCTTACTTGTTTCCTCTTACCAGCTACATTTATTTCTTTCAATTGTTTTTATTGTATTTTTTAGAATCTGACTCGCAAGGAGAAAGGTATATGGCTTCTTATGCTAGTCAGCTTCTAGCATTGTGTGGTGGGTTGACCCTGGCACGGCACCAGGTGCCCACCAAGCCCTTCTATCACTCCCCAAAACCCCCTTCAGCACAGCACGCAGGGAGAGAATAAGATGCAAAGCAAAGGTCTGTGAGTTATGATAGATAAGATGTTATTTTCTACTTCACATCTGCAGGCGATGTTGGGCCAAATCCAGGAAGAGGGCTCCAGGAACATGAAGCAGCCGCTTGGAGGACAAAGCAGAATGCCCCCCATCCTCCTCCTGCCCTCTCCCTTTATAGTTGAGCTGATGTCATATGTTATGGAATATCCCCCTGGTCAGCTCAGGTCGGCTGTATCCTCTCCCCCATCTTGCCCCCCATCCTCTGCTGCCATGTGAGCACTGGCAGTCATAACAGAGGTGTGTTATCAACACCCTCCAGCTCCCAGTGCTCCAGCATGAGGGCTGGATAGGGAAAAGCAGCTAGAAAGAGTATAGACTCTCCACCCCTTATTCCATACCATTTGTGTCATGCTCAGGCCCAACATAATACATACTTAAGCCATCTCTAAACACAACCAATACATTGTCATCAACTACTATCCCCAGTCCTTTAACTGATAGTCCCTCATTCCATGAGATTCCTTCACTTGATGACCTGGGTCTCATCTGTCAAGGTGGATGTTCTGGACAGAAGCAGTATGTCTGATTGTCGGGCACCAACACCGGCTAGATCTTGGTCCTTGCTGTACTCATCTGGTCCTTCACCAAATTCACTTTCTGTTATTCCATCTCCTTCCTACAGCATCATTTCCTGCAACATACAACTCACATTCCAGATTCTCTTTCTGCCAAGGTCAAATCTCCTTGAGGTACACACTGGGTCTCACCATCCTCCCGCATTACCCACCAGGTATATCCAGGCCCTGGAGCAAAGACAATCCCACGAATGGGTTTGCCTTTTCCCAAGATTCGAGCTATCCACACTGCCTTCCCCAACCACCTCCCAGTGTGCACTACAGGGACCTTATCTCCTCCCACAACAGGCAGGGGTTTTGTTTGGGCAGGGCCAGGACTGCTAACAGATCCTCTGGTGTTAACCAACCAGGTGGACTTTGCTAGATGTTTGTCCCATTGTTTAAAGATCCCACCTCCTAATGCTTTTAATGTGTTTTTTTTAATGTGGTTTTTAACAGCCCATTGTACCTTTCAATCTTCCCAGAGGCTTGTGCATGATAAGGGATATGATACACTCGATGGCTCCTTGGCCCAGGCATTCATGAGACTATTTCGGAAATGAATTCCATTGCCTGATTCAATTCTTTCTGGAGTACCATGCCGACACAAAATCTGCTTTTCAAGGCCCAGGATGGTGTTCCTGGCAGTGGCATGGGGCACTGGGTTTGTTTCCAGCCACCCAGTGGCTGCTTCCACCATTGTAAGTACGTGGCACTTACCTTGGTGCGTTTGTGGGAGAGTGATGTAGTCAACCTGCCAGGCCTCTCCATATTTATATTTTAGACAATGTCCTCCATATCACTGGGGCTTTAACCTCTTGGCTTGTTCAATCACAGGACATGTTTCACATTTGTGGATGACGTCTGTGATAGCCTCAATGGTCAGATCCACCCCTCGATCTCGAGCCCATCTATAGGTTGCATCTCTTCCTTGATGACCTGAGGTGTCATGGGCCCATCGCGCTATAAATAATTTACCCTTTGTTGGGGTTTTGGGGAGTCATTTTGTTTTCCTTCTTGTCTTAAAGAATTTTTCCATACTTGTTTGTCAGGGAGGTAAATGGCCGTACTTAAGAGAGACAAAAGGACCTGGCCACAGAGGGAGGGGTCCAGCCAGCCGAATAAAGGGGGTTGGGTGGAGCCCCTGGGGCTCTTGCTTGGTTTGCTCCCTGCATTCGAGGAGGAGAAGCTGCCCTCGTGGTGCAGAGAACTCTCCCTTCTGCGTCTCCTGCTCTCCCTGCTTCGTCTCCTGCTCTCCCTGCTGCCTACCAAGGATCCGCGGAACACCGGGATCAGCTTGGAGAGAGGTCATCCCTGCTTCGATCCTGCTGGACACCGGGATCGGCTGCCCAGGGGGTTCGTGACGCGGGCTTTCCATCGGCCATTGCCACATGGGGACTGAGCTGGCTCCGGAGCGGCGGGGAGACCATCGCGCCCTCCCTGCTCCCCGGGAGCCCCCAAGAGGCTGGGGCTGGGTTCCTGGTGCTGTTTGCTGTTACTGACGTAGTTACTGTTGTTTGTTTGTCCTGATATATATATATTTAGTAAAGAACTGTTATTCCTATTCCTGATGTCTTTGCCTGAAAGCCCCTTAATTTCAAAATTGTAAGCATTTGGAGGGGAGGGAGTTGCATTTCCATTCCAAGGGGGACTCCTGCCTTCCTTGGCAGACACCTGTCTTTCAAACCAAGACACCCTTCCACTGCCACTCTAGATCCACCTGAGCCACTGTCACCTTGGCAGCCTGGTCTGCAAGTTGGTTGTTCTGATGTCCTTCAGTGGCCCAGCTTCTGGGCACATGGGCATCCACGTGGTGTACCTTCACCACCAGGTTCTCTATCCGAGCATCAATGTCCCGCCACAGCCCAGTGGCCCAGATGGGTTTGCCTCTGAGCTGCCAGTTGCTCCGTATCCACTGCTGCAACCACCCCCACAGGGCGTTTGCTACCATCCAGGAGTCAGTGTAGAGATAGAGCACTGGCCGCTTTTCTCGTTCGGCAATATCTAGGGCTAGTTGGGTGGCTTTCACTTCTGCAAACTGATTGGATTCACCACGTCCTTCAGCAACTCCAATGACTTGTTTTAGGGGACTCCACACAGCAGCCTTCCACTGTTGATGTTTTCCCACAATGCGACAAGACCCATCAGTGAACAGGGTGTATTGCTTTTCATCATCTGATAATGTGTTGTATGGTGGGGCCTCTTCAGCATGTTTCACCTCCTCCTCTGGTGACATCCCAAAATCTTTACCTTCTGATCAGTTCGTAATCACTTCCAGGATCTCTGGGCGACTGGGGTTCCCTATTTGAGCCCGTTGTGTTATCAACGACATCCATTTGCTCCGTGTGGCATCAGTCACATGGTGTGTAGATGAAACTCTCCCTTTGAACATCCATCCCAGCACTGGCAGTCGGGGTGCCAAGAGGAGCTGTGCTTCCGTTCCAATCACTTCTGAGGCAGCTCAAACTCCTTCATATGCCTCCAGTATCTCCTTTTCCACTGGAGTGTATTTGGCCTCAGATCCTCTGTTATCCTCGACTCCAAAAACCCAGAAGTCGGCCTCATGTCTCCCCGAGTGTCCTCTGGCAGAGGCTCCAGGTAGGACCATTCTTCCCGGCTGCGGTGGAGAGTATGTTTTTGATATCTGGTCCTGCCCGGACTGGCCCAAGGGCTACTGCATGCACAATCTCCTGTTTAATTTGTTCAAAGGCCTGTTGCTGTTCAGGGCCCCAGTTAAAGTCATTCTTCTTCCAGGTCACATGGTAGAGCGGGCTCACAATTGGACTGTAATCTGGAATATGCATTCTCCAGAAACCCACAGCGTCCAGGAAAGCCTGTGTCTCCTTTTTGTTGCTTGGTGGAGACATTGCTGTTATCTTACTGATAACGTCCATCAGGATGTGTCGACGCTGATCCTGCCATTTTATTCCAAGGAACTGGATTTTCCGAACAGGCCCCTTCACCTTGCTTCGCTTTATAGCAAATCCGGCCTCCAGGAGGATTTCAATTATTTTCTTCACTTTCTTGAAAAGTTCTTCTGCTGTGTTGCCCCATACAAGGATGTCATCAATGTACTGGAGATGCTCTGGAGCCCCACCTTCCTCCAGTGCAGTATGGATCAGTCTGTGGCAGATGGTGGGGCTGTGTTTCCACCCCTGGGGCAATCGATTCCAGGTGTACTGGACTCCCCTCCAGGTGAAGGCAAACTGTGGCCTGCACTCTGGTGCTATGGGAATGGAGAAAAATGCATTAGCGATGTCAGTCGTGGTGTACCACTTGGCTGCCTTGGACTCCAGCTCATATGGAAGTTCTAGCATGTCTGGCACAGCAGCACTCAGCATTGGTGTAACTTCATTCAGACCACGATAGTCCACTGTCAATCTCCATTCTCCATTTGACTTTTGCACAGGCCATATGGGGCTGTTTAAGGGTGAATGAGTTTTGTTGATCACTCCCTGGCTCTCCAGCTGACAAATCAATTCCTGGATAGGGATTGGAGAATCTCTGTTGGTGTGATATTGCCACCTAGGCATCATTGTCGTAGCCATTGGTACCAGCTGCTCTGAAAGCTTCATCAGCCCCACTATAGAAGGGGTCTCTGAGAGACCTGGCAAGGTGGGCAACTGTTCACTTCCCTCCGCCTCCAAGGCAGCAACACCAAAAGCCCACTGGTATCCTTTTGGATCCTTGAAATAGCCTCTCCTAAGATAGTCTATGCCAAGGATGCACGGGGCCTCTGGGCCAGTCACAATGGGGTGTTAATACCACTCCCTACCAGTAAGGCTTACTTCAGCTTCCAATACTGTCAGCTGCTGAGATCCCCCTGTCACCCCAGAAATACTTATGGGCTCAGCTCCTCTGTATTTTGGTGGCATTACTGTGTACTGTGCACCTGTATCGACCAAGGCCTTGTATCTCTGTGGATCTGACATGCCAGGCCATCGGATCCACACAGTCCATTAAATCCAATTGTCCCTTTCCTCCACCTGGCTCGATGCAGCGATCCTCTATTCCTGCTCCTGGTCTGAATATTCACTGTCTGACCCTTGCTGTGTCAAACCAGAAGTCTCCTCATCAGGCTCGGTGGAGTTGATTTTATTCTTCCCGTATCTGCGAGATCGTTGATTGCCTTCTTGTGCTTCAACACTGACTGCGTTAATGGTCTTCTTGGATGGCCCTTTTTTAACGGCTGTCTTCCCTCCCAATTCCTGTACATGGGCTTCCAGCTTAAAGGTTCGTTCACCATCCCACTTCCTCATGTCCTCCCCCTGGTCATGCAAGAAGAACCAGAGTGCACCACGTGGCATACACCAGGGGCTTCCTTTCCCTCTGACTGACTAATTCCTTGATGCGCTCCTGATATCTGAGGTGCTAGCCCTTAGGGCCGTGGAGGTACCAAGACTCTCTTCAAAGTTCTGGAGCCGGGAAGAAACAGTTTCCACAGCTGGATTATCCATTTGTGGATAATACATTGCTGCCAAGCTGGCAGAATATGATGCTGGTGCATTCTTAATCACTTTCCACCATATGGCCCTTGTACACTGAACATCCTCTGGATCTTTAGGATGCTCATCATTATCTAAATCCCCATAGATGACTTCCAGTACTGGTAGTTTCCTTAGGTACTGGATACCTTCATCAGCAGTGGACCATTTTCCTGAGGAGGTGGCACTCATTAAGTCTTCCTTGAATGGATATCTTGCTTTGACACCTGAAAGGAGCCATCTCCAGAGACTGCAAATTGCTGCCTCTGCAAGCAAGCAGCTGCTTGTGCCCCACGTCGGGCGCCAAAAAAGGAACTGTGGTGGGTTGACCCTGACACGGCACCAGATGCCCACCAAACCCTTCTATCACTCCCCAAAACCCCCGTCAGCACGGCACACAGGGAGAGAATAAGACGAAAAGAGCAGTGGGTTATGATAGATAAGATGTTATTTTCTACTTCCCATCTGCAGGCGATATCGGGCCAAGTCCAGGAAGCAGGGCTCCACGAACACGAAGCAGCCTCTTGGAGGACAAAGCAGAATGCCCCCCCATCCTCCTCCTGCCCTCTCCCTTTATAGTTGAGCTGACGTCATATGGTATGGAATATCCCCCTGGTCAGCTCAGGTCGGCTGCATCCCCTCCCCCATCTTGCCCCCCATCCTCTGCTGCCATGTGAGCACTGGCAGTCATAACAGGGGTGTGTTATCAACACCCTCCAGCTCCCAGTGCTGCAGCGTGAGGGCTGGATGGGGAAAAGCAGCTCAGCCAGACCCACTACACATTGAGATCACTGTCTGGGAAAAAGGGCAACTAGACCATTACTCCAGCAAAGAAGCAAAACCCACGAATTGTGGCAGAGACTTTTTGAGAAGTCCTGAGTTGTCAACTGCTGTATGTTATGGTCTATGGTGCATCTCTTTTCATACGAGGCGGAAAAAGCATAGAATTTGTGGGTTTCGGACCTATGGAAATAAAACTTTCTGATTTGTATATATAATTATTTTAGGCTTTGGAAGAGAACTGGAAATAAATTACCTGCCAAGCATTTTCACCTCAGTTCATTTCAAAGCCAGCATCTTCTGTAGTTTGGTAATGGTTAAAAGAAAATGACATTGTCCTCTTGCTGATAATCACATTTCTCCTCTGCATTACTTAGCATTGTGGTAGGACTGAAAATTAATCTCCTTCCCCAGTTTTAAAAAAACTTTGACAATAAGTAGCTGGCATTTGAGTCAGCCCTGACTTAAGAAAGTCCAACAGTTGTGTCAGGCTGCTTATTCAGATGACTCCTTGTTGACATGAAGCATGTGCTGAGCTGATCTGACATTGCTCATCCTGATCTGTGTCAGTCGCTAAGGTACATCAAGATCCACCAGACCCTGAGCAGAAACAACGTGTGCAGCTCACACATGCTCTTTTCTGAAAAGTCCCCGAGTTTCACTGTATGTGCTTCTGCTCTTTGTGCACTAGGCAGTGACTTTGGGGTAAGTTAGTGGAGTTGTGTGAAACTCCAGGGAATGGAACACAACACACTTTCAGAAAAAGAAAACTTGGAGGGAATTTTTTCTGTGTCACTGAATGCCACAAGTCTTATGGTTCAGATGGTCAATTTTTTCTGCTTGTTATTACCCTAACATGTAATATAATCCTTATCTATAGCTTAAGAAAGAAGCTACAGGAAGACAATAGAAGGAGCAGAAGAGTGATATGAAAAAAAAATGTAATTTCATACCCATAATGTTTCATCATTGAATTATGCTGGCTGAAAAGCTTCTATCTATCCTCATCAGAATCTCATTACGGGTCAACTTGCAAAGTAAAGTAATACTCAGTAAAAGTGTCAGAATTTCTCAGCTGGCAGATGGCCCAATTCCACAATTATTCACCTTATAAACTAGTCATGTGAATATACCAAACAGCTTGTTAGTGCTTTATCAGCAAAAGTGATGAATTTGCACAACTGTGTGCTGAAGAAATTGCACTTTGCAAGTTAGACACAAAGAATATACTGGTTTCTTGTGTATCTAATTTAGCTAAACTAAGACATGATGAAATGTAAGAATGGCCATACCAAGATGGCCTTGAGGTAATTCTGAGTATTTTCTGGTCTGAGAGGAACCAAAAGAAGATAACTAAGAAAAATAGTAGCAGAGCAAGGCAAACATGTAGTGATACTTCACCAAATTGATCAATCCTGCCGTGATTTGTAGCTTAAAGAGGCTGACGTGGTACCTTTTCTATTCAGTAACTCTTACAGGATTTTCCTTCCATGAATTTGCCTTGTTGCATTTTGACCCTGTGTACCTATTACTGGCTAATCAGAATTTCGTCTGTATTCAATTCAGATGAAACCTGCTTTATATTTATCGAAGTCAGGGTGCCTGAACATAAATTTAGATTTGTTTGTTTATTTTTAAACAACTGAACTGTACCCTACTAGAAAGGTTCATGGAACAGATCCAGGGTGAACCCTGGTGCTGTCTGCCTCTGAATTTTTCTCCAGCAATGTGGAGACAGTGCAAGTGTAACTTTTGAACAACTTTTAAATGGGTAATTACATCTGTGTGTAGTTGAATACTAGAAAAGCAGAATAATAAGCAGGGAGTGGGGGCACACCATAACTGGAAGACATGTATCATTTCAATCTATAATGTTCTTTATTCTGAGGAAGCTTTGGTAAATATTTTAGACACGAGAGGAAGTAATTTTCAATTAATTGTTTCTAAAGAAAAACATGTTTCCAAGGAAAACAGAGGAAAGAGAATTACAGGGAAGGAGGGGGTTTTTTAAGCATCTAAGATCCTATTTCAAGTGTATGACTGGTTTTTTTGATGAGTCCTTTTTGCAGGCCACATTTTGTGTATGGGTACTCGTGTGTAAACACATGATGACTTTGTTAGCTGAGTTTGGAAGTTTCTGCTTTTGTAGAATCTTGATGATTACATCAGGTTCAGTTTCTTTTTTGAGGAGACTGGTGCTTCCCCATAGGATTAAAGCCACTTGTCTTTAGTGTTTTGTCTGCCTGAAGACATGGAAGGCTTTAATATCTGCAGTCCTTGAAAGTTCACTATTTTTTTTTTATTGTAAGGCTTGCTGTTTGCCTTACTTGGTGTGTGGTGGTTTGACCTTGACTGGACACCAGGTTCTAAGATAAAAGCAGTTTAATGGAAAAGTAAAGCAAGGCCATGCACAGAAGCAAAATAAACCAAAGAGTTATTCTCTGCTTCCCATCAGCAGGTGATGTCTGTCCCCTTGTCAGGAAGCAGGTCTCAAAACACAAAGTGGTTGCTCCAGAGGACAGGCTGATTTCCCGCCTCCCCCCCTATATACAAGCTTTTCCTTGTATAGTTCAATTGACAACATATGGAATATCCCTTTGGTCAGTTAGAGTCAGCTGTCCCAGTTGGATCCCCTCCCAAGATCCAGTCCACACCATCCCATATCAGGGGGAGTATTGAAAAAAAGAGAAACAACATTGGTGCTGTGTGAGCGCTGCTCAGCAGTAGCCACAACATAGATGTATTTTCAGGAACTTTCTAGCTCACAATGCCAAGTACAGCACTGTGAGGGCTGTTATGGGGAAAATTAACTCTAGTTCGGTCAGACCCAATACGCTTGGCTTACTACTTTAGACACTGACTACTTTTCCTCACATCTTGAATTTTGTCTGTAGGTTACCTGCATCTTCCCAGAACTAAAGATAAAACAATAATAATCCTGACACAAAAGAATATAATTTCTGGTGTTTATTATTACAGACTGAGTAGCCTATTTTAAAAAAGAAAACAAATTGTCAGCCCAGTATATTAGCTTTTCCTGAATCTTTATCAGTCCATGGTATTTCTACAAAAGGCAGCAATGAAACTGTTCTGAATTTTTTGGTTTTTTGGGGTTTTTTGTTTGTTTGTTTGTTTGTTTGTTTGTTTTTTGGTTCTTACTGTGCTGAAACACTTTTTTGGCAATGGTTCTCTTGGTTCTGTGGGCACTGGCTACTTGAGACTATTGTTTGACAAGTGCTGTTCCTACAACTAATCGAGATCTCTGCTGAAAATATATTGTGAATTATAAAGAAATTCAAGATGCCTTCATTGTTTTACTTTGTTAAAATTAAGACTTTGCTTTTATACCTTTTCTGAGGTCTTAAGAAACATTCCTAGTTGCTAACAGAACTGTCTAATTTCTGCAGAAAGCTTTCTATCCCTGGAAATTCAGCAGAACGGGGAATGCTATCCTTCATAGTGCCTGCCATTCGAGCTCTGCACCCTAGCTGAGCTCGTGTCCTCCCTGTCATAAATTCCAGCCTCATGGGTAGGCTGGGGTTATCTTCTGCATGATTGAAAGCACTAAGCAGGGAGTACTCTTCTTTTCCTCTTTAATGATCACATTACTGTAAGATATTTTAACTATCTTACTTTTTCAAGGTATGGTTCCCTCATCTGTTTTTATCATCTTCCTTGACAGTGGCAAACACGTCTCAGATAGGAAATGCGGTGATTTTATAGTCCCTTTTTAATTTGATAGTTTTCCACAGTCATATCCCATTATAAAGAAAGGATTTGTAAAGAGGCAAGGGTGGCAATGTCTAGAAAACAGGGGGTTGTCTGAACCCAAGAAGGACCAGCTCAGGTAAGAGATCCTATAGGGCAGCTATTGCTTAAGAATGCACTGTGAGAGAAGCAAAAATTTAGACAGCTGCATGAGTAGACCTGGTACCTTCTATGTTGCTGGCTCCAGCAATCTCCCCGCTTTTTGGTGTATGCTCTGTATCCAAGTAACATCTCCCAGGAGAGGTAATTTTACAAGGAGAAAATCCCCACTCACACTGCAGGGCCCTGCCAAGTTTGTTCTCAAGAAACCTTGCTTCATAATCACAATCTGAAACTCTTGTAATTAATGCAAATACTGTACTGGTGAAAAGATGAACAGTAAAGTTCATCTCCGTGTCTTCTTTATGTGTATTTGTTTTGTACATGGAATTTCAGGCATCTAAGCATTTTCACTGTTGACCTCAATTTCAAATAAGTAAATTTCTGCTGATACTACCCAGTTGGAGCTATTGGCTGCAAAAATAATGCGATTTTAATTTTGTTGATCTTATTTATCATAATAAGGGACATGCAGTATCTTTTTCCTCAGTTCCAACTTCATAAGGACACACAAGCCCTTTTTCAGCTCCATTCGGAATCACTGTGAAGAAATTGATTTCAAAACCCAATGAATTCAGTAGGAGTTCCTCTACTGACTTTCAGTGTGCTTTCAGGTGTGCTCTGTAACAGTGACATAGTCACAACTGAAACAGGAAAAAAATCAGTTTTAAAATATGCAATATTGTGATGGATTTCTTACTAGAATAAGAACTATTCTGTAAGGTGGACTCTGGGGGTAGTTTTGCTGGGTTAATTGTACACAGCCCCCACTGAGGAAATGGTCTTTTCCAATCAGTTCAATGAATGTAGAAACTGAATCCCCAAGGGCTGTGGTAGGCCCACTATAATTTTTAAAAGCTAGATAAAGTATTCCTGAACTTCAAAAGTAAAACAGTACACTGAATTACTTAATCTGTTTTTAACTCACTTAAATTCTGTGGCCAGTACCTTTAAAGTGCCTGGGGATGCTTGTATGTGAAAGCAAGTATTGAAACTTAAAATAAGTAAATAAAAGAAAAGCAAGATTTTGATTTTAATTTTTTTGTTGTTGTTGTTGTTATCAAAGTGGGCTGCTTTTGAGACAAAACAAGTAAATATTCACTCTAAGCTATTTGGATTCTCTTTTCCGATGAAAATTGAAATTGGTTTTGTGCTTCTATATTTAAGTCCTTGAGGTATTTGCAGGGACAGCATTATAGCACAGCTTTTAGGGAACTGAACTTGTTCACACTGCCTTCACAATGACAGAGATGTGTGTGTTATTCCCTGTACCCAGTGTTCAATGTTAACCCCTTTCGACTTTTTTCTTTCCTGCACCAGGTTGTATATAAATGTACCTGCAGATTTTTTCCAAAGCAACCATTACATTAGAGCAGTAGACAGTTGCTCCTTCAAACACTAGAGATGCTCCCTATTGAATAGGACAAATGTCACCTGTATTGGATCAGTCTACAGGTTATTGTTCCTTCAACAATTAAATACAGACAGCCTTCAAGTTCAAGTTTTGTAACAGCTGATGTGGAAATGGTTTTGAACAGGAAGTGCTCAAACAGTGCAAATAAATATCTGTGCCTGCTTCTGTGTTCAACTTTGAAGACTTTCATTGGTTTCCTTTCTCTCAGGACCTCAGATCTCTTAAAGAGACCAGAAATTTGACTCCCAGAATAATTCCTATATTCCTTATTACTAGTTTTAACATAAAGTAACTAGTTCTTCAGACAAATAAAAGAGATATTTTGTGTTGATTTAACATGAGAAAAAGTAACAAAAACTAGCAAGGGTCTCTGTTAGGAAAAATGGTGGTCTAGTTCTTGCACAGGCAATCAACTTCACTTTTTTAAATCATGGAAGCAATTTCACTTATTGTAGATAAGCTACTATTACTTTGCCAAATCCTGCAGGAGAAAACAAACTTTGCAATGCCTCCTATACTGTTCTTTAGCATACATAATTAAATTTTACTCTATTTTACCTCTAACCTCTACTAATACAAAAGATTACAAACATGTAGCATGCTCCAGTAGGAAATTAAACTGAGTAAAATGATTGCAAATAGGGAGAAAGTTGTTTGATCGAAGTGTATATTTCAAGGTTCTGTTTGTATAATGATGTATGAACTGCTTTTATTGTGTTTCTGGCATTGCTTCTCTAAGTTTTCCATAAGCAGACTTAAGAAATATGAAAAGTGTGAAGGAATACCAAAAATCTTTGTTAAATATCAGTTTTTAAACATTGTTAACAGGTGGCACTTGCAAAAGAAAGACTATTGATGAATAAAAATACACAGTTGAGATTCTTGATTTTAATATTTTCCAGTCAACAGTCCCTTAGAGTTCAAGGTTGATGTTGTTGAAAACTCAACATAAACACAAGCTCAAAAGCTTCTAACAGAGCAGTATATAAAACAATATCCGACTCCATATTAATGTAAATGATATTGCTCACATTCAAATGAAGAGAACCTTATGTGGAATAAGGGTTTGCTTTTATTGGTTAAGTAGTAGAAAAGTCCTAAATGAAATATAAATAGGAACAAGGAATAAAATCTGGATTGAGAGCACCAAGAAATCTTTAGGGTTTAGCTTTGGAGAGGTTCTGTGTCACTGCCTGCTGGAAGGCAATTTTTCCAGGTGGCATGTACCTTCTCAAGAGCTATACTGGGTCAGGACAGGTTAATGCCCAGCTACAGACCTGCTGGAGGGAAAGGAAAAAGCTTATTCATGTAAACACAGCATTTCAATAATGCCGTATGGGTCAGTGAGTGTTTGTCTAATACCTAAGGAGAGTCTGCAAAATGCAGCCTTGAGTAAGCAATGCTTTACTTACTCCACTAATTTAGTGTATTTGCAAAAAGAATAATTTAACTTATCAGTGATGAGTGCTCAGCTTTTTGTAGTCGCTGCAGATGCTTTGATATTTATTTTTGCAATTAATAAGCTTAAATCAATTATTTAAGTATCTTTCTGTTATGATTTAGAGTGGATATCGAGCCATCAAACCTATCAAAAGCATTAATCTTTAATACAAGGGCAATTCAGTTATCTTGCTAGAAAGTTTTAATTAGAAGTAAATTCTTCATCTCTATGATACTGTATTAATCTTTCTGCATCAGTGTATCAAGTTTTGGCTACCAGAACAATGTTTGAAGTTAATTAATTCTTAAGGAAAAAAAATTGCTCTTAAGAATGAGTTTAGCTCTGGTTTGCTAGACAGCAACTCAGTGCCTCTCCTGTCCTTGAGTAGAATCTTGCTTGTATAAATTGTACTAGTTTGAAAATTTGAATAAGATTTTCTGAAACCGTGCGCTTACAACTTCAGAGTGTGCAAGTGGCTCTGCATGTGCTGGCAGGATGGGAAAGGGGCCCTAACACTTGCAGGTGAACTCTGTAATACTCCTTAATCAGCCTTCTTGCAACAACAGGACAGCAATCATTGCTGAGATCAGGACTTAGGGCCTCTAGAAAGCAGATGAGTGTAGAAGACTTTCTCTAAAACTCACTACAACTGCAATGGTCAGAAATGGTAGTGCAATTAATTTTTTTTTTTTGGTCATATGATACATTATACAATTGAGAATTTTTTCTCTTTCATTCCAGGAAAACATTTCAGGCATCATTATTGTCAATATATTAGTGGTAAACCTTGATTAAGATTATTTGAACAACAGAAAAACATATTTCAAAGTTAATTTGCCCTAAATTACATTATATAGAATCTACTATTTTTCTTTAGTAAACCAATTGCATAAAACAAGAGAGAACACTTGCATTAAATGAAGCCCCCACCAAACCCATAAAAAAACAAACTACAATAATTCCAAAATGTTCATAAATGTCCAGGAAAGTAAAAAATAAAATTAAAATTAAAAAAAAAATTAAAAAACACTTCAAGAATGATCTAATCCTGCCTCTATATTTATCTGTTTTGCACAATAGTGATCATTGTAATTGCTGAGTTTACAGGAAATTCGTAGTGTATTCCTGTCTAATATTAAGTAACAGATGCATATCTTTCTAAATCTTTATACATATCTCCTTCAATTAACAAATTTAACTTAAATGTTAAATTTTGACACTTTTTGACCACCTTCCAACAATTACGACATGAAAATAATACAGGAATTCACTACAAATTTTTTGTTAAATAACTTTAAACTTTTGATATGCAGTCAGGAATTTTGTGGTTAAAAAAGTCTTTTATTCACTGAGGTTTAAATTTTTTCTCTTGAAGAGCCCCTCTCCAGAGAAACAGGTCTCATGGCATTTTCTTCCAAAATTTTTCATAAGAATGTTCTTTCTTTCGTATGTGTATTAAATCTGCTCCTAGAAGTCATTTGCTTGTATCTTGTTTCGATGAACACATTGGTAGATTTACCTGTATTGAAAAGTCCATCTGCAGTTAGGTTTTTGGCTTGATTCCTTTCCCAGATGATCCAAAATCTGCATCATGTATGTTTGTCATTCTTTGTCCAAGCCCTTCCTGACTTGATTTGCCAAAACAGAAAGAGAGAGAAAAATGCCTTTTTCTCCATTGTGTAGTTCTTCAGAGAAGCTGACTATTTGAAAAGTAAAGTTTCTTTTTTTCTGTTTTGTTTTTCTTATTTTATTTTATTTTAATTTATTTCTTTGACTTAGATTAATTTCTTGTCTATTGTCCCTTCATGTAGGATATGTTTATGCAAGCAAATGGCTTTTGTCAGATACTGAAACAATACTGCACCAGCAGAAATTATTTCACTATATCAAATGTATCTAATGCTGACAACAAAAAAAGCTTGATATGAGAAAGCAAGTTGCTCGACAAGTGTCATTCCTACCCCCAATGTATATTCAGATAAGTATAGTTTGTTCTGTCATGTATACACGTCTATGCAACCAGGGAGGTTGTGGAGTCTCCTCCTCTGGAGACATTCAAAACCCAGCTGGACACATTCCTGTGTGACCTAATCGAGGTGATCCTGTTCTGCCTGGGGGGTTGGACTAGATGGTCTTTTGAGGTCCTTTCCAACCCCTAACATTCTGTGATTCTGTGCTTTTCAAGAGCCACCATATTTGTTTGTTGCACTCAAATGATTAATACTTGTTTCAGGCAATCCCATTCAGCATCTGTTTCCACAAATTATATGGTCTGAGAGTTGTGTCTCAACGCATTATTTAAACGCTTGCTCAAGCTACTGACTGTGTGTGGTGTATCTTCAGGAAAAAGACTGCCACATATCTAATTAAGGTCCAGTGTTTTGACTGCACACATCTTGCAAATGTAGCCTTCCTACCCCAGCTGCATCAAATTACAAGATCTAATTAGGTTTCTTAATAATGAGCTGTGTACGCTGCTGCTGTTGTCAGAATTTGACTGCAGAATAATACTAAATTCTTGATTAAAGGCATTAGAAAGTGAAGTTCAGGTCCTGGAAAAATCTCTGCTGGTGTTCTTTCTGTAGTTAAATGTTTTCTAAATTTACCTCAGCTTCACTTGAGGCTAGATTTTTCTCTTCCAATTTAGTACAACTAATATTATGCATGTCATAAACATGGTGTATAAGACTGTGTTCTACTGTGTTCTATAATCAACCTCTTTCAATATTTCCTTTAAATCCAATGGAATATTGCTACTGATGTCTGATTTGGAATTGCATGTGTACATATTGATTTAAAAAGCCAGTGTTGATATAAAAGGGGTTAGCCAAGAGGCTGCTGATTCTCAGAATAGAAATAAGAATGGGATATTGAATGCCTTCTCCTCAGTGTGGAGCCCTAACACATATTTCATGCCCCTGTCTGCACAGACTTTCATAGAATTGCTAGTAACAATAATTTTTTTTTTTGAGACTTACACTGCCTTATCAGTTTTTGTTGAAATTGGCCACTTTTTTTAAAATTGAGGACCAAGTAGATATCATGATCACAAACATTTCCTTAAGAAACCCTGTAAAGAAGGCTTTTATACATTATTTTTCAAGATTATTGTACTAAGTTTTATAAATCCCTTTATTCAGAAATTCAGAAGTTTTGAGCAATAGACTTGCATGGAATTTCAGTCATTTAAACGATACTCGGTCTGACACTTGTTTTCTAAAGTCTGTAAATCTTATAAAAGAGCTCAGAAGAGGTGTAGAACTTCTCTCAACAGATCACAGACTTGAAACTAGAGGACTGGTATGGACAGAAGTATCCTACATGCTTCATTAATGTCAACATCACCATAGCAATATATAGTATTTGCCCATTTTCTGGTTCTGAGTGAGAAGTTCAATGACTCAAGAATACCTACTAACTTTTCTCCCTTCCAGACATGGGCCCTGGGTCAGGGCTGAAGCATGTTGAAATAGCTCTTCAGTAAAGTAGTTGCTGCATACTGTGAGCGTTTGTAATGTATTTGCACGGTGGATCAATGGCTTAGGTTTTCAGTGTCATAAATCTGGAAGTTCAACAGCTTTCAAAAGCAATGCATGCACTTATAAAAAGTAACCTAATGGTTGAGTAGAGATTTCAGTAATAGGATTGACAGTGCTCATGGAAAGCAAAACAACAAGGAAGGTATTTTTCAAGCTGAAGGAATCCTAGCAAAAAAAAACCATTATTCAAATAAGGCAGATTCATATAAAGAAATTACTTTGCATTTATGCATATATGAATAACCCATTGCTATTCTTTTGCAAATATGTGTCAAATATCCATAACCTTAAAGACATTTATGCATTTGACTAGATGTTTAGCTCTTATACTTGTAATTCCTTTGTGTGAACACTTATAATATGGGCCCAGATGCTGACTGGTGCATTCACAGGAACTTGACACTGCTATCAGTTTTGGTGTACAGTATGTTTGTCCTCTGTATTTATCTTCATGGCAGGAAAATAGTAATATGTATTGTTTTCTTGACAAATGTGCGCTCTTTCCAAAGCATGTATATGATACAGGCCAATATGTTCATGTGTATGTCTGAAAATAGAATCCTTCTGTGGATTTAATGTGCTGTATCAAGAAATCTTCAAACTGCAATATGTGTAGGATCCACCTTTCTTATAAAGTACTTGTGTTATTATATTTGAAAATTTTCTGGCTCTCAAATACTGTGCATGATGGCCTATTACATTCTCCTTTATTACAGCAACATCTCCCTGTGACATTCAAAACGCTTGTCTTTCAAGGATGCTGTTATAATAAGTTCCAGAGTGTTTGTAATAAATTCATACAGATCAATGAGTAGTTCGTGAAATAGCTTCACAGTCATTTGTGTGAAGCAGCAGTGATGCAATCTAAAAACTAAGAAAATGCTGCTGGAGTTGCATACAAAATTAAATGCCGTGCTGTTTTTGACATAAAATTGTAAGAGATTACGCTTTTTTAAATCTACATATGAAAGCATTATATTTTTGTCTTGGAAAAAAGTCCTCAACAAATTGCTGAAAATTTGGAAATACTGAATTCCACCTCTCTTCTTCTGGGATTTCAAGGATTCCCATTCTTTGATGAAAATATGCATAATGGAATAATCATAGGACTATTGAACACTTGGAGTCAGTTAATAAAATAATGGGCTTGTAACAGTTCCTGTAACTCCTGACTCTGTGTTGTTACTACCAATGAAAATTAGGTGACCCTTATTTCCAGGTAATTACTCTTTCACTATTTCTGTGTGCAGAAATAGCTTAAATACATTGAGAACCTGCTGATGATTTAGAAAGAATCCACCTAAGAAGTGTGTTATAATGAAATTAAAATACTGCTTTAAAGGAGTTTCTTTTTATAAATATAAGGGAGCATTTCTCCATTTTAGAAAGAATGTGCATTTGTGCTCTAGTAATATACAAGTTATTTATTAATTTATCCTTTTTTATAAAATACACTTAAAAGTAATTTTATTGAAGCTATATGCTTTATAAATAAAGTAATTTGTCATGCAATGTGCTGCATAAGTATGTGACCATGGATTATGACAGTAAAGGATAACATCATGCCAGAGCTGCGTAATTAAGTCAGAAGATGTTTCTAAAAGTACAAACTTTGAACTGCATGTTTATTCTTTAGAAAGCAAATTTTATATTGAATGAATGTAGATTAACTGTCCAAGAGTCAATTTTTTAAAAACTGTTAATGAGAAACAGATAAATTTATTCATAGTTAAAACTTCAAGAAAGAACCTTCTTCATACTTAGACTAGAAAGCTAATATCAGAAGTAGATATTTTCATGAAACAGTGCTGGAAAAAAAAATGCAACAAAAATTGCTTTTCTCACCTGTAGTCAAACCATCACTGATGTTCTCTAAAACAGCTAAACTGTTCTCGATTTCCAAAGACAGAGTATCAGTCTGCTTTATAATTGCTTTAAGCCAGTTTTGCTCTTTAAAAATCCAGGAGAAAGAATAATGAGCTGTGTGTGGTTTTTTTTGTCTATCAGTGTGCATAATCAATAGTTGACACTAAAGGACTAATTGCTCTTAGCATTTAAAAAGAAGTGCTTATTAGTGCAAAACCTGTGTATCCTTTTATTGTAGTTAAACTCCACTGTTCTGATACTTATCTGTAGTACCAGTAAGAGTTGATTTCAGCAGGATCTGGGCAACAACTAAGGACTATAGGAAGGCAGGAAGAACATAATGTCAGAAGTATATCTCAGTTTGTCAAGAAGTTCCTCTTTACTGTTATTGAATGACTGGCCTGATGCCTTTCCATCTTACCTCTATTTTTAAATTTTGAAATCAAGATAAGCTAGGAGAGAGATTTTATATTCCTTGAAATTCAATGAAATAACACTTAGTTTTTAATGTTTTAAAGTATTCTACCTCTTAAATTTTTGTATTCATATCTGTTCTACATTTCTTTCCTTTTCTGGAATCTAGAAGTGTAGTAGCATTATGCTGGAAATTTAACACCATTTTGAGATGCTTTATTTTAAAACAGTGACAGGAATAGGCATAAACAAAATGTAAAGTGCCTTCCACTGGCTGACTACATCAGATAATGCTCCAGACAATTGATTTTGTTGCTTGTACTTATGTATTAAGCAATGTCTTGGCCTAATTCAGCACATATGTATCATGAGTTTATGGAAAAGGCTAATTCTACTTACCAAAGGGGCATATGTTTTACATACACAAACCAGACTGGTGTGCACGCACACACAAAAAGAGAAAATTAGATTGACTGAGTAGTCTTGTAGACTATGCAAGACTACTCAACATTTCCCACTGTCATTTATATTCAAAATTTACTGCACCAAATGCTTTTTTGGAGTTGTCTCAATTTTTCTTCCATATGTAGAAAGATTTATGAAATGTTAATTAACAATGAAGGAATTTAAGTGCCTTCCACGCCTCATGTTGCCTCACAAAACTGTGCTGAAGTCTAATTAAATAAATTAAAAGATCCTTGATAATTTCTATGATGTTTTGATGAGAGCCATGTTCCCTGCAGCTTGTGGCAGGGAAGCAGCATACAGTTTCCTGAAAGTAGGACACTGTCTAAAAGAATGTCATCATCTAGTTTTAAAAATACCATTAAAGTATCAAGATGGCTTACAGAAGCAAGGGTGCGGAATCTGGGTATTCTGTTTCCTGTGGAAGCAATGCATATTTTGTGCCCTAAAACTTTATTAAACACTGACCTTTTGGCTCCCTGCTGTGCCATTTCCCGTCTTTCTGCTGTCTTCATTTCCAGGTGGCATTTTCTGGGTATCCATACAGCAGCTTGTGCTGCCATGGCAAGGTGGAGAGCAAAGGGACAGAAGAGGGAGAGGGGTAGGACTGTTAGCAGGATTGCTTCAGAAAGTTAAATTGCAGAGAAACTTGACTTTCAAATGGCATTTGCCTACCCCTAGGTTCCTACAACCAAATATAAATCTCTACATGGACATTATCTTGTAGCTCCCTGCTTCCCCAAGATCCATCAGAACAATAAATGTACATTATGTACAAAACCAATCTCATAGGTTGTAAGCCTAGATAGACTTCAGTCCCAAATTTATCAATGTTGATCAAAGTCTTGCTGAAAGGTATCTGAGCTTCTATTGCAAGGAAAGAAACAAGACTGTAGCACAGCAGGAATATTTCTTCTGTTTATTGAATTATTAAAACACGATCACATGTTTTAAGCTGAGGGATGTTTATAACTTGGGATACAGACCTTTTCTGTGGTAAAACAATATAGTTTCATTTATTTCCAGATGAGGAGCAACTGGTTCTTATATTTAGATTTTTCACTGATTTTTCTCTCAAAACTTTTCAACAGATTTGGTTTTATCAGTGTTTACTCTACTGTAGCCCTGTGCAGCTGTACTTTTTTTTTATTCTTTCCTTGAATATGATTCTTTGCCCTTTCATATTCTCAGCTGTTGAGCATTGTGCTGTTGTTTCAAAATTATTTCTTGGGGGTCCTGGGGCTTAGGAATTCTTTTTTATTCCCCCCCCCCCCCAATTCCATATGTATTTTTTAATGTCTTACACTGATTTTTGTTTTTCTTTCTGAATTCTTTCTAAAATAGTGGTTTGGGGTCCTCTAGATGTGAGAGAGAACAAATGTTTCGGTTTTGGGTTTGGGTTTTTTTTTTCGTACCTTTTTTTGGTACATAGAGTACCTGGTATGTAGTTCTGCTGTCTAACACTGTACTTTGTGTGACAGTGTTGTCCTAGTACCTCTAATTGTAATCTGAAAGTTTCTGCTCTTTCTCCTTGATACATTAACAGAAAGAGTACATAAGTCATTAAACATTTTTTTTTTCAAACATACTTTAAAACATCCTTTAACTCACATGGTTGAGAGTGCTTTCCTAAGCAGCTACTTTTTCCTAAAAACTCTTTTCATCAGTGTATGACAAACTGCTTTTCCCTTATGGCTTTTTTTGGCCTAGAGCTTGTGTCTTTGTCAGTACAGAGTGAAGGAATATGAAATTTTCTGCAAATTGCCCTAGTGTATTAGTACTAGAGTTATATGAACCTTTCCAAGTGTGATTTGAAAGGGTTATTTTCACATCATAACTTCTGTAGGGGATCCAGTTCATATGGGTTCACAGGCCAACCAGTTAAAGGAAAGGTTTCAGACTAAGCTGCCCCCTCCCTTCTCCTTACATGTTTTCCCATAGGTTAGATCTCATTACAAATGCACAGGCAAGGTACAGGGTCAATCATATCATGTTAATTCATACATTCAGTGGGACTGGAAGCTGGATTAAAGGTGAGAAGTTTATCACAGCAACAGAACTCTGATCTTACAAAAAACCCACTTCTAAAATAGGTCTCTAATTGTTGTATGAATCAAAACCTTAAATAAAAACAAGATAATTTTAAATAATTGAAGGAATCATACTGAGAATCAATCTTCCCCTCCAACAAATACTCAGAATTTGGCTTCACTTCTAACACAACAAGAATTCTCCTCTCAAGGAACTATTCCATTCTGAAACTTGGGTATAATTACATGAGTTGAAATATAAAATAATAATGAGTCAGTTCTAGATACCTGTGAGAATTACAGTGTGAGACACACAAGGGAAAGAAATATTTTAATGACTTTTTCTGCTGGAGAGGTGAAATTAACTGAAATACTCTATCATTTTAGTGGGAGGAAAAAGGTAAAAATACCCTAAGCTAAGCAAAAATGACACTAAGCAGCTTTGATCCCATGCATTAATTTTAACTAATCAGGAAATATAAGAAACAGAAATACTTTTCCTACACATGAGGTCTCTTTAAAGGATAAATTTGAAATACATTATGAACATCATGAATTTACTGTGGTTGGGTTGAAAGCAGCCAATGGTATCCCAACATTTTTGCTTCATACACTTAGCATTGTATTATAATCAGGCTGTATTAAAAGATTATTGTATTAAATCATTTTATCTTGGTGAATGTCCATGCAGATTTGTACACCTCCTTTTCCTTTGTGCTTTCACTTGACTGGGCTGTCCTCATCAAAAATGCAGCTCAGTTTGATTTTGATATGTGCTATGCACATGTGAGTTGTCTTTGGCAGCTATGGGGTTATTTTAAAATAGCGTTGTGTGTGTACATGTACTGTACCAAGCATATATGGTACATACTAGCAGCAATTGCTCTACTTTTGGAGGTAGGGCTATACAGTAGATTTGAACCTAAAATGGCTGACTAGTTTCTAAATAATCCCCTAGGAAACAATTTACTCTAGGCCATTATCTTGATAGTTCATAATTAGGTTCAATAATAAAGCTTGTTTTGCTGACCTAGGTCAGATCATGGCATCCACTGCATCTGTGTGCAGTGACCTTGCTCTGAGAATGTATTGTTAGAAAATCCATTATTATCATCACATACACTTTCTAGAAGTGGCTGTTTTGTGAATTGATGGTGTGATGTTGCCACTTTAGATAAAAGAATCCATGAATTATTGACTTAATGAGTTAATGTTGCTTGATTTCACAACAAGGTCTTTTTAGTCTGGATGCTATTTACTGAACACATAATCACAATGTAAGAAGAAAGGCACAGATAACAGTACAATGCATTTACAACCCTCTTCTAACAAAGCCAAGTGTTAGCTAAGAATTGTTCTGTCTCCTCTAGAAAACAATTAAAACTTAGGTAATTATAAGCAATTCCTGTTTAAACAATTAACAAAGCAAATGTTTGTTTGTCATCAATTTCTTATCCCTTCCTTCTCCTTGGTTTAAGGTCTGTCAACAAGAATCTGCTATTTTTCAGAAGCTAAACAAATTTTTGTCCTGATGACTAAGCCTCCTCTCACATGGAAGTCCAGGAAGGGCTGTTAAAAATCAATCCATGTCATCCAGAGTTCACCATACTATTTTTTTTCTTTTAAGGCAGAGTTTTATGGTAAATTTATATATTTTCAAGCTTTCTTAATATCATGTTTTTATTACAGAATGTAACATGTGAGAGGAAAGTGGGTAAACATACAGAGCATATCCCAGTGCAGCTATTTTAGTTATATAAGTATCGGGTTTCAAATACCTATGTGCCTTTGATCCCAAAGTGTGAATCCCAGCTGTAACTGCTCACCCTTACAAGATAAATAAGATTTGTATGCAGTGTCTTATGGAAACATATGTCTTATGGAAATGTAACTCTCACTAAAATTGAAGAGAAATTTGTTTTCACAGAGACCAAGGACTGTAGAATTATGGTCCACATATACATCTTTTGAGGGAACTGTATCAACCAACACCCTTGCATGCTTCTGAGACTTACATTAGTTCTTAATTAACTCTGTGCAAAACCAACTAATGCTATAGAATTGTCCCAGCAGGTATGTATTTGTATGTAAGTCCCACCCTGTGTTTCTGTGAATATAGGACATAACCAGGTGGAGAGATGAAGGTAAATCAGTGGATGTGGTCTATCTTGATTTCAGTAAAGCATTTGACACAGTCTCCCACAGCATCCTCGCAGATAAATTGAGGAAGTGTGGTCTGGATGATCAGGTAGTGAGGTGGATTGTGAACTTGTTGAGGGAAAGAAGTCAAAGAGTTGTGGTCAAAGGGGCAGAGTTTAGTTGAAGGCCTGTATCTAGTGGAGTCCCTCAAGGGTCAGTATTGGGACCAGTACTATTCAATGCATTCATCAGTGACTTGGATGAGGGAAATAGAGTGTGTTGTCAGCAGGTTTGCTGACAATACAAAACTGGGAGGAGTGGCTGACACACCAGAAGGCTGTGCTACCATTCAGTGAGACCTGGACAGGCTGGAGAGTTGGGCAGGGAGAAATCGAATGAAACAGAACAAGGGCAAGTATAGAGTCTTGCATCTGGGAAAGAACAACCCCATGTACCAGTATAAGTTGGGGACTGACTTGTTGGAGAGCAGCATAGGGGAAAAAGACCTGGGGGTCCTGGTGGACAGCAGGATGACCATGAGCCAGCAAATGTGCCCTTGAGGCCAAGAAGGCCAGTGGCATCCTGGGATGTATTAGAAGGAGTGTGGTTAGTAGGTCAAGAGAGATTCTCCTCCCCTTCCACTCTGGTGAAGCTGCATCTGGAATATTGTGTCCAGTTCTGGGACCCTCAGTTCTAGAAGGACAGGGAACTGCTCAGAAGAGTCCAGCACAGAGCCACGAAGGTGATTAAGGGAGTGAGCGTCTCCCTTGTGAGGAAAGACTGAGGGAGCTGGGTCTTTTTAGCTTGGAGGAGTCTGAGCGGTGACCTCATTAATGTTTATAAATATGTAAAGAGTGAGTGTCAGGAGGATGGAGCCAGGCTCTGCTCAGTCTCAACCAATGATAGGATAAGGGGCAATAGGTGCAAGGTGGAACATAGGAGGTTCCACAAAAACATGAGAAAAAACTTCTTCACTGTGCAGGTAACAGAGCACTGGAACAGGCTGCACAGAGAGGTTGTGAAGTCTCCTTCTCCAGAGGCATTCAAAACCCACCTGGACATGTTCCTGTCTGACCTGATCTAGGTGATCCTACTCCACCAGGGGGATTGGACTAGATATTCTTTCAAGGTCTCTTCCAATCTGTAACATTTTGTGATTCAAAAATGCTGGCCAGGTATGATCTAAAATACTGTCATGACAAAATTTGATTCTGGTACCTAAGTTTGTTTTTTTTTTTTTTTGTACTTCAGTCTTCGACTATTGTCAATTTCTTCATCCTTTCTACTGTTGTCCCAGTGGTCTAAGGAGCTACCAGAAGGGATTGTGTCACTAGCGGTGAATGAGCTAGTGCTTACATGTCTGCACAGTACGCAGTTTAAAGAATGGATCTCATGTTTGCTCTCATGATTTTTCATGTTCAGTTTAATATTTTCTATATGTCACAAAGGACATTGGTCCGTCTGGAAAATGGAGTGAGGCCAGAAGTACAAATGGCAATGGAATACTATGGGATATGGGATATGTATTGTGCAATTTTTAAGGATTGTGTATCTATGCACCTTCCTCTTTACTTCCTTTGCACTAACCTTCTTCAGTGCTGTGAATTAGTTGTACAGGCTTTTCAAGGCAGAGAATCTGAATAGTTCACTTAGAAACTTTAAGTGTGAGCTAAGAGCCTTTCTGTACCTCTCAACACTGCAGTTTGGAAATTTGACATCTTATGATCTACCAAGACTAAAATAAAAACTTTTACATCTGGTAAAGCCTATAATACACATTAGGAGGTGAATTTGTAGCTCTTCCCCATTTATATGAAGTACTCATTTCTAACCTTCAAGTATTTGGAGATATTGGACTTTAAACTTGTTAGTGCCCTATGAGTGCCCTGAACCTCAGAGTAATACATTTTTGGGGCAGATTTATCATTGATAGTAAGGAAGAACATCTTTATTTATTTATTTATTTATATCAGGTTATCTTTGAAAAAATGATGGTTGTTTGCAAGCAGCTGATTGGTTTGGAAGGTTAGAGGTAGTACTGGCAAAGATGGATTAATGAGCAGAGCACAGGTGAGGTGGACAGAGGTGCTGGAGAAATGCAATTTATCGTTTGGTTTTGGAGTTCAGTACTTGTATGTCACTGTTGCATATAAGGCATGTGTAATTATTTTATGAGGGATAGTAGTCATTTTAGCCTTGCTGTAAAAGGAAGTGGTGTCTTTAGGAGTAAGATGATATGAATTAGCAGAGGAATTGTAAAGATACTGGAAAACCACTTCTGGAAACTCTTTGACCAAGCAGATCTTTATTCTTTGTTAAAAATGGGTGCCTTTTATATAATTGCAAAACGGAATCTTTTATTGAGATTCAGGTTTCATTCTGAGCTCAGATTATACATTCCAAACTTTAATTACTGTATTGGCCACATTTTCAATCGACTCCTTGCTTGCTTCCCACTTCTACTTCCTTGCAACTACATGTACGTCCATTTAGCTACAACATTAGCCAGATTCATTTTGAGCTATCCTGTCTTCTAGAAATTTCAAGTTCTTAGACTAGGTTATGTTTATTACTTACCCTCTCTCCGTAAAAAATATTGTTTTAAATTTAGATAGTCTTACTGAAACCATTAGGCACTATAAGAGAGAGTAGCAGAGTCTAGCTCATTGGATTTACTAGAAATAAGGTATTTGTTGGGTTTTTTTCCCTGTTACTTCAATTGATACCTTCACCTCTGAGATAACTGTCAGATATCAAGGAAGGTGCTAAGAGAATCAGATGATCTTTCTGCTCTTTTCTAATACAATACTAGTAATTATTGAGAAATATTCTGCAAGGCTTGCTGTACTGTTTATTTGTAGTTTTCTGTAGTAAGTGGTCTGCTTTTATAATTATGGGGAAAAATTACTAGATGACTGGCACCAGAAGAACCTTACCAGATAGTAAGGGGAGGAGTTATCAGAGAGACAGTGTTAATTAGAGTATATCTGCTTTTCAAAAACATCAATAAATTATTAAAAATGCTAAAAGACTTCCTGTTCATTCCTACCTATAGCAAAATACTACAGCATTTTATTGCGTTTCCCTAGTCATTTAACTTCAATGACATGCATATATTCTTTGGTGGAAATTGGGATCTCATGTAGTTTGCGGACACATTAAACTTACACAACAGTGGAAGCAATAACATGCTTGGGAAAAAAGCATGTAGTTTGGATATAGTTGTGTATAAAGTATGATTTCTAGTTTTACAAGTGAATTAATTTCTTTCTTCATACAACATACAGGTTAGTTTTATTTTTCAGACAGATTGCTGGAAGTCACCTGGTTTGAATCTCACAGGTTTTTTATATTGCTGTTCAGGAAAAGCCTGTAGCCAGAAACCTGTCACTCATACCAAAAGTCTTTTTAAGCAGCATTTGACAGCAGCTATGCCTTGCAAGGTACGCTCTATTTGGTGTTTATTACATCCCACTACAGTTTGAAACTGCCTTATAGGGGGCAAATATGTAGGTAGCTGAAGGCATGAATTAAAACATTGTCAAGGAACTAATACATATGATCTGTTATTCCAGTGGATCACTCGCTATGAACAATCTATTGCACATTATGAACAGTGTAATGGAAATCACAGCAAAATCTGATAGATTAATTTTTGGAAATAAAGTTGTCTAAAAGTGTCTTTAACAGGATCTGTCATCTGAGACAAAACAATACCAAGTGTAATGCACAATTCAGTTCTCAAGTTTAGATCAGAAGCAGCTCTATTCTGGTTTAAACGAGAAAAAGCAGAAGACAGAGTCTTCCTCTGATAACAGGGTAAAGGTCTCCTGACACTGCAGTACCAGGAGCCAATTTGGATCACTTCTCCAGTGACATTTTCTATAGACATGGTGTGGTGGGTTTAACCTGGCTGGGCACTGGGTGCCCACCAAGCCCTTCTATCACTCCCCCTAACCTCTGTCAGCAAGGCATGCAGGGAGAAAATAAGATGAAAAAAAAAGAACTGTGGGTTATGATAGATAAAAATGTTATTCTCTACTTCCTGTCTGCAGGCAATGTTGTGCCGAGTCCAGGAAGCAGGGCTCCAGAACATGTATCAGTTGCTTGGAGGACAAAGCCGAATGCCCTCCCATCCTCCTCTGCCCTCTCCCTTTATAGTTGAGCTGATGTCATATGGTATGGAATATCCCACTGGTCAGCTCAGGTCAGCTGTATCCCCACCCCCATCCTGCCCTCCCATCCTCTGGTGCCGTGTGAGCACTGGCAGTCATAACAGGGGTGTGTTATCAACACCCTCCAGCTCCCAGTGCTGCAGCATGAGGGCTGGGTGGGGAAAAGCAGCTCAGCCAGACCCACTACAATCTTCACCCCTTATTCCATACCATTTGCATCATGCTCAGGCCCCACATAATACATACTTAACCATTCCATTATATTCAATTCTCATTACTAAAATTCCTTATTACAAACACTCACATCTCAATCTACATACTTAAACCACCTCTATATCCAACCAATACATTGTCATTTAACAGATAATCACTCATTCCATGAGCTTCCTTCACTCAATGACTTGGATCTCATCTGTCAGGGTGGATGTTCAGGTTAGAAGAATCAGTATATCAGATTATTGGGCACCAACACTGGCTAGATCTGGGTCCTTGATGATGTAGTCAACCTGTCAGGCCTCTCCATATTTATATTTTAGCCAATGTCCTCCATATCACTGGGGCTTTAACCTCTTGGCTTGCTCAATCGCAGCACATGTTTCACATTTGTGGATGACCTCTGTGATAGCCTCCATGGTCAGGTCTACCCCTTGATCTCGAGCCCATCTATAGGTCACATCTCTTCCTTGATGACCTGAGGTGTCATGGGCCCATTGCACTATAAATAATTCACCCTTCCACTGCCAATCCAGATCCACCAGAGACACTGCCACCTTGGCAGCCTGGTCTGCCTGCTGGTTTTTCTGATGTTCTTCAGTGTCCCGGCTTTTGGGTACATGGGAATCCCCATGGTGCAACTGCACCACCAGGTTCTCTACCCGAGCAGCAATGTCCCGCCACAGCCCAGCAGCCCAGATGGGTTTGCCTCTGAGCTGCTAGTTGCTCTGTTTCCACTGCTGCAACCACCCCCACAGGGCGTTTGCCACCATCCAGGAGTCAGTGTAGAGGTAGAGCACTAGCCACTTTTCTCAGCACTATCTAGGGTCAGTCGGATGGCTTTTACTTCTGCAATCTGACTGGATTCATCTCGCCCTTCAGCAACTCCAATGACTTGTTTTAGGGGACTCCACACAGCAGCCTTCCACTGTTGATGTTTTCCCACACTGTGACATGACCCATTAGTGAACAGGGTGTTGCTTTTCATCATCTGATGATGTGTTGTATGGTGGGGCCTCCTCAGCACGTTTCACCTCCTCCTCTGGTGACATCCCAAAACCTTTGCCTTCTGATCAGTTTGCCATCACTTCCAGGATCCCTGGGTTACTGGGGTTCCCTATTTGAGCCCGTTGTGTTATCAATGCAATCCATTTGCTCCATGTGGCATCAGTCACATGGTGTGTAGATGAGACTCTCCCTTTGAACATCCATCCCAGCACTGGCAGTCGGGGTGCCAAGAGGAGCTGTGCTTCTGTTCCAATCACTTCTGAGGCAGCTTGAACTCCTTCATATGCCTCCAGTATCTCCTTTTCCATTGGAGTATAGTTAGACTCAGATCCCCTGTTATCCTCGACTCCAAAAACCCAGAGATCAGGCTCATGTCTCCCCGAGTGTCCTCTGCCAGAGGCTCCAGGCAGGACCATTCTTCCCGGCTGCGCTGTAGAGTATGTTTTTGATATTTGGTCCTGCCCGGACTGGCCCAAGGGCTACTGCATGCACAATCTCCTGTTTAATTTGTTCAAAGGCCTGTTGCTGTTCAGGGCCCCAGTTAAAGTCATTCTTCTTCCGGGTCACATGGTAGAGCAGGCTCACAATTGGACTGTAATCTGGAATATGCATTCTCCAGAAACCCACAGCACCCAGGAAAGCCTGTGTCTCCTTTTTGTTGCTTGGTGGAGACATTGCTGTTATCTTACTGATAACGTCCATCAGGATGTGTTGACGCTGATCCTGCCATTTTATTCCAAGGAACTGGATTTCCTGCGCAGGCCCCATAACCTAGCTTCGCTTTATAGCAAATCTGGCCTCCAGGAGGATTTCAATTATTTTCTTCCCTTTCTTGGAAACTTCTGCTGTGTTGCCCCATACAAGGATGTCATCAATGTACTGGAGATGCTCTGGAGCCCCACCTTCCTCCAGTGCAGTGTGAATCAGTCTGTGGCAGATGGTGGGGCTGTGTTTCCACCCCTGGGGCAATCGATTCCAGGTGTACTGGACTCCCCTCCAGGTGAAGGCAAACTGTGGCCTGCACTCTGGTGCTATGGGAATGGAGAAAAATGCATTAGCGATGTCAGTCGTGGTGTACCACTTGGCTGCCTTGGACTCCAGCTCATACTGAAGTTCCAGCATGTCTGGCACAGCAGCACTCAGCATCGGTGTAACTTCATTCAGACCATGATAGTCCACTGTCAATCGCCATTCTCCATTTGACTTTTGTACAGGCCATATGGGGCTGTTGAAAGGTGATGAGTTTTGTTGATCACTCCCTGGCTCTCCAGCTGATGAATCAATTTATGGATAGGGATCAAGAAATCTCTGTTGGTAAGATATTGACACCGTGTTGGGGTTTTGGGGAGTTCTTCTGTTTTCCTTCTTCTCTTAAAGAATTTTTCCATACTTGTTCGTCAAGGAGATAAATTGCTGTACTTAAGAGAGACAAAAGGACCTGGCCACAGGGGGAGGGGTCCAGCCAGCCGAGTAAAGGGAGTTGGGTGGAGCCCCTGGGGCTCTTGTTTTGCTCCCTGCATTTGAGGTGAGGAGCAGCTGCACTCGTGGTGGAGAGAACTCATCCCCATGGCATCTTCTGCTCTCATTCTACCCCTGCTGTCTCCCGAGGATCCTGCTGGGCACCGCAATCAGCTTGGAGAGAGGTCATCCTTGCAGCGTCTCCTGCTTTTCCTTCTGCACCTGCTGTCTCCGGGGATCCTGCTGGGCACCGGGATCGGCTGCCCAGGGGGGTTTGTGGCACAGGCTTTCCGTCGGCCATTGCCACGTGAGGACTGCGCGGGCTCCGGAGCGGCGGGGAGACCATCGCACCCTCCCTGATCACCAGGAGCCAGCCGAGAGGTTAGCACTGGCTGCCTGGTGCTGTTTGTTGTTACTGTCATAGTTATTGTTGGTTTTTTGCCTTGTTTTATATATAATTAGTAAAGAACGGTTATTCCTATTCCTCATCTTTGCCTAAAAGCTCCTTAATTTCAAAATTATAAGCGTTCGGAGGGGAGGGGTTTGTATTTCCATTCCAAGGGGGACTTCTGCCTTCCTTGGCAGACACCTGTCTTTCAAATCAAGACATATGGTATGTTATATGTGGACAATTTCAAACCAAGACACACCAATGCACAGTTGTCATAGCAGTTGGCACCAGCTGCTCTTCAACCTTCATTAGCCCCACTATAGAAGGGGTCTCTGAGAGACCTGGCAAGGTGGACAACTGTTCACTTCCCTCCACCTCCAAGGCAGCAATACCAAAAGCCCACCTGTATCCTTTTGGATCCTTGAAATAGCCTCTCCTAAGATAATCTATGCCAAGGGTGCATGGGGCCTCTGGGCCAGTCACAATGGGGTGTTTGTACCACTCCCTACCAGTAAGACTCACTTCAGCCTGTGTGGATCTGATGTTCCAAGCTGTCGGATCCACACAGTCCAATAGATCTGACTGTCCTTTTCCTCCACCTATCTGGAAGCAGGGATCCTCTATTCCTGTTCCTGGTCATAATATTCACTGTCTGACCCTTGCTGCGTCAAACCAGAAGTCCCCTTGTCAAGCTCAGTGGAGGTGATTTTAGTTTTCCCATATCTGCAAGATCGTCGATTGCTTTCTTGTGTTTTGACACTGACTACATTAATGGTCTTCTAGCATGGCCCCTTTTTAACAGTTGTCTTCCCTTTCAATTCCTGTACACATGCTTACAGCTTAAAGGTTAGTTCACCATCCCACCATCCTCCCCCTGGTCACACAGAAAGAACCAGAGTGCACCACGTGGCATACGCCGGGGGCTTCCTTTCCCTCTGACTGACTGATTCCTTGATGCGCTCCTGATATCTGAGGTGCTAGCCCTTAGGGACATGGAGGTGCCAAGACTCTCTTCAAAGTTCTGGAGCCGGGAAGAGACAGTTTCCACAGCTGGGTTATCCATTGGTGGATAGCACATTGCTGCCAAGCTGGAAGAATATGATGCCAGTGCGTTCTTGATCACTTTCCTCCACATGGCCATGATTCCTAGCAAGGGAGCCCAGCTGTTAGTCTGCATTACCTTCCAGCTGTTGGGTGTCAGCTCCATTATCCCAGCATCAAAGCAGCCAGGTGACAATCTGTTCACCTATCTGGCGGCTGTAATCTTTCCTCAGGTCTCTAAGTTCTGATGAAATCAGGGACTGGATGGTTTCTGCCTCCTGCTTCTATTCGGTTACTCCCTCCTCAGTCTCCCTGTTGAGGGTCCAGCCTGTTGGTTGTGTGTTTCCTCCTCTTCCTCATCCCTCACTAACTGAGGGTAGGGGCCTGTTGTTCTCCTCGTCCACTGCTGCTTTTTTACTACTGGGGCAATTTTGGCAGTTGTAGTTGTTGCAGTCCCTATCTCAACCTGGGTGTCTTCAGATGTAGTTTGGGTCCCTGCCTCAACCACAGACCTCTGAGAGTACTCAGCTGTGGCTCGATAGGCACAGGCCAGGCCTCAGTACAGTGCTAAGAGCTGCTGGTTTTCATCAGGGTAGACAAGGCACCCTTCTATTAAATGTTGTGCCAGTTTGGCAGGGTTGCTTGCCTGTTTGGGGGTAAAGTCCCAGGCTACAGGAGGTGACAACCATCCTAGGAACCTGCCCAAATCCTGCCAGACCCCTTGCCACCCAGGGACAGGCCGTCTCAGGGCACATTTCAGTGTCACCCCACCTGAAACACGTTTCCTCTCAGGCCAAACTGGGACCAGACTGTACATAACCCGGATTAGGCCAACAATATTGATTAATAGGATTAAGAAGCTCACATAAGGGTAGATGAGGACCTCAGGAGCATGCACAATAAAATCATCTACATCAATTTCTGGTAGAGAGAGGGGCACGTATTCACTCATTTTTTCCACAAGGTAGCTCCCCCAACAAAGCAAAGTCACCGATGCCAGCATGAAACACATTGTTACTATTTGGGCCAAGGTGCTCCTAAATTCCTTCATCCTCACGAGACAGAAGCTTTCCCAACACATTAAGGCTATCAGTGTAGAAGTAAAGCAAAAAGGCAATGTTTCAATAAACATGTTAGTAAAACACAAGATAAGTAGTGCCAACAAACTCTATGGCCTGCACAGGAGCTTACTACTAATATCTAAAGCACACAATAGAAAAACTGCTGCTTTTGCCCCACATTGGGCAACAAAAAGGAACTGTGGTGGGTTTACCCTGGCTGGGCACTGGGTGCCCACCAAGCCTTTCTATCACTTCCCCCAGCCTCCGTCAGCAAGGCATGCAGGGAGAGAATAAGATGAAAAAAAGAACTGTGGGTTATGATAGATAAAAATGTTATTCTCTACTTCCTGTCTGCAGGTGATGTTGGGCCGAGTCCAGGAAACAGGGCTCCCAAAACACGAAGCAGCCTCTTGGAGGACAAAGCCAAATGCCCTCCCATCCTCCTCCTGCCCTCTCACTTTATAGTTGAGCTGACGTCATATGGTATGGAATATCCCCCTGGTCAGCTCAGGTTGGCTGTATCCCCTCCCCCATCTTGCCCCCCCAGCCTCTGGTGCCGTGTGAGCACTGGCAGTGATAACAGGGGTGTGTTATCAACACCCTCCAGCTCCCAGTGCTGCAGCGAGGGCTGGATGGGGAAAAGCAGCTCAGCCAGACCCACTACACATGGTCCACACCTGCCTCTGACAAGCAAAATAACTCTTAATTGCTGTATTATTCATGCTTTGTTGAAGGTCTTCTTTTCACAAGAAACTCAACCACAAGTTCAGTCTTGACCACCAGTGAAACACTGAATTGACTCACTAGAGTCAGGCTTAACTGTAGAATCTTTTTGCAGATGAAGATGTCAAAAGGCAATCTGTAGTGATAATGACAGCATGATTAACCAGAATGAGACCTAAGTCATAAGTATCATGGACCACTGGGAAATTAAGGCACCAATTTTCACCATTGAGATTGGCTGTGATAGGGCAGTATATCCTAGCAACAGCAGCAACCTTATCCTCGCCATCATAGCAAAAACTAATTTTGTTGTATCATCTATTCCAATACCTTTTAATCAACAAAGTCTTTAAACAGAAGGTAAATACTCACATGCCACTTTTCCTGGGACTGCTTTTGTCTCTAACTGGGAAATCCTTAATTCAGTGAATTAAACATTACAGAAGCTTTAGCATAAATTTTGTTTACCTTACCTTCTTGAAAAAGTGTTGCGGAAAAGGCTCAGAATGTCTCTTTGCAGCTGCAACAGCTTAAGAAAAGTTTTAATGTGTTTCATGCTTAGAATAAAACCTGTAACTCAAAATCCATATTATAAATATGCATGTTATATGTTGGAGCCATCATGCAAACACTATTTAGAAAAATTACTAGTGGATAGTAATGACAACTTTCATAAGAAAGAAACTGTAGGATTAAACATTATCTTTATGATGGACATATACTTCACATATGGTAGTAAGTATAACTTACTTAAAGGATAATGTAGCTGTCTTCAAAGAACATGTGTTAGTTTGCTTTTTTACTTAGCAAGGGATTTCACAATCATAGTCATTAAATTGGTTTACTTTGCATATTTTTAGAAAAGTATTGTCATGGTCTCAGCAGTACAGTTTGCTATGTGAGGTTTGAATTACACTAGTAAATCTTTGGGTGGGACTTAAGTCTTTTTGAGTGTACCTCCACGATCCTAAACTTGGGTGGACATGTATTTTTCTTCAGTTACAGTTATGCAAAATATCTCTACTTTCACACTGTATTTTTCTGATGCGTGTGTATATGCATATATATATATAAAGGCATATGTACGTGTATGTATTTATGTAGGTATAGTCTGTAAGAGTAGACCCCCTCTTCCATGTCCTGCCTGTTCTGGAGTCAATTCTGCAAGGATAGTGCATGAGGCCGGGACTGGAGCAGCAGATCTGACACTCATTTGATTCCTTTTGAGGAAGTTCCATATCACAATTGGAAAAGTGGGCAAACTTTCAAGTTCTCTGGGGTTTCTCTGTTTAAGCGGCTTTGAAAACCTTTAGAATGTTATTATTCTTTTAGTCTGTTTTTCAAGGTGTTATACTAATTTTTCTTTATAATTCTGAAAAACAGACTTCCTGTACAGTTCATATTAAAAAGGCTGCCCATGGATTACACTGGTAAGTACATGGTAACAGTTATGATATAAACATTTTTATAGATGGATACTTGAATGTAGATTTTAACCCATATTCCTACATGAAGGGAGAAGCTACATTTTCCAAGCTGTCAGGTGCCAATAGTTCTCTCTAATTGCCATGGCATTCATGGGTGTGTATAACTCCTGAAATTCAAGTCACTTCTATTAGGAACCCAAAGTAGGTTCAGAATGTAATATTCAGAATATTCATTAAGATTTCCAAATTTTGGTCAGACCCCAAGAATATAGTACTTTTGGCACACAATCCAAACATAATACTTTGATAGTATTAATTGTAAGTCCTATAGTGATAAAAAGTAAAACAGATCCTTCTTTTCAGTCTACTGGTTCTGGGAGATCAGAGACACCACTTTGTAAATTTTGCAAGGAAAGAAAATAGAGCCAGAGAAATATTCCATATTTTTCCTGCTATACTGGTTGATTTACATGTGGAACATGTATTCCCATTAGCTTCCAGGAAAAGTCTGAAAATCTAGATGTGAAAGTTTGTCATGCTGTGAGGCAACTGTCCCACATTGATGCAAAAGGTAGAGAGGAAAAGCCAAGAAAAAGCTTTAATTGATTCATCAATGCACCAAAGTGCAAACAGGCGTGATGAAGTGTAAAGAGGGATGTGACACCGGTGTGGCAGAGCTGTCACAGTGGAAAGGATTTTCTGTAAAAGTGATGGCACTTACATGTTATCTAGGCCTCCTGTCTGAGCTTTCATATTCCCTGGAAACTTACATCTTAGCAGAAATGTCTGACCAACTTGTGAGCAGCCAGGCACTGTGCCATCTCAACAGGTAAACATACACAGGCTGTGAAGAACCCCTAGTTGTATCAAGGTTTAGAGTTATGGGCAGTAAGTAATCTCTGACACATCCAAGCATCAATGGATATAATCCTAGAGGAGATGTGGTGATCATTAGCAGTGATTCCATTCTTTTGTCCTAAAACATCAATTTAAATAAAGTTTAATATCCTCAGTGTTAAAATGATGCTTCTTTGAAGGGATAATGCAGTAGTTGCTAGGTAATGTTCATTAAACTGCATTTCAGGATGACAGGGTGAGACTGTAAAGGAGAGTCTATTGATAGAGAAATATAGTTGTAGGAAGTGGATTTGAGCCAGGGTACTGTACCGAAGGGTTGTTGCAAAGTTCTCTACGGGATTTTTGTTAAAGAGATTGTAGTGAGTATCACATCCAAAGAATAGGAAATTAAAGAGGGTGGAAGCCCTTAAGAGTCACTCTGAGGTTTTAGCTCTGGACTCATTTGATTAACTGGGTATGAATGTTACTGATTTAATACTGATACATCTTACAACACTTAAAATCACTGCTGTGGATATATTGAGTGTGTTAAACTTGCTTGTAGGCGATTAGACACGTGATTTAGTCTGAAAGGGGCTTTGCTACCTTCAGAGAAATATGTTTGGGAAGGAACTCCTGCCATTATGTCCTAGACCACTTGCTTTTGCGTTCAGAGGTGCACCAGTTCCTATCTTGCTTTGGGAAACCAGAGATTCAAATATGGTCTTGAATGGAAAAGTACAAATGCAAACAAGTGTGTGACTACTACTATAATTACTCTGCCACTTTGAAAATCACTAATCAGACTTCATTTGGAATATCTGCAATTCTGCAATGTATTAAAGGAAGGACATCATTGACTGAGCTTGTAAAAGTGCAGTGGAAGGCAAAACAAATGTATGATTTTAGGGTTTTGAAAGTATGACTTAGAAAAATCGACCTAACCTGTATTCTGTAAGTTAAGAGAAAAAAGATTTGAAGGAGTGAGGAATATTGGTATGGGCAAAAAAATACTTGTCATCTAGAGATAGATGTATGCTCTAGTTCCACACAGATCATATAGCATCACCAAACCAGTGGCATGTCTGAGGCTAATTTAGACCACTATTATCTCTATTAACATAAGTTCAAAGCAATTCATTTGGTTACTGCTTGTACTCCAACTAAATGGAAGAAATGGCAGAGTCTGAACTGATGGGTTTGCATGTTCAGCTCCCTAATTTCATGTGCAACTGTAAAGACTGGTGCAGCAGGGGAGAATAGGTGTGTGTACAAGCCAGGTACACATTTTATAGCTTGAAAGATGTGTGTGATGTTGCTATTGCTCCTCTGAGTGAGATTATACAGTGTATTTATTGCTGCGGCTCTATACTATCTATAGTGGGAAAGATTTTTAAAGTATTCCATTTGTGAAATTTTTGTTCTGTTTTCAGAAATCTATAACAGGAATGATGCTAAATGAGCTTTGAATTTCCCCATAGATTTTTCTGAAGTTTTAAAGTCTGAATCTGTATGTATATGGAGACAAATGCTCTTGTCCTGTAGCATGGTTGTGATCCAGATCTTTTAGGCATCACAAACTGATTCTTAAAACATTTATTTTGACAATAAAAACTGATTTCTAATCATTATGATATCACATGAAATTGAGTCTTTCACTTTAAGTGAATTTATACAAAGACCAATTATCATTGATTTCTAAGTTCCAAATTGTATGTTTCTTTCAACTACAAACAGGGCAAAGACAGGAGCATAACTCAGAACTGAGGTTTCTGCCTCTGTCAGTAGTGAGAAGACAGCTCAGGTTTCCCCACTGCACAGAAAACTCCTGGGTGGAGATACAGTTCCTCACCCAGGCATGTACTACATGCTCTTTGTCAGAAATGAGAGCTATTGCTAGAAAAAAAAAGAACAAAAACAGGTATCAGCAATGAAAATGGGAGGAGATCAAACAGAAGGTCTAAGAGGTCTGTAATTAAAAGTTAATGACTGCTGCTTAAGGTAATATCACTGCTTTAAAGAAATAACATTTTTCATGCCATGTGAGATGCTGGAATTTCAGGACTTTATTAGGATGCTTGCATTTATCTGAGGAACAAAATCAATATAGACAATCTGAATGTCTAGCTTTTTCTTTATTTGATATTTGTCAATCTTAGGAATAAAATGGTCTTATTCCAATAATATCCGAATACTCTACAAATATGAGTATCCAGCTCTGGGAATTATTGAGATACCATTTTTCCTTATTTGCTTTCTGGAAAAGTGGATGGAAAAATGGAATGGTGTGAGGATGATCACACAAAAAAATGTGACAAATGGTACAATTTATTCAGACTAACACCCTGTCTCCCTTCACCATCATCTTATGAAAAATGCTGATGTATCATTTTGGTTTAGAGATTTCATGACTGTTAAAGCAAAGGTATAGGCTTAATGCTGTTAACTGCAACGAACTATCTTCTGCTCTTTCTGTCATGTGTTTCCAAACACAAGCATCCATTTACCAAACAAAACGGGTGTGGACCAACTGGCTTACAGGCAAGAAACTTAGCATACTCACCAAACTTGGAAAACACTGAGACAATAAATGGCATTTGTAACTTGAAAACACTTCAGAAGCTGAGGTGTGGTTTCATGAACTGAAACTACATATGGTTCAGAGCTTTTAACAAATAAGCATTTAAATATACATCTACAGTAAGTATCTCATTATTGTTAACTCAAGGTTTGTTAACCAAGTCACTGTTTTCTGCAAGACATGATTTATTTTTCTTCTGCATTTTTCTTCCCCGCCACCCCCCCACCCCCCTCTTTTGAATCAGCTTTCTAAAATCCTTTAGAACTGTCTCTATTCTGTGGTTATGAAGAACCCCAATCTGTGAACCAGAGAACAGGGGATTTTTTTCCAGTAGGTCAACAAAATGATAGATGGATTTGAGCAGAACTGCAGTAGAGGGCACACACTTCATTCCATGTACAAATAGATGAAAAGACAAGTTTATACTGAAGTAGATAATATTGCAATGTACCAAAATAATCTAGATATTACCAGGACTATGCATATTCATTTGCTTTCATATCTCTATATAATATACATTAGGGTGAGCATCAGGTTTGGATACAATCCCTGTCATGGAAAAAAAAGTAGTAATAGCTAGGTTTTGGTAAACGTAGTCTATGGTAGATTGTCACAAATGTCTAAGCAGACACCTACTTGCCCTCTTAGACACTTGCACTTTGATTGTGCCCTTGTGGCCAGGAAGGCTGACAGTATCCTGGGCTGCAGAAAGAAAAGTGTGTCCAGCAGGTCAATGGAGGTTCTTCTCTCCCTCTACTCTGCACTAGTGAGACCACATCTGGAGTATTGTCTTCACTTCTGGTCTCCCCATTTCAAGAGGGGCAGGGAAATACTAGAGAGAGTGCAAGGGAGAGCTACAAAGATGATGAAGGGACTAGAACATCTCTCTTGTGAGGAAAGGCTGAGAGCCCTGTGACTGTTTAGCCTGGAAAAGAGAAGACTGAGAGGGGATCTTATTAACGTTTACAAATCTCTGAAGGGTGGGTGTCAAGTAGAAGGGGCCAGTCTCTTTTCAGTGGTGCCCTGTGATAGGATGAGAGGTAATGGTAGAAAGCTGAAACATAGAAATTTCCACCTCAACATGAGGAAAAACTTCTTTACTGTGAGAGTGACAGAGCACTGGAACAGGCTGCCCTTAGGGGGCTGCTTTGGCCATTAGAGCTGCAGATTAAAACAAGCATATTCTTGTACCACCTCTGAAATGGCAAAAAGTAACCTCAGAAGCTGTGGTTCTTAGTGGAGCTGGTTCCATCTTGGATGAGAACATTACTCTGAGTTCAAAGGGAATTTCAGCTACCATATGCCTCATTGAGAACTGCCACCTTAAGCACAGAGAAGATGCTTCAGTGGTAGTGCTGCAGTATCACTGCCGAGGTTCCAGGATGCAGTGTAAATATTTAACAAAAAAGCAATCTCTCTCCCAAAAAGACTCTAGAGCCCCCATAGCACAGTTTATGTGCTGTGACTTCAAACTATAAAAAAACCTCTCAGATTTGTAGACACCTTGACTGGCATTTGTGGATGCTGAAGAGCTGCTAGCAGAGGGATTTTGTCAGGTTCTCACAATATTCGGTGAGAATCCTGCCTTTCTCGCCAGTGTTACGAAAAACAGTAGGATGTTTTTTGTAAGCTGGACCAACACCTGGTGTTTTGCTAAGTTCTGTTTATGGTACATTGGAAAAATATTTTGAAACAGGTGTTGTAGGACTTTAGCCACTCACCCTATGAGATGGGTGATCACTGACCAGTCGCCCTGTGGGGCTAGGATATATAAAACAGGGCTATAAATTAATAAAGTGTCATCTTCTTCCTCTCCTGGCTCTCTCTCTTTACTGATTTTGTGTTGCTGCATCTCTTCGCTCCCGGTATAAACAGCGACAAGCATTTGCTTCACTTAACAGGATGCCAAGTGCTCCAACTCTTGTGATACTAATCTGCACTGAGAGAGAAAGAGGGTTCTGGGACAGTTGCTACAATATGGGATGGGAATCTACTTATTGAGTGCAAGTCCTCCAAGAGAGACAGAAGTGGTGGGCTCATTCTAAAACTCTCAAGAAGGTGGAAAGATTTGTTGTTCCATTTTAAATTTGCAGATTAGATTCCCTGCAAAAAATGGCAACTGCAGCTCCACCACTTAAAGAGCAAACTGAATGAACAGGAGTTGTTTCTGTGCAGCTGTAGACTTACATATAGATACAGGAGTTCCATCTCCAATAAATGTCTACCCAAGTCTTTGGGGTAATGGAGCTTATGGGAGGTTTTTTCCTGCATTTTGCCTGTTGTGAATATCTCTGCTCTTGATAACCTCAGTGTGCAGCCTTATGTGAAGGCTCATTACCTTTAAAGGCTGTGCATTTTGTCTTAGTGTCTTTAATTTGGGGATTCTTTTCTCTATCATCTTTGTATTGCAAAACTTCCTATGCTTAAGGCATTAGGGTAATCAAGAATAAAATATGTTGGCCAGATTCCCTGTTAGAATAAGCAGGTAGAGCTCTAGCGACTTTAATGGTTTCTAACAGTTGTGAATTTGATCCCATACCTTCCTTGAACAATAGCATTTAAAATAATGTGAATTTAGGGTAGGGCAGTGTCACAGTTTAGGGTCAGGGCGACCCTGTAGACCTATACCAGATGCTCTCTGTTAACCCCACTCCCTCCCCAAAGGGGAAGAGAAAGGGAATAAGGGAGAGAGACTTAGTGATTAGAAAAGGAAACTAGAACAGCTTTAATGAAAATTAAAATAATAATAATGGAATATATACAAATATATATAAAACCAATATTGAACCCAACCCCCCTGATGGTAGTTGCATCACTGTCACCACTGATGCTGTGGAGCAGGCACCGGGAGAACCCCAGACTGAGCCCCGCAGCAGATGGGAGCTGTGTTCAGAAGCTGCATCCTGGTGCCGGATTCAGGAACACATAGACTGGGATAAAAGGCAGAATAGACAGAGTCCTTCTTGGATGCTCCAGGAAGTAACCGAAGAGGACCTGAGCCAAGCCAAGCAAAGCTGGCCAAGCAGTCCAAGAGGGGAGAAGAGCCACAGACCCTCCAGATCCCTCAGCTTTATACCAAATATGCCGTACATGGGATGGAATACCTTGTTGGTCAGTTTAGGGTCACCTGTCCTGTCCGCTCCTCCCTACAAGTGTGGCCTTTCACTTTTCTGCACCCCCTAACGTGGTACACAAGATCCAGCAGTGGCCTTGGTCTGCATACCAATCCTTGGTATGCAGCATTATTAGTGCTGGAAGCAGACACTGTGAGAACAGCCTGCTACCTTCAGAAAGTGCAGTTAGAAGAACTGAGCTGAAAAGTAAAATTACTGAACAGAATTAGTTCTGTTCTCACTCAAACGAGGACAGGCAGGGAGCTCTGGATGAAATGTCCTATTGCATTGATATGTCTCTTACTTTCTATCCTATGAGAATACCCAAGCTGCAAATAAAGTGTTAAGAAAGGCAGTTAACAATATATGGTCTATACAGCATTAAAAAAACTCTTTCACAGTTAATCATATGATTAATTTCTACAAGAAGGCTCCACTAAGTCTGCAATAAAAAAAGAAATAATGAGGTTTTGTAATAAACCTGAAAAGCTTCTGTGGTGCACACAGAAGTCTTTTATATAGGAAGGTAAGAAAAATCAGTTGTCTTCCTTTCAGGTGCCAGATTGTTGCAATAGCTTTCTCTGTGAGGGCTCTTGGGCTCTGGAATGACATCTAGCCCTGTCTTGGAATGGTCAAGTTATAGGGCATGGTTTAGGACCCTTCTCCTTTTGCATGATATATTTAAAGAGTGGGAGGAGGTTCATAAACTGTCTAATGTACTGTTATTAAGTTGCTGGTATTTTATAGTTAAGAGTTGCTTATCTACAGAAGGGTTGACTCTGAGGTGTATAGGATGGCACTCTAATCATGGAAGAACTGTGGAAGACCTGCCTGGTGCCTCTGAGACTGGAGGCACACATTCATCTTTCAAACAGCAAGTAATAAATCTTACTGCAATGTTACAGCAGCCATTGTTGTAACGACTTGGCACTTATGCTCTGTATTACAAGGATTTTCAGCAAATACATTAAATTCCACTGAAAAACCCAAGATGCACATAAGGATACCTGTTTTCCTTGGGACTAGAAAGATCAAGAATCTGTGTAAAATGCATAAGTTGAAGCAGAGGCATCCTGCTCGGAGTGTGTTCAATAGTGAAAAACCTGCAAAGACTTCCAGTCTGGTACTCAGGGTGGATCAAAAAATATTCATAAAGCCAATATGACAGTCCTACTCATCATGACTCTGAAATTTTTTTAGTTTAGGGACATGAAGAACTTGAGGCATTTCTAGAGTCAAATATTGCTTCAGAATTAACATGTTGTGGACAGGAACCAATTTTCACTAGTTGAAATCTTTTTCCCCCTTTTTTTTTTTTTTAGTTCACCATAACTTTGAACACAGTCCCTTGAGATGAGGTTGTTGTAGGGTTCTGACTCTTCATAAACAATAGGCTGTAAAAATAAAAGACAGTTTCTCACCTTTTATAAGACTTATGTGTAATTTTGTATTATAATCTGTCTTTTGTGTAAACTTGCTGATTTTAGACATTGAATGTAGGAAGAAATATTTCAAAATGGATTAATTTTCCTTATTTTAAAAAAAAAAAAAAAAGCCTAACAAACAACAATTACGTGCAAGAAGTATTTTGGATCTAACCCCTAACATTCTGTGATTCTGTGAATTTGACCAACGTATGTGTTTTCTAGCAAAACTCCTACATGAATCCAGTTCAAAATACAAAGATCCTACTTAAGTTTACAAAGTCCCTTTTAGGGTCAGAATCTCATTTGTCTTGTGATAGTAGTTCAGGAATAGGACAGCCATGTTTCTTTCAAGTAGAAGGGTCTTTAGTGAATTCTGTGATAACTTTTCTTCATGAAGGCCATCAGATTCTGACTGATTCATGTAGAAAATTTCTTCAGGTAGATTAAGTTCTTTGAAAAAATCTCCAAATTTCCATACAAAGTTTCTCCCTTTACCCTAAAACCTTTGTACCTCTTTTTTTTGAAGATACAAGCAAGATGGAGGAATGGTAGGTCTACCGAGTTGGGCAAGCCAGAATGAAAGCATTGCAAATATGAAACCACTACAATAAGCAGTTTGAGTGGACTAGCCATAGAGTTACATGCAGTTCCAAAGATTTGCAATGAAACTGAGCTACATAATTTTTTAGAAGCAACCAAAGAATTGCACAGAATGCCAGTGTCTGCAGGTCTCAGTACTTATGACTAAATATCCAGCAGAAACTGGTCTCTGGATTTGTACTTTTGTTTGCTGTTATGGTTTTTACAACATGCTGAGATAAATTGATGTTTCTGCTAAAGGGATTACATACCGTGGAAATCTCCACTCCAGAATCTGCCCTTGAGAAAGCATTTCTAACCTAATGCACTAGATACATTTTTAGATTGAGGGCAAACTAGAAGTACTCCATGATCACACTCCTGCATTGCTTAATAACAGTAGGACAAATCCTGGAGTCCTTATAAAATAATTACTGAAATCATTAGGTGTTTTGTCTGATTAGAGATCAACTGTAAACGGATCACAGGCTTCATGACTTTTCCTCCTGGAACTCAGAAGGCTGATCAAAGTTAGATTACTAAAGCTATAAGACTTATTCCCTTATTACTAAAATTTCAAAGGCACAAAAATAGGTTGAAACAATAATCTAATAGTCATAATTCTAAAATACCAGACAACCTTTTAATCTAAGAGGCACAAGTGGAACATATATATTTTATTTTAATATATTTGATACATGAGTAAAAATGCAGATATTTTCACTTTTTTTTTCTTGTCACCATGAACACATAAACATGAAAAAATATGGAAAACAGATTAAATAATATTATGTTATCTGCAATACTGATACTGAAATACATAACAAAGCAATCACTGCCCCAAAAGCATCAGGCATACAATGTTTCACACATCACTTCAAACTATGGCAAAAACCGTCCACATTTAACAAATATTATGGACATTTTCTTTTAGGTATATACAAACTCTTTAAATTGTGGTACAAAGGTTGCAGGTAGTGTGTAGGCTAATAGCTTTTGTGGGTGAAATTCTTGTCCATTGCTGTTGAAGGGAATTTGCCATGGGCACAAACCTTTATTGTTTGTCATTATATCTGCCCTGCTGATATGAACATTGGCTGCTTTCCCCAAACTATGTGAAGATGTAAGCTGTTAGCAGTCCTGGTGACAATATGTAAATTACTGAGAGTGAACCTAATCTTGTATAATAAATGCCAGTTTGCCTCTAAATTTGTTAACAGTATTTTAATGTGATAATTGAGGTCAAGGGAGACTCCAGTTAAATGCTAAGCTATCTATAACTGTCAGTGTTAAATAGTAGTTAGGTATCCTTGCTGAAAATCAGATATCCATGTAAACGTATATCATTGGGTTTTTGCAGCCAGAAATCAAATAAAGTGTGTTATTGTTGGCAGCATGTAAGTATATTAGTTTATAAATATGCAGCTGCAACTATCCGTAGCTTTTTGAACTTGTTTTGTATTACAACAGGCCAGTAATTGCACTTTTTCCTGTTCTGTATATAATTTTGATTAGAAATCAAGTAATAAATGCATGCCTAAAGGCTTCTGGAAATTAACTGGCATGTTTCCATTCTGTCAACTGATTGACAAGGTTCAATTTTAAACGATTTTATTCACTGTTTCACTTAACATAGCTTCTTTAAAAAGCTTTCCAGTACTGTGATAGACATGTAAGTGATGAACTTACGCAGCAACTGCAGTGGACTGAAAGGGTTTTGTCTATTAAAATGTTCTGATTTTCCCTGAAGGTGTTGGCATTCATCAAAAATCTGCAGGTAATTGTGAGTCAGTGTTGTCCATTCTCTTGTTACAGCTTGGATGCAAGTGCAGCAGGTATAGGGGGAAGTTTTAGGCAATAACCTCCCTCATTCCTCTTCCATTTAGCATAGGCTGTAAACATGAAGGGTCCTGATTTTCCTTTATACCCAGGAACAAATTTATAATAGTTCATATGAACAGGTTCTTATAGTCTAAGGGATATCTAAGGATATCTTTTTTAAAGTACAGAAAATGGGGGGTTTATTTCAGTTGGGTGCCTGCTTTTGTGTGAATATTTCAGCTGTTATTTCAGCAGACTTGTGGCAATTCCCTTATCTTAGTTTTGTCCCTTGTTAAATGGTCACTATCTTCGGCTTAAGAGAAAACATCTTCTCCGATGGAAATCGGTCTCCTTCGGTGTTATTAGCCCCCTATTTGCAAAGGAAATCATCAACTGAGAATTGTCTCCTTACACTACAAGTGGTAGCACAGAGCAGCTCTGTGCAGCCTCCTGCACAACATGCGTGGAAGAGATTATGTAAAAAACACAGCACAGGTCCCTCACTTTCCTTGGTCTTACATAAGGACAATGGTGGTCTTGTGACAAAAAGGCGTGGGAAGTCCCCATACTGCCATCTGCACTGACAGGGACTTTTGGTACACTCTGGGATGTTACAGAATTTCTTTGCACCATCCTCAGTGGTGTAAAAATGCAGACCTACCATATTTTACATACACAGGTACTGCTCTTTAAGTCCTCAGATATCTCACACACTCAGAAGCAGGGAGCTACTACTGATGAAGTGGACACAAGGCTATGGTGGCTGAGAAATATGGGTTTAAAGTACTATAGAATGGTAAGGAGTTTAGTATTGGAAATAATTTTAAAATGAGAGATATGGAAAATGTGGTGGTCCTAGCTCATTTGGTTCAAACAGCACCTCCATGGGTCAAAGCTTTTCCAGCACTCCCTACCACAGGACCCCTGTTCTTAGTGGAATAATAATGATTTGCAATAGTTCTGGAAGAAATACTGTTTAATCCAGGACTTCAAACCTTAATAAACAAATCCTATTCAATTTTGAACCCAGGAAGGAAGGACAAAATATTATTTTATCTGACCTTCTAAATATAAAACATTGTGTTCCATTCTAAACACTCAGGGCTCATACTTTGTAGATGGCATTATTGCATATAATAATACCCTGGAAACTATCCCAGTTAATCTCATTGTTTTGGGTTTTGTTTATCACTTTGTAAACTTCACAGATCTTATAGACCTGTACTGACTGAATCATCAGATATGTAATAGCTTCAATAAAAATTCCTGGTGGAAACACTTCATGATCAAATTTACAGAGCAAGTGAAAATGTTCTCTATATAATCATTTTCCTCCTTGTTAATGCTCATACAGGACAACACTACTATAAAGTATGTTTATCCAGTGAATACAGGTACTGCTTGATAAACCTGTTAACAAAAAGCTGAGGTTAAATTTAAGCTGATTTGATCATTTCTACTTCCACTGATTTCAGGGTTCCATTGCACTCGGTAGGGAAGAAGGGAAGGGCTTGGCAAAGACTTTAGGATTTAGCCCCTGGGCTTCAAAATGGATTTAATAAAAACAAGTAATAACCTGCGATACCCCATAAACCCTGCAAGGTATAAGGAGAGAGAAGTTTTGCTGAAACTGACCGTACTTTTCAATCCCAGCGTAGTACAGGCAACTCATAGTTAACACAGTAAACCTGGAAAATCTGACTCAAATCCCACTGATGTCAGCACTTCTTACACAGACTTTGCATCAGGGGGGTAGTTTGTGCATTCACTGGATGGCATAAAGTTTCTAGAATTGTCAGTCATTCTGCATTAGTGTGGCTATGATTTCACTGATTCCCAAATACACTAAAAATGGAACCTCACAGATGTTAACTGTTAGTCCTCACCTCCCTGTTTGCAAATTCCAAGTATTCCAAGTATTACCGTGGCACCCAAGCAAAAGATTGTGATATAATCTGGAGAAGTGTATCAAAATACATAAGGAGTGAATGCAGTGTCTTGATTATAAAACTTTCATATCTCATCAAAGAATAATGTATGTGTCTATTGGGAGTCAGAGCTGACATACAAAAACATTATTAGCAGCTAGGCTAGAGCAGCTGGAGCAGTGCAGTGGCACCGAATGCAGAAGTAGAAGTTCAGGCACAGAGCATCTTTTGTCTAGTGATATTTTCTGCTTATCCTCAGGGGAATCCAAATAATCCCTGGACATTCAAACTGAGTAAATTGTTCTGGTCCTGGCTGGAATAATAGAAGTCGTAACTTCAATCCAGCACTTATTAGTTACTTTGCACATGTGATATGAGGTGGCAAACAAGTGCAATTGTGGCTTGGAATTGACAGTGAATTTTTTTACTATCTTTGACTGCTCAGTATCAGGTTGGTAGATCATGTACCAGGGCTTTTACCAAATTAATACTATCAGGGGAGTTATGCTTAAATGGAATTCTTTCAATCTAAACAATTTCCTCTAGTTTTTTCCTCTGTGTTTTCTCTGTATCTGTTGGTATGAGAGTACAAAATAATTCAGACAAGTGAACAAATAAAATAATACATAAAATATCACATTTTGAAAGACAGATGTATTTGCATCAGATCTTGTGCTTCTGCTTGAACCTGAAAGCTTCTTTTTATCAGTCTTTGAGTATTATTTTCCAACTTGCTTCTTAATAGAAGATCCTAGTTTAGGTTAAATCTAGAATGTTTCCCTGAAATTAAACAATTTGCAGTTTTATTGAACCCTAAAGCAATATTGTGAAATACTTATATAAGCAATTCTGTACTGCTATCATGAGAAATTATTCACACACAACTTTGTTAAATGCTGATGAAAAGTTGTAGCCACATTAAGACCATTTATTTGTAAATTAAATCTACAAGAATGCAACCAAAGCTATGCCCTGTGCATGTTGCCCAAGGGATGATGCTTGATCACACAAAATGACAAAGCTATTCTTACCTGAAAGGTTATTCTAGAAGTAGATTATTCTCAGAAACAGGAAAGAAAAATAACATATAAGCCATACAAGTATTTAGTGAAGTTCCATGACATTCCCAGATTAGAAGAATAGGCAATTTTGAACATAGACTTTCTAACTTGATAGTTTGTGTACTGATGAAAGCAGAGCTTGTATTTGACTGATGACTCCAAATCTTATTGGAAGTAATTGAGGATTGTTATCCCTTTGGATCTGCGTGAGAGGATGAAAGCCTTTTGAAACTAAGGTATCAAAGGCTTCACGCTGACCACAGAAGTCATGGTCAATGCTAGCAAAAGGAACCTGTTGAAGTTGTTTAGGTCCTCAAATATTATCTCAGGTGGAAGTTATAACTGATATTCATGTTTCCTTAACTGCATCTCTGCCATCTGAGCTGAGACTGCCATGGGTCTACAATATTCAAATAAAAATGGGGTTTGATCACAACATGTTCATCATGTTGTTAGACTTGGGGTTTGTTTTGCATCATCCCCTTCTTTTTTTGATAATGGTTACTTTGGCAATATACCAAGATAACTCTAAGCAACAGTGTAAGTGAAGAATATTTCTAATAAAAAAGGAGAAAAAATTTCATTTACTAACATGGCTCTGTTGGCAATAAGGAGGGAGGTAATGTTACAGAGGCAAATTGTATGCTCTGAAAGTTTAAAATGAAAGGAACTTCAAAAATAAAAAGTATGGGTGATAAGGTTCATAATAGTTCTGCTACAGATACAGCATAAAGCTAGCTTTCAAGGTCAACAATAGATAATAAAAAGTGTAAATGCTCTACCAACAGAAGCTCACATGTCCTAAATGGCACTGTACAGGTTTTCTATAAGTGGTGATGTTTCTTTATTATATTAATAAAATTTTCAGTGTGTTTAATCAATGGACTTTTAATCATTGACTTTGATTGTAGTTGTGTGCTTCTTTTGATATATTATTTTAATATACTCTAATTTTAACTATGCAAGTATAGGCTGGTAGTCAATGATCTTTAATTTGAAAAGAGTCTTTCACTGCTGACAAGAATATAATTGAGCTTTTATAGTCTTCATGACTAGGAAATAATGCTTGTTTGTCCAACCACCTGAATTAATTGTGCATGATTCTGTGACATAGCTAAGACTTTTCTTTAAAAACATCTGAAAATTAAACCACCATTAAGAAGTTCAATTACATCTATATACTGGCTTTTGATTGACAACGTTTCATATATTGATAAAAATTTCTGTGAAGATGACACTATGTAACTAAAACTTTTCATTAGAATATATCACACTTGATTAATTTTGTTAAATCTTACTTGATCTTCTTGGAAATAAAAAAATAATAATTTCTACTAACAACACTTAACATCAACATCTTCTCCCAGATTGTGTGAAATAATTTAAAATTTTAGATTATTGCCTTTAGAATGAGCACTTTTGTGCAAGTAAATGTGAACATTTGCAACCTAAGTAGTTGTATTGGGTCTGGCAGAGCTGCTTTTCCCCATCCAGCCCTCACACTGCAGCACTGGGAGCTGGAGGGTGTTGATAACACACCCCTGTTATCACTGCCAGTGCTCACACAGCACCAGAGGATGGGGGGCAAGATACAGCCGACCTGAGCTGACCAGGGGGATATTCCATACCATATGACATCAGCTCAACTATAAAGGGAGAGGGCAGGAGGAGGATGGGGGGCATTCCGCTTTGCCCTCCAAGCGGCTGCTTTGTGTTCTGGAGCCCTGCTGCCTGGACTCGGCCCGACATCACCTGTAGACAGGAAGTAGAGAATAACATCTCATCTATCATAACCCACGGCTCTTTTAGTCTTATTCTCTCCCTGCGTGCCGCGCTGACAGGGGTTGGGGGGAGTGATAGAAGGGCTTGGTGGGCACCTGATGCCGTGCCAAGGTCAACCCACCACAGTAGTGAAGAAATGCTAGAAACTGCGGGGAAAGAGTTGGAATCAATTGTAGATAGTTTCTCAGTGCATACATAAAAACAAGATGATGCAGCGGTTCCTTAGCCCACCTTTAAATGCTGAATTTTCTCCTTGGACCACACCACAGCAGAGGTAATGCAGACAGTACTATGGTCTATGTGCTTTTATCTCCCTTTGTTGTCCTATTGGTCTCCATTTCTGTATAGTACAAGTATTGCTGGGGAGCTTCATCTAAAGTCCTTAATGCTTACCACTTTGTGGTTTAGAAAACAAAGATGATCTGCTGGGCTGACACACTGAGTCTTCATTGCAGCTACAGGTTTGAAGTCTTGCTCTTCCATGTGCTCTAAGAGGTTCTCATATGCTTCTTGATCGTCATCCAGGAATTCTTCAGGAAAGAAAAGGAAAGGATGACTTCTCAGACTTCCTCATGTCTCTGCATGAATCCCTGCAGTTCAGTGTCTAGGTTTTTTTTGTAGCCAATTCTTAATCTTTCTGCCACTCTCTTTGTTATCTGGAACAGCCGTAGAAGTATCTTCAGCCTTTCTTGTCACTTGTCATTGGATTTGTGGAGGTTGTCCTCATTCTGGTTATCTACAAGATTATCAAGGACTAACTTCCTTTTTTGTGTTTCAGAGTTCATCAAACTAGGATGCACTGATTGACAGATTTCTGTTCTGTATAAGAGCCAGCCTCCTAAAGTATGTCAAAGAGGGTATGCCTAGAACAAAACCTACTGTGAAAGAATGCTTGGAGTTGAATATAAAGATGGCATTTAGCAACACAGAGAGTGTTAAGATTATACAGTGACAAACAATTGTGTTCAATATTAGTTTTGTGATACAGGAGTAGCAAGGAAACCCAAGAAGAGACTACAGTATATAATTTTGAGATTTTAAGTTTACCTTAGACATTATTCCTTTCAACGTTTTGTGATTTTTTTTTTTCATTCTTGCTGTCTCTTCTTCAAGCAATAGATGAAGTTTATAGTCCTTTGAAGGTTTTTGCAAAAATTACAATACAGAGAAGCAATAATGCATAGTTATAAATTTACATATTTATTCTGTGAATCTCCACACTGGTGAAGGTGAGATAGGTATACATTTTCAAATCAGAGTAAGGATTATGTCTATTATTAGCTACTAATTCTGGCAATAGTATTGCAGGACCTATAAAATTCTGACACCAGACTCATTTTGATTGGACAACCCATGGTCTTTATAAAATTGCCAATGTTGTTTTTTTCACAGTACTCTTCTGTATTTCCTTGTCTAATTTCTCTTTTGTACATATCCCAGGAAACAGATGTTTGTAAGTAAAGGTGTTAGTTATGACAATTTTTACAGATTTATTGACTTTCAAAATGTAAAATGGTTTAAAGTGTTGATTTGAAATAGAAATAATGGGTTTTATCTTGCAATTATTTTACACTACTAATAAACTTTTGCAAACTTTTAATTAACAACTGCACCTTGAGCAGTCACATTTTAAATGACTTGAGGACTTTCCAATTTGTATTCATGCATGTGAAAAGTAAATTAAAAACCCTACCACAGAACAATCCAAATGCTTGGCTTGGAATCTAGTGCTTAGAATCTAGGTTTCATCCAATATTGAGTTTTTATGCCTGAAAGTTTATTTCAGAATTGGTGCTGACAGACCTTTTAACCACAGAAGCACATGAAATTCACTATAATAAGAATACAATTAAGAGATTTATATTATAAACCAACTATGTTACTGCCTAGAAATAATATCAAAGAAAAAAGGAAATAAATATTGCCTATCTTAAATACTAGGAAAACAGTGATTAATCATCCTGTTCATGTAAACAGGGTTATTTTTCTTTTTATAACATGACATCAAACCAAAAGCATGTGATTGAGTTTATAAATCAGTCACTACATGCCATCTTTTTTTTTTTTTCTTTTAATGTACTCTGCATTAATATCCTGCCTCTGGCTTGTTTATTTAATTTCTTCCTTGGCAGTAAAAAGTAAGCAGCTATGTATGTTTGAAGGCACTAAGCAGTTCTCTAAGGGTGAAAAAAAAAAAAACTATTCACAAGAGGTGGCAGAACTCGGGGAGCTTCCAGTGGGAATTCAATGATAAGCATGATAAGCTTGATTCATGTTTGGAACTAAAGAATTAGATTTTCTGTTAGACTTTCAGAAATTGCTGCTGCAATAATAGCTTTACTGCTTTTAAACATCTCACATAATATGCAACACCTTTCTGACTCTTTGTAAGGATTTCCAATGTCTAGCAATCGTAGAGAAAACTGAAGACTGCATCCTGACCTTCAGCTCTATGACTAGGCCATTTTTTCAGTGTCCTTGTGTTCTTCTGAAGCATTAAGCCTTTACTCAGACTTTGTTTTTATTCTGATTGCTAACCAGGCAATAATTCAGCTAGCTTCTTTCTTGGTCACAGAAACAAGGAATTTCAGTAAGGCATAAAACCAGAAATCCAACCAGAGGATTTTTAAAAAAATTTTTTAAATTTTTTTAATTTTTCTCAATCCGTTAATAAAATGTTGTTTCTACTTGATGTCATTGTACCTCATGTCTTATAAGAATGAAGGTACAGGAAGCTGTGGCATACATTTTAATAGGTGCTGGATCTGATGAGAGTCTGAAATAATTTTCTAGTATAGTCTACAAAGATCATTTAATACCTGTCATCTACTAAGGCCACTTATCTTGATCTGCCTTGTACTGTTGATATGGATTGCACTGCCATATATAAGTTGCTTCTGAAGTTTCTCTGGGAAGTCCTCTTTTCCTCACAGTTGTTCATTTGCATTTAATAACTTCTAACTCTTTCCACCAGCATCCAGTGTCCCAAACCTAATCACATGCATGTCCTCATAATTCTGAAGGAGACAAGCTGTTGGTTAAGATTTATTAAATTTTTTTCTTTCTTTATGAAGACTCTCCACTTAACATCTACTGCCTTTCATAAATGCATATATTTTAGAAGATGTCTTATTTCCTGACTAATGTTTTAGAGCTCCACTTCTATCCAGTTATGTGTTAACATTTGCGGGGTCAATAATATAGATTGTTCTTGGCACTTGGCCCTTTCAGTTGTCCTCACACTGGGCTCTCTAATCACGATGGCTTGGCTTGTTTTGTTGTTGAGACTGTAAGAAACAGAATTATACTAAAGTGAACCTGAAGAAATGCAGTAGAATATCAATTTGCAATTCTTTTGCTATGTATTTCCATGAACACTATGGTAAGTGTGTTACATTTTAGTAACAGTATGGTGTAGTGTTTGTTTATGCATTTGTGTATTTTTAGAATTTTCTCTTCTTTGTGTCAGGAAATCAGTCTTGTCATCTGCTAAGAAATCTTAGTTTCACATTTCTTACAGTTGGTTAAAAGATGGTGCCTCTTGCAGTATATTTTGGTGTCATTTTAATTTTTCTGTACTTCGTTCTAAAAGACTACCAATCTCTGCTCCACATGGTAGTTATGTAAAAGTTATTCTTCCTCCTTATCTTGTGTTAATTTATGATTCTATTATACCTCTGGATCTTGTGAAAATTATTCATTTTAGACCAGTACCTTTTTCACTTTGCTTCTTTTCCTATATCTGAGTTTCATACCATGTAGTGCTTCTAGAACATTAGTTTTGCTCTTAAGACTCAAAACTGACTCAGGAATAATTTCAGTACCAATTTGCCTGTGTATGTATTAATTTCTTTTTTGATAAAGTACATAACAAAACATGCATGTGCCCTTCCTTATATTGTAGATCCCTAGGATGCTGTCCCCAAGAAAATTACTTTTTTTCTCTGTTATTCCAGCTGCTTCACTGCCAAGGCAGCTAGACATCTAGTCTGTGTATGTACATCCAATGAGACAAAGATGATTGCAGTATTCCAGCTGAGCCAGGAACATTGTCGCCACCTGGCAAAGTCCTTAGACCTTTGGCATTCACATAGTATGCAAAATGCCTATTGCTTTTATTATAATGCAGTGTACATGTTCACATCCAAGAAAATGAGATGATTCCTCCACTTCAGTTAGTTATTGTTCTGTTTCATGGGCTTATTTAACATCTGCTGACAAATAGCTTTTACATAGCAAAAAGCAGGAGATGGCATTGTCGTGTTAGAGTAGCAGGTTTTATGTTTGGAACAGAAAAAAGGCCTACAGCTTACTACTAACCACATGATCAGAGTAGTTAAATGGACAGCCCAGGACCACATATTTAAAGCTGTGGTAGTAGATGTGGGGCTGTTTGTTCAGTGCTATCCCATCACAGAATTACACAGCTCACTGTGGTTGCAGTCTGATAATTATTATTGATTCACTCTCAGGCTGTCAATCTGGGGACAGCGCTAACGCAGTCCATGATGGACAGAAAGAGGATTGGACAGCCACCATCCAACGAGGAAACTTCATCTTGAAAATGAACTTAGATGAGATGGTGCTAGTGGATAAGGGTAATTGATGATTGTTTCAGAGTGGAAGAAGGGAAAAAAGAGAGATAAAAAAAATTCTCTTTGGCATTCATCCTTAGTGTCCTGTAACACTCCAGGGACTGTCTGCAAACTCTGTAAAGTTTAGTTTCTGTTTTCAGTGGTTAGCAAAATATACCACTCTTAGTAGAAGCAGTGATTAGCTTCGAGTCACCAGGATTCTTGAGAAAGACAGAATGGTACCTCAGTGGAAATAACTTTTCCCAGTGCAGGCATATTATCTTGATCTCCTTTTGAGTTTGTAAGCAGAAGCAAATCTTAGCACTTTTAGGCTGGTTAAAATGTTTAATACTTGAGATGTAGACATTAGCACTATATATTACTATACTAAAGACCGGCACCTGCAGTAATAAGACAGTTATAAATTGTATTTTAAAGCATCCATGCTGGTTATATTTCTTTATAAATCTGCTCTAATTAACTGTCAACTCATGAGAGAGTAAATGGTATTATCAGAAGGTGTTGGACAGTGTAAGTTAGCCAGGGTCTCATTTTATTATGTGGTTGGCCTTTGTAGTTTTGAAACACAATACAAAATGCTTGAGATGGAGAAATCACTACAGATTAAATAAAAACCTACCTACACATCTCGATCTATCTTTTTAGCTGAATTCTGCCAAAGCCTTTATTTCAGCACTGATAATGCTGGTTGGAATTTCCTCTGCTTTTTTGCTAACTTAAGATGAGCAATTGTGTTTCAGTTGGGTTTGTCCTTGTTGGTCATCTTGAATGTACAGGACATCTGGGATCTCAAATCTCCTATAAAGTCCAGAAATCATGGTGTGTGAATTCAAAAGTACCAGCTGGAAGCAAGCGCTATTGATATGGCTGCTGGCTGGCAGGGAGTACCTCTGAGCTTCTCATAAAAAAATAAACCTCTGGGCAGAGGGGAGCAAATGAAGGCCCTTCCCTCTTCAGAAACACCAGATTTACTCCAATAGAAGTGCTGCAGAGGGAAAACAGTATAATTAGTGGGTTTTGCCAGCTCTGATATCTTCATCGGGAAGTGAGTGCTCCAGCCTTCACATCCTCCTTGGCAGATCAGCAAAGAGCTTGCTTGCAGACCCAGGGTTTGGAGTGAACACTGTAGGCTTGCTTGTAGGGGTTACTTCTTCTTGGCTCTTGTGTACAAATATTTTCTTTGTGCTACCTTTCAGTCTAGAATCCACTGCATTAATCTAAGTATTTTCCCTAGTATTTCTTTGTCATTTAACAGATGTAATATTAAATACCAGTTATAACTGATAGAGACCATATATTAGGGAAAATTCACTTGGCTTTTCATATAAGCCCATATATATATATATATTTATATAGGGACTTATCTTCAGTGCCTAAGCTATGAGGTCAGTCTCCCAAGATTTTTATAGAGTAAGAGATCAGCTCCTGCAGAGGACAAATCTGAGAAAGTTTCTTAATTTATGTGACCTGACTTAACTCCTTGAAGGGCTTTTCTGTCCTCTCACTACGTTATCAGAGATTGTTAGTAAGTGCAGAGATCTTAAGGCAGCTCAGATGAACAGGAAAAGCAAACCTCCCTTTCTACATTCTGACATTTTTTCCAACCAGTGATATCATTCTCCATAAAACAGTATGGAATAGTGAAATGCAACCAAAAGCGTGCATTTCCCCATCCACTAGACATGACAAAGGGTACCTCCACTTTTATGGGTAGCGGAAGGCAAAAAAAGGATTACTTCTAGGGACACAGGACTGCCTAAAGGAGAGTCATCAGAATGTAAGGTATAAGCCTGGTGAGAAGGATTTATAATCTTTGCGAGTAGCCATGAAGGTTTATACTCTGAGATATAGCTAGAAAATTGGTAATCTTGTTTTCCTTTTATATTCTTTCTCTTTAGATGAACTTAGAGAAAGCAAAGTTGTATTAAACTTTTCATTCCTGTACCTCAGAAACAGCAGAACCATAACATTGCAAACCTGATAAACATGTGCTGCCAGTCTGGGACTAATTGTACCAGCCATCAGCCAAGAAGACTAAGTTTATCCTCAAATTCTGTGACAGAGAAGAGCTCTGAAATGAAAATGGCCTGGATTTACATGGGAAAAATGAGAACTTTGATGGAAAAGACATCATTCTTTCATTTGTGACTCTTCAATATTTCCAGGGTTTACCTGGATTGGCTGAAGAATTAGCTAGGGCATATAAACCAAGATCTGTGTGGACACTTTTTTTTCAGGTATCTCAAAGGCTTCTAAATCTGGTTGTTTTCTTAACTTGGCTTCATAATCCCCTACTGTCCACAGTGCAGATGAATGTTTGGATTATTCCTGCTTTTCTGATTAACATCATTCTTGTCAAATTAATACTCTGTACAGAGGAACACTGTCTTCTAACCTACAAGGGGCAAGGATGAGGCCAAAAGAGATATCCTGTGTGCATTCAGGGAGATTTGCAAAATGCTTGCTCTGGGGCAGCACCTTGTTTGCTGTCAGATCTACCACAGCTTCGCTAGAGTCCCCAGAGCAACAGCTTCAGCTTTCAGGAGCAGAAAAGAGTCTGAACAGGGTACGAGAGGAGCCTTGTTGTCACAGCAGATGTAGTAATGCTGTAGCCTATCATAATCCCAGTGCACGCAGTGAACTTGCCTTCTCTAACAGAAATTACCAGCATGTCATATTGGAGAGAACAGATCAAGCCAAGCTTCCCAAAGGTTGACTCCTTTAAAGGTGTTATAATCAATGTGCATTTTAGGTAGATGTGGAGATTATGGTGCTGTTTGTGTTGGGAATTTCTATGTCATTGGCCCAAGATGGTGCAGTTTTACTTCCTTGCTTTCTAGTTAAACGCAGAGCTATATGCAATGACAGCAAGAAGAATATCAGAGTAGACACAATGGGACACAACTAGGGTGTGCAACAGACCATGTACTCCATTATTGGAGAAGCTGTTCATACTTTGATGCTCTGTTTACAAGTTCTCTTAGTATGGGTCAGGTGGTATTTTGAACTCTACCAGGTTTCCCAACTGTGTCTGTGTATACAACTGTTTGTATTTAATGGCTGTGACACCCTGTATCTTGGGAGTTCCCCTTTTACTCAGATTTGCTCACTTTCACAGTCATGGCAAGGTCTGTCTAATCTTCTGTCCTTTTCCAGAAATTGTGAATTGTATAAGGCTGTGTAAGTTGAAGAATTGTTTCTCTGGTAAGATTGTGATTTTTCACTGTTGATATTAATTTGTGTCTTTATTATTTATATTAACTAGCTTTCTTGGCTATCCCTATTTGAGGCAACAATAACTGCTAGACCTGGGCCTGGGCCAAGCTGTGTAAATGCAGAAGAAAGCAGTTAGCTGTCAACAGACTATTTGTGCACTGCTCAGAAATTGCTTGAATAACTTTTTAGGAACTGCAGACTTGGAAACTTTGGCTTTAGTAGCATGTGTTATGATTGGTTTGTCTTGTGACACAAGTTTAAGTCCCTTGTCCAATCCAGGTTGCAAGCCAAGGATCTGAGCTATCCTCAGGGCACATCAGAGAGAGGGATGTGTCTCAGATAAATGCAGTCCCTCCTGTCTTTTATCTACAGAAAGAATCTGTGGTTCTAAAGATGCTCACTTCTAGGAAAAAAACATCCCATCCTGCACCTAGCTTGTTAGGCTGTCTCTGCCCAAACCTCTCAAATCCCTCCCATAATGAGGGAGAGAGATGAGGGTTTCTTGGGATATATGAGGATTATATTCTGTGAAGAGCATGTACAGGAGGCTATAGCAACAAGTTTTACTCTCCTGCATAGCTGTGTAATACAGGTTGTGCTTTGAATTTAGGGGCCATTTTTTCATGTTACAAGCTGTGACTTGAGGACTTGAGCAGCAGCTAATCCCATGTCCTGGTAAATTCCTCAAAAGGCAACATAGAGGCATGGTAATAGTGGTGATGGCTGTACAATATATTGGTGATATCTGTGCTGACAGGGGAACACATGCCCCTCTCACTCATAACCACTGGAAATGGAAAATGGTGACTACTTACTGAAACAAGTAATATGAGGAAGAGACTGTTCCATCAGGTCCTTTGAAGAACACCAGTGATTAATGGGTGTCAGCACCAGTATTTTCTCCCAGCACAAAGACTGCCTAACTGGTGTGCGGGGTGTGTTTTTTGGAAACTAGAGTCCTGAAATTGCTGGGAAGAAAGCTGCGGCTCAAAGTATTGAATTTCTTTAGATCCCTAAGCAGAGCTCCAGGTATAATAATTGATCACAGAACATTGTAGGTTGGGCTGAGATGTGAAGAGATGAGGCAGAAGAAGGTGCTGTTCCTCAGCTGCATCATACTGCTTCTTACTCCATCACTCTGTTTGTGTCTCATCTGATACCCTTGGTTTTTCAAGCACCTCCTACACCTCTGACCACTGTGTTACAGCTATTACCAGATGATGACTGTCACTAGAAGCTTGCCTTTATATGTGTGAGCATATGTATTTTGTTAATACTGTAGTGTTTCAGATCAGTGCTCTCCACTATTTTTCTTTTACAGTAACAACATAGTATTCTGTGCACTCATGAGGAAGCAAGCAGGAAATTTTAGTAATTAAGGAACATTTTTGCCTAAGGTTCAGTGGCCTAAAAGTAATATTCTCTAATATATTCTGAGTAGTTTAAGAAGTTTCAACAGTTTTCTAAGAAGCAGCATTGCTTTTCTCCTAGTAACAGGAAAATCCAAAATGACTCCCATGCCACTGTATGTATAGAAACCCGTGTGATATTTATGCCTTATTTTTTGCAACTCTGAGTATTCAGATCTTCTACGGAAGCACCATTTCCTGATTTCTGACCTGAATTGAGGTGAGGGGTGGGTACTAGTCTCATGAAAGAGGAACACGATAATCATATAAATGGTTGAGACACAGTTGTACATCATTTGAATGAGACTGTGTGAACCAGCAGGTAAGCAGTTTTGTAATGGGAAAGAAGCTGGTTTGTGGGAGCTACCCTGCAGTCCCACCACTTGGAGCAGGTGTTACAGAAAGATAACGGCGTCTTGTAGTAACCCTTGTAAATCACAATCCTTGAGGAAAAAGTAGGGACAAGCCCTTCAAATTGGGTTTCAAAAGCATATAAAGTGTTGACCTTACAGAAGTAGTTCAAGGAATAACCTAATCTTTCTGTCCCATATCCCCGCATGTACAAAAGCTTGCCTGAAATGGAAAGGAGGGGAGGGAAGTTGTAAAGGTGATGTTGATGCCAAATAAAGAGACCAGTGTCCCCACAAAATCTTTTTACAGCCTCTTTTTGCAATCTTCAGGGGATTACATATTTGCAGCACAAAAAGCAAAAGAGGTTTGTTGCAAAATAGCTATCCGTGTAGAATCAAGGCATAAACAACAGCACTGAAGTAGAAAGCCTAATGATTTGAATAAATTTAGTGGAAGAAATGACACTTCTTAAAGACGATGTTACTTGAAGAAAATATATTTCCTTCTGCTATGCTTCTTTCCATTATTAAGATACAGTAAATTCATGTGCACTCACAAACTTGCCTTCTGCAAAACTAACATAATTTTAACAATTAAAGATGGAAGTGCAGACTTCTGGGATGATCCCTTCTGACCTACACTTTTATTAGATTTATGTTACCTTTTGATATATTCTATTTGATGGAAGCCCCAGCATCCTATCATTATGATTCAAACAGGCTTTGCTCTCTGCTCACAAATAATTGATGCTCCCTTTGCACAAAACATAGTTTTCATCTGATAAGCAGCAGGGTAATTGGCACCTTCACAGGATATTAGGCAGAAAAAAAAGCATCACACTTAGCAGACAGGAAGCAGACAGGAGAAGGTAACCAAATAATTGTGGTAGTGTAAGCAAGGCTAAATGCTACTTGACAAGTTCCATATATTTGCACTTCCTGTAGTAAATATTAAGATTTTTATTTATCTGTAGAGGGGTGGTGGCACTTGAGGAGGAGCCTTTGCAACATGAACATTTGTGAGAGGTGCATTGTTAGAAGTATCTGTATTGAATATGGTTTATTCTTTTAAAGCCACTGTGCAGTTTAAACACATCCATGTGAAGCATCCCTGTGATCCCGTATTAGCTAGTGGGTGTGATGCAATTAACAGTACTGTCGCATCAGATAGGTAGTTAATTAATTAATTAGTTAATTAATACTTAATTGCAATGGATTCCCTAGCAGCTGAGTCTTACACAGTATACCTACAAGTTTGCAGCCTTAAAAGAAAACAAAAAAAAAAAAAAAAAAAAAAACAAACTGGTGTATTTGAGAGAGCCAAGAACTGTTTTCAAGTCTAAAATCTTACTCCATATACTGCAGATAAAAAGATGCTTGTCTGCAGTCATTGGCAGTGTCACTGTGTCTCTCAAAATATTTTTAGTTTGTTTGACTTCGTAATGCTATTCTGGTATGATTTTTTGGTGTCCAGCAGCTAATAGCTATACATTTGTTTCGAAAAGATCCTTTTCAGGTTCAATCATGTACCTGTTAAGACTAAAACTGTTGAAGAAATGAGTCATATGAAAGATGCAATCTCATCAAATTTAGCTTCTTAACCTTTGGCTGGTAATTTTAACAAGTGTTGCATATCTCACCAGTAATTGCTTATTTGTTATTTTCTTTGCATAGATTATGAACTTCATAGTACATGTATTGGTACATCTTTAATCTTGTGAGTTACTCAGATAATACACTGAGTACACTGTAAATATGTATAAATAGAAAGGTTAAAAATAAGTGTAACTATGTAGTGCCGTGCACTTTTTCTAGAAAAAACATTTCTGTTTAATAAAGTCCACTTCTATTAGCTGCTAATTCCAACTTCCTGTGTAAGTGTGTGAGTGGAGAAGAATGCTATATTAACAAAATAATTTGGGGATTAACTAGATTCTATTTTCCAGGCATAGGCCAATTATTAACATTTAATAGTAATTAAAATATCCCTTTGAACCTGTACAGAGCACCAATATATATGTATGAGGTTTAATTATTACTATATGTTTACAAAGGCTGTGGCAGTGTATTTTATTAGATAAGAATAAGGAGTGTCAGTGGAAATAAGACCTATCACATTATACAACAGCTCATTCCCAAGACAAGCACTTGCGTCTGTCCTGATGATGGTGTTGCTGTATTTGTTTTCCAATTACATCTTGAGTGAATGCAATAGAGCACAAAGCATGATGGGAGAAATCTCCTTTCACTGCAATTACTGTTTATGGTCTGCCCAGAAATAGGTGAAAAAACATTCTTACTTACCATCCTTACTTGATTTCTGAGTACATTCCTTAGTGCTTGCACTGAAATATGAACCTGCAGCAAAAGGAGTCACCTAGCAGAGCTCTCTCAGGCTCAGTGCTATTTCTCACTTGCATGCACAACAATTACACTAGAGAAGAGGATTGATTTCTCCAACCAATGATACTTAAACATGCTAAGCTAAGCTTGCTATTGAGCTATGTTGTTATGTAGAATGCCATGCTTCTGTGATACAACGCTTTTCACTGATGCTAATGAATGAATGAATGAATGAAATGAGTTCTTGCTGTCTTCACAACGCACAGATGGTGACAGTCTAGGTCTGAGTAACACACATAAGGAGGCAGTGTGATAGCTCTTCATAGAGCCTACAGTTTGGGTTGTGCATGTCTCGCTGTAGTACTTGTCAAACAGAATTAGTATTTTAAGAGCTCAAATTTATATCATATTAAATGTTATATATGTATATTATATATATATTATCAAATTTCACTGAGTTTTTTTCTGTCTGTTGAACATCTCCAGAAATAATCTGTTTTGAATCAGAAAACAAACGTTCAATTTTTATCTTCAATACAAATACCAGCTTTGTTGGAGAATACTCTTAATTGCTTCTTTAATATTATGACAATGAAGCTTTTTCTCAGAGTTGTGGAGTCTCTAGTATATATATAGAACCTCCTATTCCATTTTTAAAGTTTTATTTAACCACTTTATTGTGATTAGCATTGGTGGCCTGCTATGGTGTTGGGGTTTTGGAGAGTTCTTCTGTTTTCTTTCTTCTCTTAAAGAATTTTTCCATACTTGTTCGTCAAGGAGGTAAACTGCTGTACTTAAGAGAGACAACAGGACCTGGCCACAGGGGGAGGGGTCCAGCCAGCCGAATAAAGGGAGTTGGGTGCAGCCCCTGGGGCTCTGGTTTTGCTCCCTGCATTGGAGGTGGGGAGAAGCTGCCCTGGTGGTGCAGAGACCTCATCCCCACTGCATCTCCTTCTGCCCCTGCTGTCTCCGGGGATCCTGCTGGGCACCGGGATCGGCTGCCCAGGGGGTTTGTGCTGCGGGTTCTTTCCTTGGCCATTGCCAGGTGAGGGCTGAGGGGGCTCCGGAGCGGCGGGGAGGCCATGGCGCCCTCCCTGCTCCCCGGGAGCCCCGAGAGCCTGGCGCTGGGTGCCTGGAGCTGTTTGCTGGCACTGCCGGAGTCAGTGCTGTTTGATTGCCTCGTTAGATAGATATTTAGTAAAGAATGGTTATTCCTATTCCTCTCTTTGCCTGAAAGCCCCTTAATTTCAAAATGCTGAGCATTCGGAGGGGAGGGGGTTGCATTTCCATCCCAAGGGGGGCTCCTGCCTTCCTCGGCAGACACCTGTCTTTCAAACCAAGACATATGGTATGTTATATGTGGACAATTTGTATGCATGTTTATACGTGCAGAAGGGCCTGTAGTTCATAGCAGTTTCCAGCATTCCCTATGTACTACACTGTATTGGTATCATCCTGGTGGTACTCAACAACACACCTGCTGAATAACTGTTTCTGCAGCTCTAATTTGACAGATTCTACCAATATCAGCCCATGGAAAGCCTTGCTGCTGTAGATCATCAGGCCAATGCATGAGGACCTGGAGCTGAGCTCCTTTTGAAACTGTACACATGGTTCACTGTGGTCTGCTCCTCTAGAGCCTGCTGTCATCCCCACTGTGCTCTGAGGAATATGCAGCTCCTATAATATTCCATGAATATCCGTGGCATCTGAAGGGGTATCCACAGCATTTAGAGAAATAAACCCTTCCTGGATTAATCTCAATCTGCTTTGCTTTTCTGGAGCAACAGTCTGTTACTTAGTGAAATTTCTTCCCACTTAGTTTGTCCATCGCCTGGGGCTGTGCCTGGCAAAAGTGTGTGTACAAGGAAAAAACCAAACCAAAACAGAAAAAAACCCAAACAAAATGGGGGGGAGAAGAGGGTGTGGGGAGGGGTGGTGTGGAGAGGAGGAGGGGGAAACAAACAAACAAACCCACATACTTTTAGCATCTACTTTGGGGAATCCTGACTCAAAGGACTCCTGCCTCCCCTCCACCTGGAAAAGGATGGGGGAAACAAAGGATCCAAGTTACCAGATCCAGAGGGAGATGAGCTTCCCTCAGTCCCTGCAGCCACTATTTATCTGTTGCTATCAGATGTTGCTAACAGGCAATGTTTTCTTTTCTGTCTTGTTGAATTGACTATTTGGAAGGAGAAACAAAGCCATGGGGGTTGCACCTAGACTTTTGCCTCGAATTTGCAGTATGTTGATGCCTGTGTCAAGCTGAGAAGTATCTTCTAAAATATATGCTCTGATGTGCTAAATTGAGAGGAGGACTTAAAATACAGCCCTGTGGTGTTGGTTGTTGCCACAGATGTAACTCTACATTAAGAGACTGTGCTAATAAAGGAAATACCACTTTTCCTCACAAAAGACATTAGCCCTGCATTGCTTGGACAGATAAAGCCATAAATTAAGGTGTAATTTTAGTTCTAACAAGAAACCTACCATAGCCTAAGGAAGAAAAATCTGCTTGAGACATGATCCAGCATCTGCTTCAATGACTGAGGTTGAAGCAACAGTCTCTAACAATGTCCAGCCTTGTAGCACTCCCCATTTCTAGGGGCACGGCAGAGGCCTTTTGCTTGGAGGTATCAAGACCCACAAGACCCACAGCTCTAAAGGGGCCCTATACTTTGTCATCTCTTCCCTGCTGTGGCAGGGAAGCAGCATTTCTTTGTTGCTGTCAGGAATCTGACTCAAGATATATATTGTGGCTATACTCCACTGTAGCATCCTAATCCAGTAAAAGTGACAAAGTATTTAACAGTTTTACAGGCATTTATTTCTATGCCATGCTTTTTCTTTTTTTTTTTCCCCTACATCCTGAGTGTGAATTAGGGTGATATTTTGAATGCCAGGTTGACAATTTGGCACCCTTGATGTGATGTACATTATTGGAATAAGGGAAAGCAGAGCTTGACTGTTTAGTTCAAGAGAACACTGAAGAGGATACTTCATGTTCTTCCAAAGTCATCACTAGGCTCAATTAGTATTTGTTAGGTGGCTTGAGATTTTTGGATGACTAGTATGTTATTTACCTACCATTACAATTAATATGGTAATAGAGAGGATGGCCGATCTTGTGGCTGAAGCAAAAGCTGTGGATTCAGGAGATGTGGTTCCATGTTGCAACTCTGCCAAAGATTTTTATATTTTGTTTTGTGACAAGTCATTTTATTTCTGTCTCAGTTCTCCAGATGTAAAATGGGAATAATAATAGTGCCTTGTTCCTAGCCTTCGCTTGTCTTACTGATGACTACATTCTCTTTGGGTGTTAGAATTTCCCTTGCTTAAAGGCTTAACACAGATCCTAATCGCAGCTACTTTAATACAAATAACAGCTACAAAAAAATAGCACCATTACTAACTGGGCATCAGCATGTCTTGTGACATCAATATCATTCTGACAGGCTCCTTACCTCTCAGGATTTTCTTTGCCCATCTCTTCTCCCAATCCTAATGCATTCAGTCCTGCTGATGTGGAAAAGCATCTTCATGGTTAATACTCCTCCTTCATGCAAGGAACATTACTCTGGTCTTCTGCTTACTCTGCTTGTCAGGATGGCATTATACCCTGCATACATCATTGTTTAATTCTTATATCTAAGGAGACCTTTAGTTAATCCTAGCATTCATTTCTCCAGTGTGTGTCCAGTTTTAGAGATTTGCTTATTTTGAGAAATGCAACTTCCTCTTCTCAATTTTAAGCATTTGCCACAACAGCTTTCATTAATGTGACGTAATACTACCATCTCCTCCTTTCCTTTTGCTAATCATCTTCAATAGGTTTACACAAATCTTTCCCATAACAGCAGAATGAAAATAGCAAAAATATCGGCATTGAGTTTGTTTTTTTCAGGGCACAGGTCCTGAAGTTCTCAGTTGAGATCTTTCTGGTAACTGGGCACCAGGAGTGGAAACAGGCCTCTGAATAGTTCCCGTGGTTGCAGACCTGCTCTCATTTCTGGACTAGTAACCTGAAGGATTTCAGAAAGGTCTATTTAGTCTACAGCATCCTCTGCAGGCAATGTGTATCCTGTCCTAATACAATGACATAAACTGTAGGAATCACATCTAGTAACAGGATAGCTCTCTGCTATAATCCTCGTTATCAAGAGAATGAAACACATTTATTCAGGAGTGGATTTGGCTAGCAAGACTAATATACTAAATGACAGTAAAGTCCACCTAGCAGAACATATATTATAGAGTCTTAAAAGATCTGAAATAATAGAAATGAAAGCTACCATTAAATAAAATTTAGGGCCAGATTAAATGTTTTTATGGTGGGTAGAAGTATCATAAATTAAAGTATTTCATAGTGTTTATTATAGTTTCAAGCAAAGGAAATAATAAATTAAATTACTGGCTGATTAAAAAATACCCTATTATTGGCTAAATTATTAGTGGGCAGTGACCCTACTTAACTGGGTAATAAACCTGAAGATTTGCTTAGGATGCAGCTGTTGAGACACCATATGCTCCAGGTAGAGTTTCCCGTGAAAATGAGAAAGAGCCCAAGCTTCCTGGGAAGAAACACACACAACACAAACAAAACAAAACAAACCAAAAAAAAGGTCAATGGCAGTCCTTGAGTTCCTGAAACTGACACTATATTGTAAGTTGCAGACCCTAATTGTCCTGTAAATGTATGGCTTGGATAATAAGAAAAGGCAACAACATAGTTCTCACATAATGCACCAAGCAAATGTGGAGGTCAGATAACAAAGTTCGTATCCAAGTGTAGGTTCACTTGCTGTTCTGGAACTAAGAATAACTTCTGTTTTCTTCATTCCATCTTGCAGAAAAGCAGATGAGTAAATATGAAGTCTTAATTGTTGCTTCAGTAAAGTACCTAATACAAGGCACTTTTGAAAGGGAGGGAAAGAAACAACTGTAATAGCACACTTAAGTGGATCTGATCTTTGCTCCCAGTCTCCCCTTTGTGGCATGTCTCCTTTTTTCCTATCATTTATTTGCCTAGGTCTTTCTTTTTAGTTCATGATCTAGGTGATCACTGCATGGTTTGTCCAGTACCTAGAACAACTGGACCCTATCCTAAATAATGCTGCCCTCAGGTGTTTTTTAGCAACTCATCCTGAAAAACCCAGAAGAATCTTAAGTTTCCCTGCTTCTCTAATAATCTATAAACATATTCTTGGAATTTTAGAAGAGGCCAGAAGTGGTCTACAAATTTGTTGATGAAGTTTATTTTTAGAAATAATGGCAAACTTTAAAATTAATTATTTCTGTAGGTTTATAGATTCAAGTAAGGGATGATTAACTTAATCATACTTACATGTCCATCTATCTGATTTGCATGTTTAATCTGGTCATCAGATGTCTAAGGGCTATAAAGTCTATAAAGTGCTCCCATACTTACCCTAGGTAAAAAACTGGTGGATAAAATTACGGTCATCTTCCAACATCAGGCCAAATTATGTGTGGGGTGGCCTTCAAATAACATACATACAGGAAATTCTCTATTTCTCTTTGCCTTCTCAGCTGCTCTGGGGAAGACAGTTGTCAGACTGCTGTATGGATATCTATGTGGTTTTAGTTTTCCTAGCCATTTTATTGTCTGGAATTCTTTCTGTTTGAATACGATGGGGAAAAATAAAGCCTTTATAATTTGTGGTTACGGATGGAATGATACCCCATGTCTCCGTAGCCTGAACCAAATTCAACTGATGCTTTTAGGAGTTTCCTAACCACTTGTAAGTGGTTTTGGAATAAGCTATCAGTGGCCTAAAATGAAAGCACTTAATTCCTTAGCCAAAAGTTAGACTTGGGGATATAAATTTACAGTTTCATTGTTCACAAATTTACTGATAAATTTAGAGGTTTTTAAGGCAAACACTTCAGAATATGCATGATGCCATACCTGTAAAGTAATCATGTGGTGTTTTTTCCCCACAAACATACCCTATCAAAAAAGATCAAAGGCAACACAGTATTTCCAATTTACTAATTCCTTGGCAAAAATCCTTGTTTCCCATAATGCCATCTGACATTGCCTGTCCAGTGAAATTTTTACTGCTAGTGTGATTATTCAAAAGAACTGCCATAAAATATGCATGAATTCTGGTCATCAGTCACCTTTAGTATTTGAGGCTGTGTTCAAACATGAAGGCTATGTGTCATATATTTTATTGGTTTCAGGACCTTGCCTAAGAGGAGCAGTGTACCTGCTGGATCCACTACTAATCATATTGGCATGACTGGAATCTTGTACTGTATTTTCCACCCTTGGTAGCTAAGGCTCTGCTTCCTGCTAAAATTTAGAGACAATGGAGCATCATCTTCTCCATCGTCTGTGTGTGTATGTGTATATAAGTATAATAACATTTGCAAAGCTTTCATGCACTTCCTCCCTCTGCTACCTCCTTCCCCAGTGATTCAGTCACTTCATATTGTAATACTTTGTTGACTATTGATTTTTGGTTAAGGTTGGAGCCCAGTACAACTGTATGAGCATTCGTTGGCTTTAATTTGATGTTATGCTGCTGCCTTCCATTCCATATTGACAGACATCCTCTTATTTTCAGATTGGTGTCCATTCACTGATGAACGCGCACTAGGGGGATCACGACCTTTTCTCTTATCTGGACAGCTCTTGGCTTCAGGAACATTTTTTGCTGCAGGGTGTTATTAACAACAGGGTGATAGAACAAAGAAATGAAGCAATGGGAAGCACATCAATGTATGAAATTTGCTTTATGAGGATTTCCCTGAGGCCAGAGCAGTCCCTAATTACAGAGGTGTTACATCCCTTCTTGGAATAACAAACTATATTTTTAGCAGTAATGAGAGCGTGGTTTTGAAATCACTGTGTGGTCATCCTCACACTGCTTGTTAATTCACATTTTTCCAGGTACTGATTTTGAGAGAAACATACAACAAGAGACATGCTAAACATCTGTGAAATTACCTGATACCAAATGAACAAAATGTTACGTTTCAATATATGTATTTTGAATTTTGAGCGTTCCTGCCATTCTGTTTCACTATAGGAATGCACTGTAATTTGTAGAGGAATTCACTTAGTTAATATGTTTATGCAGAGACAGGGCCAAAATGTATTAGTGATGTGACTCTGAATCTCTTGTAGCATCTGGATTCTCTGTCTAGATAAATACTGGGAAGTGGGGTATTTTTGTTATAGAAATCTTATCTATGCATCCTTGGGAGATGAGCTGAAATACTGAATTCACAAAAATAGGCCTTGTCTGATAGTTCCCAGATTCTTCTTTCCACCTTGATGTTAATTGTTTTCAGAATATCCTATTTTGATCTCCTTTTGGTCCTGGTCCCAGGCTTCTACAACAGACCACAGGTAAAATGAAAAGCAACCAAATTATGTTTATTTGGCATGCATATATTTATTATAACCCATAGAACTCAAATATACTGTGAGCTCAGCAAAGCTCATCATGGCCTGCACAAGCTGGACATGCTCTGAAGACCAAGGAGAGACTAAGAGGCCCTATTGCAGAATGTGTAACCTGCTGATTACCCAAATAAGTGGCCCTTACGCTACTGCCGTAACTTCTGACCTCTCATGTCAGATGTGTCTGGCAGATTGGCCTTTCTCAAGACTTTCAGTTTACAGATCTGGAAACAAATGCAGGCAATCAAAGACAAATTAAAAAAAAAACAACAAACCAACATCCAAAACACAGGAGCCAATGTTAACAAGTCAATGATGTGAGTACTCTCTGAGGTTTTCTAATTACACTCTTCTCAGTCATGCTTTGTCCCTTCCTTCTTACTGTGTTAGGCAGTGCTTTGTGTAATAAAGGCATGTTTACTGAATATAGTAGTGGTGAGTTTTAACTGAATGGGCTGTGACCAGCTTTACAGTCTTTGGTGTGGTATGGAGAAGCTTCAGCTTCATGTCAATGTATCCCATTGCCCTCTGTCGGGCTGATCCAGCGGTACTCTCTTCCTCTATCCAAAAAATGGCTGTAGGTTAAAGCAATTCTCATTCAGAGCAGGGCCATATGGTGCAGATTTCAGGGCTAGAAAGACACAGTAGGTGGTAAAATGACCACCTATTGTGGTAGTTAATCTGATTTTAGAGATATTTCTTTGTTTAAAATTGAAAAATTAGAAAATCTTCTAGCAAGGAACTTTTAAAGTTCTTCATTACATCAGGATTTACTAAAATACTCCATTTTCCTGACACTCTTTCTTTCATTTGCTTTTAATTAACAATGTTAAAAATAACAAAACCAAAAACCAACCAACACTGCTAAGTGTTGTAAGTGTTCCTAAATGAATTTGAAGTTGAGGTTTATACTGCATCTTCTTCAGCCCATAAATGTTTTTTCTCAGTAATAAGCAGATTATAAAGGATGGAAGTGTTGTTGTGTTTCAGTATTTTGATGACAGAGTTGGTCACTGCTTTGTAAATATTACCAAGCATTCATCCTGCCACAGAAGAGGAGAGAAGAATTTTTGAAGCCTGATAAGTTATGTTAGGGGACAAGAACTCCTCTGCCTGGCTTAGTGTATACAAGAGGAAAAAAGGTTCTGAAAGGTGAGATCATAGTGACCTCACTTCAAAAGGCCCTGTGAGAGCAGTGTGAGCCACTCTTCTGGGAAGTGAGAAAGACAAGTTCTTCTCCATGCCCTGGAGCAACCCCAGGGACTGGTTCCTGGGCTCTAGCCCTGTGGAGCTACCTTCATGCAGCTCCCCACGGAGCTGCCTCTGTGTTGTTATCACACCTTCCTCACTGCTTAGGACATGCTTCTGTTTTTTCCAATGATTTTTTTTTGTTCAAAATGTCAGGAAATGAAAGAAAAGTTTTGCTTAGCCTGAAATTTTTGAAAATGGGAGAAAAGACGCAATCTAAAAAGAATCTTGATGCTGGTTTTGTCAGAAAATTCAACTTACTCTTTCAACTTACTGAAAGTGTCAAGAGAGATTCACATATGCAAGCCCTGCTCTGTTCTTTTTACCCTTTTTAAGGACCCCGGTATTTTTTCATACATCCTGTGTGCTCCTGGGATTGCGTTACAGGCATTTTTTTTCCTCTCTGACAATAATTCAGTCAGCCAAATACAAATCAAAGGACACACCTAAGTGTCTCTTACCCTTTTAAAATAAAAATTATACCTATTAACATATTTGGCATTAACCCTCTTCTGCTCTAGAAGCTCCTTTTAATCTCTTCTGCCTCTCCTCAGATAGCTGTTTATTCAATACTAAGCACCCCTTTCCCAGAAGGCCAAAACATTCACAGCACCAGCAAGATTGTGATTCATTCAGTAATGAGGATGAAATGCTTTTGGGATCCTATGGTCATTGAAGAGCTGAAGCTAACCAATCTACTTGGTAAGAAGATGACTTTGTTCAGCCAAGAAATATCTCATTACTGGGCTCCTAAAGCACACCCTAACTATCAGAAAGAATGCTAACTGGAAGATGAGGGTGTAATTGCACCATACCAGTAATTTTTACTGAGTAACTTTTCAGTGTTAGGTGGGCAGAATGTCCTATTACTGTTAAGGAAAGATGCACAGCTGAATCCCAGAATCTGATAATGAAAGATTTCCTATTTATTGTAAAGTTAACTGCAGAGGCATTTTTGTGTGTTTTAAATGACAATTAAATGCTTTCCTTTTTTAGATGGCTGACAGATTTACAGAGCATTCTTCCCTCAAACAGGTATCTTTGTTCTCTGTGTACCTGTGAGCACAGTGTTTACTAGCAGAGAGTGAAAGTAGGGAGAGAAAACCACACATACTAATACTCATTCACATGTTGAAAAAGAACATTAGGTGGTTGATCTTTCAGATATAAGAAGTGGTTCTAGCACTAAAAAGAAAGGACGTAGAGGATGTAAAGCATCTTCTGTCATAGTATGCCTATATTGTGTCATGAAAGGAAAATGGACAAAGCAAGGGAAAGATAGCAACTCTCCACAGCCAGGTGATTTTCTCTGTTCTGGGAGGAAAGTCTGCTGTAGAAAAATCCAAAGGCCTTTCTTTTAAAACCATTTGGTATCAAGATTATGGTATGCTCAAATCTATAATCTCTTGTTCTGTAATGCAGTATAGCTTATTAAAGCAATAGTAGCTAAGATAGCAGGTTCAAAATTTTGTCTTAAAATGCCATAGGACACTTTCATTGCCTCCTAATAAATACACAAACATGGGAAGTGCCCCCTTTCTAATACAATGGTTAATTCAAATATCAGGGGTATATTTAACTCTGAGAGCTCAGGTCTGTGATGAAACAAAAGCCCTCATAAACACAATTTTTTGTGTCCTGTTTAGGCAGTGGGCATTTGGCAAAGGGCTGTAAAGAATTGTTGTCATTTTCCGAGTCCTGGCAATGCATGCAGTGGTGGACCAGCTGCATGAGGAGATGTGATTGCTTTCACAAGGAGTAAATTAAATAGACAGAGAGAACCAGGCAGGACGCTTCTTGGAACCTGCCTGCAAAAACATCAGGAGCTAGTAGGGCTTCTGGAGTACAGAAATACTGTGATATGCAGCAGTATCCTCACCTGGGTGTGTGAATGAGATCACCATCCCAGGTGGCACTTACCTGTGGAAGAGAGGTACATCAGCTTTTCATGACATATAGTATTGCTGTGTGCTGAACATGGGGCAAAACCGTATTTATTCTGTAGGCATTACACAAGTTTTGTCAGCAGGGAGAAAATTGCCAGACTAAGAATTTGGCCGAGTAACTAGAGATAACATTCCTCTCCTGTCAAAAATAGCCACAGGAACTATAATGAGTACAGCTGACAGAGGGGCTAGAAGTAGCACCAAGCCCACAAACATTATATTGAAGTACTGGCTCAGCACTGATTAACTCTCTCTGCTTCTTACCACCAAGTATTGAGCTGTTGCTGTTCCAGTGTCTGCCTCAGCCTCACAGCAATAAAGAATGTCTCACTAAAATGAAAAACTTTGGTTTGGGTAATTAAAAAATAATTTGCTTTCTATGCAAGAAAACACATACAAAAATGAAGTGTTGTGGAATTTCAGGTGCAGGAAGAGGAAAATCCCCCTTTGCCCTCCTGACTGGATGATGCTGGGAATCATTCCTCTGACCACTGAAGATCTACAGCATCTGGCATGGTCAAAACTGGGAGAGCTAAGCATCTTGCAAGGTTGGACTTGTCTTGAAGGGACAGGGATGAAGGGGAAATAGGCTTTTATAGCAACTGTCTTGTCATCTTATAAACAAATGGATGAGAACTTTTTTCCGTATTTACCTGAGTGTGATTATGGAAAGCTACCTTCATATGGAGCAAAATGCAGTAAGAAGAGATACTGCGTGTTATTTTTAAACCATGGTCAAATGAATTAGTGGTGTAATGAGTTTATGTGTAGTGTGAATAAAAAATAAATTAAATTGGTCCAGTATTTAGTATTTACAAAACCAGAAATCTGTTGGTGTCAGACACATACAAACAGTATCTAGTTTTCAGGGCAAGCTTTCCTTGTTGGGGTTTTTTTATCCTATATTAGCACATTACAATGAAATGCATGGGATATTTGGAACTTGTGGAAGATTCACTGTAACCAAATTAAAATGTGATCTTCAAGAGCTTTACTATTCATGGAGCTTCTGAAGTTGCTCAGTGCTGGAACCACTGCAAAGGACAGCTTATGATGACCAGAGGAAACCCTAAAAACAGCTCTTCACTACTGAGCAAAGATGTTCACTGTTTTAGGCAAGGAAAGGCTTGATATTTTACTGTGTGTTGTTTTCATCTAGGACTATGTAAAGGCTTTGTAACAAAGTCTGAATAGAGTTTCCATTCATTTTGGTTTCCATTACAATTGGCAAACTTTCACAAGGACCCGTGGGTGGTGAAAGTGAATCTGGATTTAGTAGTATGTGACCAGAGGATGAGGAAATTTGTGATGCAGGGAGAAGGGAAATAAATTAAAGCTAACTCAGTAATATCCAGGCCAAACTTCCTGTTGAAGTCTGAGATAAAGGCATTTGTGTAAAATGTCAGTGCTCAATGCACCTCATCCTGAGGGTGCCCAAAACATGTTTGCAGTGATGCAGATCTAGTTCTAGGAGTGCCTGAAACAAAGCCCAATTATTTTTCTTTGGCTTGTGAGTCACGCCCCTCAGTTTGCTAGCCACACTCTACAGGATTATGAATCTTTCTAGCTTCTGTTGGCATCAGAGAAACTCAAGGACAGTCAACACTTTTGAGATACATTTTTTTTCAAAATTCACTCAGCATTGAATTAAATGGTTACCAGGCTGGCTAATATGAGGTATCTTGAAAAATCTATCCGCACTTTAAGTTTTAAATATCAACTATTTTGTGATAATAATTGAAAACAAGGGCTTTTCCACATGCTCAGCCAAGACCTGTGCTGTGGGCAGAGGCATTAGGAGCCAGGAGCTCGCAACCAGGGAGGGATGTCAGGAGCCTGCCTTGCACGTGCGGCAACCCATTCTCTTTCTATCTACACACACATACTTGGCAAAATTAGGCTGCTATGGTCAAAGCAGCACAGACAATATCCCTTGATATCACTATTACAAACACCATTTTAAAGCTTATTTTCAAAACCAGGTGCTGTGTTTTAACGACAAGCTTTAAAACTTAGCTACAACAAAGCTTGGAGGGTTTTTTGGGGTTTTGGATAATTTATGTAAAATACACCACACTCAATAAAAATCAAGTACCCGTACAAAATACCTCATCTATTTTCCCAGCATTACATTAACCTTATCCATCTTTTACTCTTCATCAGCTGATGTCTGATAGTCTTAATTCTGCCTGACTTCAAGTTCCACATGAAAGTTGTGGCTGTGAGCAAGGGATAGCATGACTGGTCCTGGTCCTGGTGTGCATAATTATGTTTATGTACACAGCAATAGCTACAGCTCTTTATCAGAACTGAGATCAGTAGAGGAAGCCATACAAGGGTGCACAAATGGATTGATGTTGTGCTGAAAAGGATTATTTTTTTTTGTGACTGTGAGGTGCTTGCAGCTTGTTCCTATATAGAAACCACTGCAAAATTGCTCCTTTTGAACTAAGCGATTAAATATCAGGTTTGAGGTCTGACATTCATGTGACATCTGTAACATTTTGTTGAGCTTGACTGAAACTATTGAAGTTCTTTACTGCACTGTGTTTTACAGAGAAAATATGTAACAAAACATGCTACCTAGGGCTTCCCCTTCATTTGTCTTGCATCTGTAAAACCTTGCCAAAGTCATCCACTGACACGTCTGTAAAACAAAATTAAATACAAGTATACGAAAGCTAAAAGTAAAATACTCCCTAATATCTCAGTTAATTTACATGTTAAAGAGCACCATGGAATGAATCATGATGTCATGTCAGAAGCCACACTTCAACTCCAAATCTGACAATCATTATGAAGCTGAGTTTGTTGGGCCTTAGATACAGGGACCTAGCCAACTGCCTTAGGCAACATCCATACTTATTAGACAACACGGACCCCAGGGAACTCTTCAGAGCATGGCCCTCACCACCCAGATAAAGCAGAGAGTAATGAAAGGCAGCAGTACAACAAAGCACTAAGTGACTACAGCGCTGGCTGCAGAGCATGAATCCAGTGTCTACCAGGGCAAGCAGGCTCAGTTCTAGGGGACAGACAGACATGTTAGATCTGTTTTTCACATCTTCTATGTTTAATGCTTTTGCTAGAAGTATTCCAAAATCTTTGCAACATCCCTGTTTCATACAGTCATGAGCCTGTGGTTTTTGCTCGACTTTGCAATTCCTGTAAAGAAGCAGCAGTTTCCCTTTAGCTGGATGGATCATCTTGGGGGTTTGTTGTTGCTTTGTGACTTGGACATGGGCAGATGTAGGGTCAAATTATTGATCCTCCAGCATTTTCTCCTGCTGTGTTGGGTATCAAAGCCTAGAGGGAGCCATCTACGCAAGCTGCACTCTGAGGAGGAGGAGAGCTTTCAGCAGGACGAAGCATAATGACGGAACTGAGATTTTTCTGAGCATTTTCTTTCCTCTTTTAGTAGAGTCAACTGTGAATATTTTCAAGAAGAAATGCCTGCTTGATGTAGGGTTTGAAGATAATTCTATACTGTGCTCAGGCAAAGGATTGGAATTAAATCAGAAAAGAAATTTTTAAAGCTGAAAGAAATATCTAAAATTGTCACCCATGTCATAAACAATGGGGATACTTTCTTTTCATGTCTTTATTCATTATAGTGTAGGGCACAATAATATTTAAAGATTTTTCTACTGTGGTAAAAGCAGTTGTTCAGTACACTCTACTTTTATTTTTTTCCTCCTGCAACCTGCTTTGTAATATACTGACTAGCTTTAAATCCTTCAGAATGGAGAACTTTAAAGTAATGCCTAGTACAAAGTCATATTTCATCAGTTTGGACAGGGAAATCAAGTAAATTTTATTTTCTATTCAGGTGGGCTGGGGAAGAGGAGCATCCGTAAGGCAGGAATATTCCATGCTGAGCACAGGGGCTATCAGTTCTGCTTCCTCTAAAAGAACACCTTAGATTTTCCATTGTCTTTTGTAATATTGTGGGAAGCACTTGCTCCACCTCTGTATGTTTTTTACACATAGATATTTATAAAATGCAAATCCAGTGAACTGTTTGGTTTTCTGTTATCAGATTATAGCCACAAGGTGTATTCAAAGCACTGCTGGATTTAATCTTAGGGAGAGTGTGAAAATAACATTTCCACATTTAGCCATATGTATATGTATTTTTAAGTGTGTATCAACAAGGGGACGAGTAGCCAGAGACAGTTAACACTTCCTATCTGCTTTTTAAACCTTCCCATTGCTGTCTGCCAGCCTTTCAGAAGCAGAAAGAGTGTGATCAAGAGTGCGTGGGGGTGTGTGTGGGGGTGTGTGTGAGAACAATTCTATAAAAGATTATCTTGCACACAAAGTGAATGGCCCTTCCCCCATTGTGAAGGCAGAGATTCCCCTGAGATTAGGCAAGAAGGAATTGCTTGTGGTCAGCAGAAGCGGGAGAACAATAGAGCCCAAAATGGGCAGCAGCAGTCGCTGAGGTGGGTGGGAGACTGGCCAAATGGCCATTGCAGGCTATGTGGCATTGTCACTGACACCAGAAATGGCTAAAAGGTCTCAAATTAGCAATTGTTATGATTAGCAGGTGGCTTGAGAGATAGGAGGTCTGTGGAAGTGATTGGTGGTTTAGACACCACGTGCTATAGCTCAAAACACTCGTTTTGCTCTTTAACAGGGAATTACGAAATTTCTTAAAGGAAAACAATTCTGATGAAAAACAGAGCACTATAGGAAACAGTTCTTTAAAGAGGACATGGCTTTTTATGAAAGTATTACAATTCCTTCAAATTTTATTTTTGTGAAGGAATTCTGTCAGGGAAATCAATGTTATTCAACAATATTTCATCTGACAAGGAAAAAGCAGAAAAATTACTCTGTAACATATGCATTCCTTTCATAAATATCTTGTGTACTTAGGTTGTTAATTTGCTCTTGAGAGGGCCAAAGACACAAGATTCAAAAACAGATTTATAAGAGCCAAAGCTCAAATGTTTTGGTCCAGAGGCTGGTTCACACACTGCACTAAAGTAAGATCACATAAAATGTGAATCTCCTTCTATTTCATGACTTTGAAAATAAATTCAAGGATGTCAGGGACATATTAACACTGGCTCTTTTAAAAGTTAGGTCTGAATTCTCCGGTTTCATGGATGTGCAGATAACAGTACTCTCCTGAGGACTGTCTCTGTTTCAGACCCAAAATCTGGAGCACAGCAAGTCCGAAGACGCTCTTGGAATAATATCCATTTGCGCATTAACAGTCTGCTCTTCTTTTTCTTAAGACTTACACTACCTACTCTCACAGCAGAGAGAGTAATGACTTGTACCCAGGTTCAATTTCACAAGTACTCTCTGAATGATGTGCAAACTTCTGTCCTGGACATGCTACGGGAGCCAATTCTGCCAAAACATGTCTCATTAGGGACCAAGACCAAATGCAAATTTTTGTATAGTATTTCATATTTAATTGGGATTTTGCTGTTTCTGAATACCAATCTGAGTGCATTAGTGATGGGCTATATCACTGCTACTTATTTCATGTGCATCACTGGACAACTAGAGGATGTTTTTTACATTTGCCAGAACTGGGCTTGAAAGTACCCTCTGAAGGTAAAAACTTCTGCATCATGTCCCTAATTCCAAGGAACCTGATAGTAACTGGGTTGACATTATCTCAAGATAGAAATAACATATCCAGCAGCTGGTGGTTGCTTTGGAAAATATTAGCCCTACTGTCAAGAAAGTCACAGCAGCTGCTGCTCTCAGGTCCTTCTGTATTCAGCCAGCAGGAATGTTAGAATACCTCTCTGTAGTACACACACAGAAAAGAGTGGGAAAAGGGGTAGCCCAAGGTGGTGTTGTCCTATAAGTTTTAGAATAGTTGTGAAAACTAGCAGCACAATTTCATGAGATAACAGTTTCTATGACCTTGCAAAAAGGGGAAAAAAGCAACCCAACACATAGTCTCACAGGCATATGGCATTTCAATAGCTCTTTAGCTGCCATCACAGGGGACTGGATTCAAAGTAGCTGAGACCTGATTATAGACACAGCTTAGGACAAATGGGGTCCTGAAGTTGGCACCCACGCATCTCAATTTTGGTGGGATGAATCTGCAAAGGGAAAGATTTCAAGGGAAAGGAAGTAAGGACAGTTTGTCAAAGGAAGGTTTGGTTCCAGGCTCATTGAATAAACATAAATAAACATTTGGTTCAGGCTCATTGAATAAGCTGAATAAGCAGTCCAGCTGCCCATGCCACAGAAAGTAAATTGAATGGGTTAAAAAAGGAGAAAATAAACAATGCAAAGGGGGGGGTGAAAAAATGACATCTTTTACAGTCTTTTTTCTCATAATTATAGTTCTGCCAATAGAAACAGTGCAGAAGTAGTTGTGTATGGCTTATGATATTATGATATGGCTTTATGGTTTAAAAAAAAATCTTAGAATTAAATATTGCAGAATTTCCAGCAACACTACCATTAAAGATACTGTGTTTCCTAAAGATTTTTTTTGGTGAAGCCACCATGACAAACACGTTGTTTTACATTCAGTGAAGCCAGAGGTATGAATCCTCACAAATGAGATCAGTTCCAACTCTGAATGATATGTGAATAATCATATATATTCTAAATAAAATTTTGTCACAAATCTGCCATCTCCTTCTCTTTCTGTCATACAATTTATACTTGCAGCTTGAAGACAGAAAATTACACTGCAGGTTCATGTCTGAGTATTGTTTCCTTTGCTGAGAAGTTAGCTGTGAAGGTATCTAGATTTGTACCTGAAACTGAAGGGCAAGAACAAAAAATCTAAGGCAAGTACAGTAAAAAAAGCTACCATCCCTTTCATACATCTGAAATAATATAATTACTGTAAAATAAAGCTGTAATCAAATACTAATAATAAAATCTTCAATGTCAGATGTCAGATGATTTTTAGCCTTGCTTTTAATTTATTAACTAATTATTCCAGCTTCTGTTTTATTTTCCCTGAGAGAAAAAAGTACTGTAATGGTTGTAATATATCTTTGTGCCTTTTTATTTTATTTTTTTTTCCTATTTCTTTCTGCTAAATAGCAGGAAGCGCTATCACAGCTTTCCAGTGCATGATCTTGTTTCCTTTCCAGTTGGGGAAGCCACTGAATTTCTATCTGTCTCCATTTCCATCCCGTGACCACACAGGTATCCTCAGGTGCAAAGCTGAGAACTTGTGCTTCTTTCTGATCCTCCACTTTTCCTTCTTGTGGTTTATTTGCTTGTTTTATCAATGTATGTACTGGACACAGGAAAACATTTGGGTTTTTTTTTTCACACTGTTGTAGTTTAAATGCAGTTTTTGTATTGTACCATAGCAGAGACAAGTGATAATGAGGATTAAGGTGGGAGGCTTCCTTGTTGTTGCATTTCTCTAAGTCAGACAGAGTGCAGCAAATTCTATCATCTTGATTTTAGCATATATGTATTCTGGTGGTCATTTGGGAAAAAAAAAAAAAAAAAGCTATGGAATTTCCCCCTGACCCTCTACCTGTAAAAGCTCCCAAACCTTGCAAAAGAGAAGCTCTGTACAATATTCACATTTTCTTTTGTGGTAAAAGACAGCAAATGTCACCAGAGAAGTGATACCAATGGCACTCAGGCTGCACAGCATAAATGAGAAAGAAGCCTCAATGATATGGAAACTGATGATTTAAACTTTTTTCTCTGGGTTTAGTCAGGTACCTTCCTTCTGTTCCTTTATTTCACCATGTTTTATTTCGAGCTTTGACTGGGTAGAAATATGCATATTAAGTATCTATCTTGTTGCAGAAAATATCAACCAAGCCTAGGAAGCTGTCTAGTCTAGAATACAAAACTTGGATCTGATGATTCAAAAAATGCAGATTATTATGAAGTACCTGGATTCTCATATTATGCTTTTCTGTGAGAAAGAATAATAAGGATTTTCCTTAAAAACAGAAGACATTTTTAACTCCTAAAAAAAGGAAAAAAAAAAAAAAGGAATAAGGTTTATATTTCTTATTTAAAATTTATTTACAGACACTAGATATTTCAGCCCAAAAGGATGATCTTTTCAGAAAGCTGTAGAAAAAGTTATAAGGGAAACTGCTTTGCACAGCTCCAGTGTTGCACTTGCTGATATGAACATCCAGTAAAGTGTATAGAATGAAACAGCACTGATAATAATAGTTTAAAAAATTTAGAATGAATTCAGGGTTTGAAACTTTTGTATCCCGAGTGGTTTTTATTTGTTTGGCCCACAACAGAATAACTGGCTGAGGGCTCGTTACATAACTGAGAATAGTAATATATAAGGAATTAAGAGAAATTACAGTTTTCATTAATCTTTAGATGGTCAAAATTATTTAGCTTTTGTTGTGACTCTTCTCCACTACTTTTGATAGAAACAGAATTAAATAAAGAAACATAAAGAAGCATACAAAAAAGGAGAATGCTTAGAAAACTCACCTTGCTAAAGATAATTTGCTGTCATTGTTGGCTTTTCAAGTGGAATTCAAGTAAGTGTTGCAAAGAATTCAGATAAATATTTTCCTTGTATGATATCTGGATGAGGGTGATATGTTTGAAAATTATTAATAGACACTAAGTGAGGCATCAGGCTTTACTGGCTTTTCCCTAGACCACCATATGCATATCACTTCTCATGTTCCTTTAATTAGAAAATGGATAAAAATTAGATGGCTTTGTGCTTCTTGTAGCAAATCCCTCTTTGCCTTCTCAGGATGCTCTAACAGTACAGAGAAGCTGTAAATTTTCTTCAGCCACACCTGGAAGTTTCCCATTTTGAAGGAGGTAGAAGCAAAATTGAAATGAAAATAGGAGCTTGTATTAAGGATCTCCAAGTCCTCTAAACTGAGGTGAATCTGGACAGAAGCAGTGTTGTGCCTGAGCTTTTCTGTATTGAGAAGTTAAATATAGCCAGAATTTAAAAGCAAATAAAGATCATTTTATATATGATCAGGGCTCTATTGACTTCAGAAGCTTCTGTCAAAACATAAGAGGAGGAAAAGTTTTTTATATGGGAGAAGAGAGGGGGATAAGTCAGTAAATGGGTGCAGGAAAGTATCTGAAGTGCTGCATAGGCAATAGGAAGCTCTGAGGGTGCTCACCTCAGCAGCAGAGTGGAGAAAGGAGAAAGGGACTTGGTGGTCCTGGTATTCAGCAGGATGACCATGAGCCATCAATGTGCCCTGGTGGCCAAGAAGGCCAATGGCATCTTGGGGTCTATTAGAAGGTGTGTGGTTAACAGGTAGAGAGAAGTTCTCCTCCCTCTCTACTCTACCCTACCCTGGTGAGGCCACATCTGGAATATTGTCTCCAGTTCTGGGCCCCTCAGTTCCAGGACAGGGAGCTGCTCAAAAGAGTTCAGCGCAGAGCCACAAAGATGATTAAGGGAGCGAGCATCTCCCTTGTGAGGAAAGGCTGAGGGAGCTGGGGATCTTTAGCTTGGAGGAGACTGAGGAGTGACCTCATTAATGTTTATAAATATGTAAAGGGTGAGAGTCAGGAGGATGGAACCAGGCTCTTCACAGTCTCAACCAATGATAGGACAAGGGGCAATGGGTGCAAGGTGGAACATAGGAGGTTCCACAAAAACATGAGAAAAAACTTCTTCACTGTGCAGGTAACAGAGCACTGGAACAGGCTGCCCAGAGAGGTTGTGAAGTCTCCTTCTCCAGAGGCATTCAAAACCCACCTGGGCATGTGACCTGATCTAGGTGATCCTGCTCTGCCAGGGGGGTTGGACTAGATGATCTTTCGAGGTCCCTTCCAACTCCCAACATTTTGTGATTCTGTGAAAGTGGGAAGAGAAAGTGCAAAGAATTTTATATTTTAATGTCAAGGAGAGGATCATGACCACTGAGGTCCAAAGAAGATGTGGAAACAGTTTTTCATTAACAAAAGGTATATGGAAGATGAAATGGAGTCATAATGTAGAACCAAAATGTTTAAACATAAAGATTAATCCAAAAGGGGTTAAAATGCATAACACTGGATTTCAGTGAACACTGAGACAACACAGTGTCTGAGTAGGATCTCTGTTATTATCCATTTACCCATGCAGAACTACAGTGACAATGCAACAAGTTTGGTTCAAATCTCTGTTGCTGAGAGTGGAACACTATGAATACCTCCCTGGGAAATTCTTCTGCTTTTTCAGAGCTCCGGCATTAGGAAGGCTGAACAACATCCAATCAGAGGCTTTTCATGTCCCATTTTCAGACAATTCTTTCTTTGCATTGAAGCAGGACCTTGCTTCAAAAACTGAGAGGTAATACACAAATGGTCTAAATGGTCTAAATGGGGGGGGGGGGGAAGCCTGACAGTAAGCAAAAATGAGCTATTCAAAGCATCCAGTTCCAGTTGGTATTCACAGAGATACACATATGCTATATGTACACATACATAAAAGACACATTTATCTACACATGTAGCTAGGGATGTTTTGGGTTGAAAAAAAAAGTAAGTAGTACTTTCTCTCACCTTATCTGTGCATTCTTGGGTCATGTAGCCTTTGTGCTGACTCTGGACAAAAATCCCCCTTTGATGGAGGATACATGCTGAAAGGTAGAATTCTGAATTATGTTCTCTAAATTATCCCGTGCTCAGAGAGCAGGTATTGATTTTAAAAATGACTGAGCCAGGCCTCGCATTGCAGTCCCCCCAAAGCACAACAAACTGCAGTCATGTGTTCCGCTACCAAGAGGCCACAGTGCTGGCATTGTTTCAAAAAATCAGAAAGTCATCAATCAACCAAATAGTAATCGGAATAAGTACATGGTATCTAAAGACACATTTTATCCAGTTACATGCTCCAATTCAGTTAGCTACGAGGAGAATTAGAACAATATTGGACCGATTAACAAGTCTACCTTGGGAACTGTAAGCCGTTATTTATTTTGCTGCCTTATATAAAAGAATGAGGAGAATTTCATCTGCATAGTTAAGCATTCAGTAACTTCCCACAATAAATAACCCAGCACCTTTTCATGTAGAGTGTTTTTTACAGAGCCTGATTGAGAACACAGGATTTTACTGTAAGTGGTTACTGTAGCTTTCAAATGGTGTGGACACAATAGTGTTTCAGGAAGATTTTTATTTTTTTCTTCAGTAGCTGTTAGCCATTGATGCTGCAGCGGAACCTCACAAGCAGTAAAATTATTAGGATCAGTATATTCAAATCATCAAGTTTTATTTTAAAGATACTATTTAAGGATCAATGCAAAAAGCTCAATTTAGAATTTCAGTCCTGCACAATTCAATTGAATCAATAATATACAGTGTTGCTATGCAGGATGTGCTTCACAATCATACAAAATATACTGTTTCTAAAGAAATTTATGGCTGAAAATACACCATTCAAGTGAATTCATATATCTCTGTATACTTGCAGCTGTCTTTTGGTAGACACAATACAGGGACAGAGTATACAAAATGCTGTGTAAGTTAATAGCTCATACAATTAAGAACATTGAATTTTTCTGCTGCTATATAGCACTTCCCATAATGAAATGTCTGACTTTAAGGTTCAGAGGTTTAGAACTCCAGATTCCGATTGCTATTAAACATAGCACATGGTTTTCAGTATCAAGGGAATAGTTTACAACTATTTTAATTCAATAAATCTGGACTTTACTAATGAAAAAAAAAAAGAAAGAATGTACATGTATACTTAAGATGTTATAGTGTTTTCTCATAAGACCTAAATTTTACATACATTTTTAATATTTAGAGAAGAGGATGTTTTTCCATATTCTTACTAATGATAAATATAAAAGAGTTCTTGTTTTCTTTTCTTAGAGCACTCCACCTGTCTGTGTTCTGTAATTATATATGAAACCTGCAAGATATGATTTACATTAATTTGTAGGGGTTTGCTGTAACCCAGATTTAGTATGAGTTTGTGTCACAGAGCCACTCCCTGCTCTTTGTTTCCTTAGCTTTCAAGAGACAGCAAGGTTGAAGGAGTGGAGCTTTAATTATCTTCTTACTGCAGAAAAGGCTGACTTTTCTAGGTCTGAGCTTACAAAATGGAGCTGGAAGGATCAAAATTAATCTGTATGATACCTGGCCAATGTATTCAGCTACTTGAGGGTCATGATATTAACATGCTGTCAAGTCCCATCCCTCTCAAAAGCACTTCTGTCCTTTCTCCTTGGGAAAAAAAAATAGCTTCTGGGCAGCAGTGCACTATTCAAGCCAGGTGAATAAGCTTGACATTGGCAATGGTGATAGGAGGCATCGGAATCTTTGCTTTCCTATGCAATGATCACTGCAGAGCACTGAAAAATATGCAAAGGGGACGTTGCTGATTTGTTCAATAGCCCTATGTATTTGGGAAACAATATCCAGAAAGGAGAGAGATGCTGATTCTTCCTCACCGTTTTCAGTGAAAAGCATTTTCAATAATCTGTCTAAGGTAAATAGGGAAATTTACATAAAGTATAGGTAAATTGTTCAGGTCTGCTCAGGACCTTTTTGTTACCTACTTCTCCAGATATTTAAGTACAGTGGAAAACCCAGGCCTCTGTGACTCAGAAGCTCAGTCCCTTTGTAAGCAGGATCTGTTTTTTCAGTAAGTATAGCACTCTTCAGAGTTTTGGTTCAGGTAAATATGCATCAACAATGAAACTAAATGAGGTTTGCTTTAATAGTTCTGTATAGATATAGAGCATTTTATGTATTTGCTAGAAATAGCTAATGGGTTCTAATTCCAGGGGTTTTTCCTACTCTGATGTGTCTGTCTGTCTCTTTGTGCAAGTTTTTCTGTCTTCATTGAGATACGGTCAGGAGCCTCTGTCCTGCTGAAAAAAAACAGAAATTCTACTACACCTGTAGGATACTTGAAGTATGGAAATCAGAAGGGTTTTTTGCAGTTTAATTGTTATTAATACTGTATTAACAACAATGAATGAAAGAATGTTTAATCTTGTTTAGGTCACATCATAATTATCGAGACATTTTACTCTATGTCTGCTGTTTGATCATACGAATAATGATTAACTGGAGAGACAGCTGTTTTGGTATGTGGTTTTTTGGTAGCAGGAGCTATCACAGGGCAGGACATGTTTCTCAGCTTACATATATGAGAGCTAGAAATCATTACAGGGTGTGTCAGTTGCAACACTGAGCTCATCTTCTAGAAAAAAAAAAAATTTGCAAAAAAATACAGATTTTTAAAGATTCGCCTTTGACTTCATGTAATTAGATTTCTATAGTATGCTGCATTTTCCTATTTTCCCTCTTCTACAGTCTGAAGTTAGCCATGAGAAAAATAATTGCTACATAGAGTGATTAACTTGTATGGAAAAAAAAAAAAAAAAAACAACAGTGTTATGGATGTCATAAAAAATCCTGAATAATAATGCAGGAGCTGTTCACTGTCTTGTCCCCAAGAATGCAAACTGAAACACATTTTTTAAAGGACAAGAAGCTGATAGTCACTATTTTTTCTTCTCCTTTCCACTTCACAGCATACATATTTTCTCTTCCTACGGTTTCAAGGTTTTTCTCTGAAGAAGTAGATTTGTAAAAGATGTGAGTTTTTCACACATGGATGTTTGTAATTTTGGAGAAGGAGGACAGGAATAGCAGAAGGAAACATAGGAGACAGTGTAATTCTTACCTGTTTTGAAGTCCCATATGATACCTAAAAATAGCTCTTTGCAGAAACTATCTGCTTTTCAGATACTCTTAAATTGGAAATGAAGTTTACATGAAAGCCAGAGTTAAATATGGGTGCAGAATTGGGTAAAATAGGTATCTTCTCTTAAAGCAAATTCTTAAAAATTGATGACATAAATATAGGCATACTGATGAGAGCAAAAGCAAGTCCCTAACCGGTTAGTGTGACCTGCAACTGCCTCAGTCTATGGGCAAGCATCACATAGCCATTAAATCCCTCAGATTTCTCTGTTAGATTTATCCAGGTTTATCAGGAGAGTAGGAGGAGGTAGCACCAGGCCCCACTCCCACACTGAGCCCTTGTTCCAGGTGGATGGCTCTTGAATGGATTCATGTGGCAGAAGAAATGCCAAAACTTATCTGTCCCATATATGTGTGGTTTCTCTGAAGTATTTTATACTTATGACAAAATTGAGACCTAAAAGCTGAAGGAAAGATAGAAAGAAATGCAGAAAAAGAAATCTGGATTCTTTTCCCATTCTGACAATATTGTACTGTAACCTAAAGATAAGGTCATAAAATTACTTGCTCTGTTTCTTTATTTGCAAAATGGGAAGCAGAGGAGTTGCCTGTGATCATGCGAAAGTAAAAACATAAAGCCTTAACCCTCAAACTGTTGTTCTTGTATTTTGCAAATGATTTTTCAGGTCCTAAAAAGTATGTGCTGCAAAATACATTTATCAGAAATAAACTAATTTAATTAATACTTCAAATTTGTTTTCAGGAGAAAACAAACAAAAAAGGCACAACAACAACACATTAACGGTTCCTAGGTCTGTTAACCACTTGAATTGTTTGTTTACTTCATGCTGAGAGTCTGTATGAATGAGAAAATGTGAATGACACAGTAAGAAACATGGCTGTAGCCAGCTGTGACAAACCTCTGTTGGGAGTGAAAGTTAGGTCCTTCCTCACATTCCCAGTGGACTAGTGTAACATGGAGTGAAATTCACATACTTCAAAAAGGTTCCTCATTTGCAATTTATGAGACAGAAGTACATCAAACAGATAAAAGCCAGCAAATGATCAGAAGTTAAAAGTGAGGGGTAGCCCGGCTTCAGAAAACTTAGTTATCTGGTCATGCCATTCTATGAATAACTTACCTCAAGAAATCTATATCTAGACCATATACCTTCAGAATAGTATCTCTATTCTAAGGCAGTACCCTGCACAGAAAATTGTTTTCAGTGGTTTGCTCTCTTCTGTAGAAAAGTGCAGGAGTCACAGGTTTGTGACGTGGCTCAGTACAGACCAAGTGCTGCCTTCCAGGTCAACTGAGGAGCAATGCTAAGCAAGGAAGCAGCCGTCCTCAATAACCCTAGATTGCTAGATTGACTCCTGGTTTTGTTTCCACTTCCTTGACTTGGAAGACAAAAACCTGTGGATTGAAAGGGTGTGCAATAGATACATGTCCCTAATTTCCATTCCAAGGTGTCCACTGAGATCTAGGAACATTCAAAGCCTTTTCTGTTCTAGTTTTTGCGATAGGAGTAGAATTTATCTGTGTTGTTCTTGATGTACAGCATGGATTTTGTCTGTTATGATCCTTGACTTAACCTACTGTCTCTACTTCTACTATAATTTAAAGCTATTATTGTAGTTGATGGATTCAAGTTCATACAGATTTAATATTTCAGTTAAGGCGGTTTTTTGCATTAATATTGACAGATACTTTAGAGTGCAAAAAAAGAGAACACTGTTTAAGGGGGTAACTAACATTACTTATAATGGTCTCTTCCATCTTCTTATGTAGGGGTCCAGAGTTCCAGTCATGTCTGTTTCACTCTTTCTAGGAAGTGTCTAATGGCAGTTAGTTCACAAACTCTCTGAGAAAAGACTGTTGTTTTGGCCTTAGTTTTAATGAAGCTGTCACTGTGGGGTCTGTGCCTCTGAAGTGACACAGCAGTGTGCCTACATAGTATCACCACTCCTAGAAGTTTGCAACTGCACACTGTCCCACCTGTCTGATGCTGCGCTAACCTCTCACGGAGCATATCCCATTAGCCATCTATGATACTCACTTCCTAATCTTATTTCCTGCTTCTCAATGTATCTACTAAATATTCTCAGAATATGCCCAGAGGGATAATACTTTTTTATTATTTTAAGGCTATATTTGATAAGAGAAATAATAGCTTTGACTCTATTGTCTTTCTGGATGTGGTTTGGTTAGAATATGAAAGAAAAAATTATCCTCTCTGAGGTCTATACTTATTTGCTAGGCTGTTTATTTGGTAGCTACTCAATAATTACTTCTAACACTGGTCTTGCCAGTCTTTTGTTGGCCTTTTCTGTCCCCATTATTAGTGCCTGGCTGTGGTTTGTTCCTTCTAAATGAAAGCCTTGTACAGAAAGGGTCATCCAAGTCTCCCAGTGACATTCACAGTCAACAGTGGCATTGCATCATGAATCCAGGAGCTATCTGGACCCAGCTTACTTGTTTCTGCATGTTTAGATGAAGACTGCTACAATCTGATTCATTCAAATCAACATTCATTCTCTCTGCACAGTAAGACGCCATAGATTTTTCATGGTTTTCATAGATTTTGAGGGGGGGGACTCTTAAAATTCATGACAGACACTTGAGGGATTATGTCCTTTTCATGACTCACTTCAGGGAGTTTCACAGATGTCTTCAGTTTGTTCAGGCAAGATTTCTACCTCTTACTCTCCAAGCAGAAGAGGATTGCCATCAGCCTTTTATACTAGGCTCAATTGTAAATTACTAGCAGGTAAACAAACTCATATTACTGCATTGTTCCAAGCTTATTACACTTTGCAAAGGAGTCTTGTGCAGAGAAATCTCTGCACAAAGAGAGCTAAAGGGCATTGAAGGACCTCCTCGTTTCTTCCGAAGTTTCCAATACCTACTTGTAGGTTTGAGAGCTCCTCATATGTTTAGATGGAATATCACAGTTTGTTAAAAAGCTTGTCATGTCACCATCCAAAAATAAGGGTAAGAAGCATTTAAAAGAGTTGCCTTTCACAAAACTAAACAAATATATTTTGAAAATTGTGTCAACGCAAGCAAACAATTTTCTGGGTGATTTTTTAAAAATCAGAAATTGCACATATAAAATGAAGTAAAGAAAGGAGCATCTGTTTTGTTCTGGTTTGTTTAATTCCATTTCTCCATATTTTAAGCCGATCAGGTCACAAGCACAGTCCAGTGGGGGAAGTTCAGTATATTAAATGCACCAGCAGTTTTCTCTTCCAAATTGATTATGTAAATTGAGCTACTTTCAATTAATGGACAATACCCATGCTTACAAATATGAGTTTGTGTGGAGATTTGCATTCTAATCTGTTGTTCTTTCTCTCTGCTACCAGAGACATCCAACTTAATTTCTTTGTGCATATCTCAGCACTTACATCTTAAAATTAAAACTGACTGTGGGTTCTTAAATTACTGTAAGGATTTTTTTGGTTTTTTTTTTTTAATTGTTTTTCTCTCTTTTTCTGTAATTATTTTCTCTCAAGACCCCAAGCCATACTGACATATACATATGCCTGGATGCATGATATTTTTTTTGTTGTTTGGTTGGGGTTTTTTGTGGGGTTTGTTTGTTAGTTTGGAGGTTTTTTTGTGTGTTTTTTGTTGTTGGTGGTGGTGGTTTTGATGGTGGTTTTGGTGGTTTGGTTTGTTTTTTCATTTTTTATTTGCTGGTGAAGCTAATGCAGAAATGTGGGAAAGTTAAGCAAAAAATTGCTTTGACATTATGGCTCACCTATGACATCTGTAGTGCAGGACTGGAAAGCAGGGAGTACTGATGACTTCTCCTCCAGGAACTAGTCCCAAAGCGGGAGAGGCCTTTTTAAGGAGACATAAAGGAATCACTGGGAGAGGGAATTCATCCAAAGATTCTTGGAAGGATACCAAGACTCTAGTACTTTTGCTGCTTTGATTTTCTGGATAATTCACAAGTCAAATTTAGTTGTTCTAATATTTCTTTCAGTATCCACTGCTGCCAACAGCATCATCACAAATAGAAAAGATTTCTCTCATTTTAATTAACCACAGACACTCCTGATTGCTCTAGCTGGACAGAGCTCTATACATTGAAACCTGCCTGTTGGTGTTTCACTGAGGAGTTTGAATGTGAATCTTCTACACTATAAACAGCCCTGTTGGTCCTTATTGGTCCTGTGTGATGTAAACAGTTTTCCCATATTTTTCAGGATCAACCCACAAAAGATTCTTCTCCTAAATTTCTAACTAAATTTCCCTGGCATATCTTGTCTCAGTTATGCTTCTTTCCATCAAGGGTGCTTGGTAACTTGGGCCATATCTCATAAGATTTTGCTGTTTTGGAGTTAGACTTGCCAGTGCAGCTTTAAACTAAATGGGGCAGTAAATCAAAATGTCCTCATCTACAGTTCTTCCCTGAGCATCTGATTACAATCATGCTGCATGTTATTTGTACAGGGATGTTTAAAACTGCCTATAAAACAACAGCTAATTGCTGATCTGCTTAATTAAAGAGAGCCTTTTGTTGTCACATATACAAAGATAAATGAAATAATCAGCTTTGGACTAATGAGAGATAATTAGATAATGCAATCTGATAAATAAAGACAAAAATCCTGCAGATTGCCACTGTACTCTGGGCAGCTGAGATCACAACAGGGTTTAGAGGTGCACTTTCTACTTTAGCTGTAGTGGTTTGTATTTTTTCCATCCCAGAGTTAACACAGCGATCAGAGCTCTCAGGCATTAATGACTGTTGTTATGTACTGTAACTTAGGATTTCTTGTTTAACAGCAGTGTGATTTGCATGGACACTGTTTAATTTACTCAAAATTTAAGCTTCCGTTTAAAAAAAATAATTACTAGATCTGACTATTCACTGATGACCTTCCAGACTGAACAGACGCATGATGCTGACAGTCTTCTTCAGGGAGGGAGGCCTTTCAGTACTTAAAGGGACCCTATAAGAAGGATAGGGACAGCCTTTTTATCAGGCCTTGTTGCAACTGTATGAGGTCTAATGGTTTTAAATTAAAAGAGGGTAGATTTAGACGATACGAGGTAGAAATTTTCTGCAGAGGGTAGTGAAACACTGGAACAGGTTGCCCAGAGAGGTGGTAGATCCCCATGCCTGGCAACATTCATGGTCAGGTTGGACAGGGCTCTGAGCAACCCGATCTAGTTGCAGATATCCCTGCTCACTGCAAGGGGTGGGGGGGGGTTGGACTAGATGAGCTTTAAAGGTCTCTTCCAACACTAACCGTTCTGTGATGATTATATGATGAGGTAAAATCAAATGGCCATGTTTGTTCTTGTTACCCTATATGGAATGATAAACAAAGGATTAGTTTTGCCCAGAAGGTCTAAAATTAATTTTATCAATGGATGTTAACACTGAAGTCTAATAACACTAGTTTACCTGTCTTCAGTGGAATTTATGTTTTCTTCAAGACTGTTGTCCAGAGCTTTGGGGGAATACCCAGTCAGTTTGCTTCATTTTTCCTTTTATTTGTGATTCCTGAAGAAATAACTTTAATTTGCCGAAAGGCAAGGCATGCACCTAATGCATGTAAACCATAGGACCAGACTAGAGCTTATAGAGAATTAACTCATCACACAGCTGTGTAGCATGGCCATCATCAGCACCAACTGGTTTTTTTTTCAGATTCACTGCTGTTATGCTGCACTACTTGGTGATGATGACAGATCCTAAGACTTCTATAATAAATTTTAAAAAAACAAAATTTGCCTTTAATTATCACTTTCCATGCCACAGTTTTGCAGCAGCTCTGCTTTTTGCACAACATACATGTTAAATTCAGCAAAATCTTTGTTAGAATGGGGGGTATCAACAGATAACAGCTTTCCCAAGCAAGCATCAATGAGACATTTCTCCTCAATATGGTGTTTCCCTGGCAAGTCTCTGTTTAAAACTGGATTCTTTGCTTTCTTCATGGAATTGGGTTGTGGTGTCAGGAGCCAAGCAATGACTGTTTCCTAAGTGACAGGGGTATGAACTTCTTTGAGCTGTCACCCACATCATGTGATTGCCAGCAAGTAAGATCAGTCGTTTATCAGCATTTTTGTCTTACTTACAAATCGGAACACGATATCATTTTGACAATGTCTTCCTACATTTATGACTAAAGCCCAGCCTAAGGAGTGTCCTAAATCTGTAATCAGAGCCTTATGCTGCTACTATGACACATCAACAATATTCTATTCATTTTAATAATTTTCACAATATTTGATAGTTAGATCAACCAAATATATGATTAAACAGCTTCCCCTCTCTTCTATCTCAGTGCACACCATCCTGGTGCCACAATCTCTACTGAGCACTGTGTGATAGGGATGTGCATGGGGCTTTGTGCACCCCCCAAGGCATACGATCTTAAGTTCTCTGGCATACAGAAATTCATGCATCAGCCCACAGAGAGCCATATGTGTCCCTTTTACATGATGATCTGAAGAACATTACTTAACATATGGAGAACTACAGATATTTTTTTAGTACTTGTTCTAATCCTGAATCAACTCTGTAAGGAAAAAAAACCTAACAAACAACAAACCAGAGTATAAGAACTTTGAAACCAGACCTTTTCCTAAGAGGTTTAGTTTATAAATTCTAAAGGGCTTGGTTCACTCTGACCTGTAAGTTTGAATACTCCCAATGAAAACCTCCAGAAATCCATGCCAGGATGAGACCTTTTCTTGTACTTTTGATAGTTTTAGTGTTATAGTGCACTTCTGAGACAGTTAAACACTAGTGAATGAGGTGCTGTAGTTTCTTCCCTCTATTGCCACATGGAACATGTGAACTGGAAATCTCTCCTGTTTCACCTCCATGAGAGCTCTCCTCTTCTAGAACACACATGTGATTTCTGTTGCTGGTAGTGGTAAAGCATTTCACTGCTCTGCTTGTTTCAGATATATCTCAATGGAAAAATTTCTATTGCTTCCTCCTTTCTCAGTATTCATGAGTTTAAATACTCTGCCACCCCTTCTCTCTGTGAGCACAGAAAGCTTCAGTCTCATAAGTCATTGTATAGCAAAGACAGATGGAGGAAAATCTCAGGAAAATCAGCTACTCAGTAAACAAGGTCTGCTGGAGAGCCCTGTGGTGTCTTTCCCTGTGAGAAACCATCCACAGAGCCTCCTTCCCTGTCTCATACCTTCATCCATATTGCATCATGTTTATTTGTTCAGGTAAAAGAAAGGAAGCAACAGGACCACCTGAAAGGGCAGAAACCAAGCTGTACCCTTTGTTACTGGGCACCAGCCTTTTTTCATGGATTTTCAGGAAGATCTATATACAATACACATCCTCCCTCATTAAAGACAGCTCAAACACTTAGCAAAGGTCAACTTCTACCTGGGGTAGAGCTGTGGGAAGACAAGAGGTTAACACTGGTAAAATTCCCATGGTATCTTACATGGAGGTGAAGAAAGAGCATATGAGGAAAAAATCAGAACTATCATGTCCAGCTACTTAAAAGGAATGAGCTTTTAACTCTGGGAACTTCTGCAGTAAATATTTGTCAGCAGATATCTAGACTGATCATCAATGGCTACTCAAAAACAGTTCTGTAGCAGTTAGTCTCTGAGAAGCCTTTTTCTTATTTTCTTTATCTACTGAAAAGCTGCTGTGCTGCTGTGGGAAGCCAGCCAGTGCTCATCCATGTTATCTGGAGGCTTCAGTCCTGGATCAGGACTCTCTACTGACAGGTGTTGCTCAAACACAGAACAAAAAATGTTCCCTGCATCAATAGTTTGTGAACAGACTATTCTTACACAGATCCTTCTTTGTGGATTATGGTTAAGGATTGTATTATATTTTATTTTCCTTAGACATGGGACAAAACTGGAATCCCTTTGAATTACAGATTTAAAATAACAGAAAGTGCTCCCTTAAATCTTTATGTAGATAAAGACTTCTAATAAGCAATTGAAAATTTGTAGAGCGCAAAAATGTGAGGAGAGGGACATCAAAACCAGCTTTTTCACTTGGTTGGGAAAGGTGATTCTACAGGGTTTTTTTCTTTCGTTTCTGGTCATTGCAGAATGACTCCTGTTCTTTGTACAGATGCGGGGAACTGATGGTGTTTGGCACTAGAGGAGTCATCAGCACTCTGCATTGTCAGGTTCTAACTTTTCTCCCTTGGAGCTCAGATGGTGATGCCAGAGAGTGATGGTGTATCCAGCAGGCATGACCACCACCAAATTAAATGCCCTGATTAATAGGACCCGCTCATGTAGATTGAGAACTTGATCCTAAACCCCCAGAAGATCCAAAAATTCCAAGTCAAATAACCTCTGTAAAATTAAAGTCCTGCAAAGGCTTATCTTTTTTTTTTTTTTTTTTCCAGAAGTTCAAAACTTGATACCCATGTTTCCTTCTTGATTTTCTGTTTTTCCTTTTCCCTGGTTTATCTGTGGAAGTGGATTCTTCGTGCATCAGTTCAGAGATGACATGGCAGTTTGCCAGCTTGAACTCACAAGTGCTGAGCTTATTAATTACTAGGAAATGATGCTTCTCTGTGGGGAAATGTCTCCAAACATCATTAACAAAAAAGAAAAAATGAAACCCTTATGAAAAATGTGTGCACTGCTAATCAATGTCTCATACTTTCTTTGTACATTTCCTAACGCATTTTAAATGCTGCTTAATATGAAGAGTATGGTGGGAGAAGTGGGGAGATGACACCATTTCTCACAACAGGCTTTTGTGAAGATCAGCCTGGAGTGGGTGAGGAGGGTGCTGGTTCTCTGCAGGAGTTCGTGTATTTGATCAAATGTTCCCATCCCCAATTTGTCTTTTCCCACACACCAGTGAAGCCAGTTGTGTTGCAACATTGACTACATTTTGAACACTCTCATCCCAGTAGGGTAAGAAGGTGTACTGGTTAGAGGTGGGAAGTCTTTTTTTACCTTCTTGCATGCTTTTAACTTTAGTCTAACTTAGTCTTAAAGAACCCAGAACTAGCCCTTGGCTTCTTCCTCCAGAGACATCAGATAATGTTGACACAATAGGGGACCCAAAGCATGGGGAAGAACCACAGATCAGGCATCTGATGCACACATGCAGAATTAGATCAGGCTGTTGGTGTAAAAACAAATATTTATAGTGAGTTAAGGTGAACTTAGTAGTTGCGTTTGAAATTTTAAACATGAAGATGAATGCACTTTTCATTATCTTAAAAGCACATTACTAAATGTTTACAGTAGTATTACAATTTACATCTGTCTACGAATTCTCATGTAGGACTAGGTGTCATACTACCTGCCTTCTCACCAAAGATTTTCTAGCAGCAGCTGAATCCTGGCAGAAAGCCAAATCCATTTGAATGGGGAACTTGAAAAATATTCTTAAATAATTTTAAAATCTAATTGTATTTACACTCTCAACTGCTATAAGCCCTTTTTCTAATTCATTAGCAAACAAGTGAAACATGTCTGAGTTGTATGACTTATCACATGAAATTTCATCAAGGGTAGCACAGCTGAAATTAGCTGCATAGTCTCAAAAGCTAATAGGGAAATCCTGACCCTTTTGGACATGCTGAAGTTTTTGCCAGTGACTTTTTAGTGGGGAGAGTCTTATTTGTTGCAAAAAAAAAAAGTGCACATCTCTAAAGAACATTTACTGTCATGACTTCTAATATTTGCTGCTGGGGATGTTTTGCAAGACACTGATGAGAAAGCAGGTTATAAATTATTAGACTCACAATATCAATATTAATTCTTCTTTGCATTCTCATAGCACTTTTCAACCTAGTAACTCAGTGAACCACTATGCATAGAAATACCCATGACAGTAACCTAACAGCTCAAGCACGTAGGGTAGCATCTGTTCCCTGGAGGCCAGCTGCTATTTAGTGAGGTGAAGCCACAGCTCACATCCCTTGGAAGGGCATGATGACAGTGAGAGGCAACAGCCTTGCTACGCCTTCTCATAGTAGGAAGGTAAAGTAGGAAGGTAAAGCACTATCAACTCTCAGTGCTTCCTCAGTGGTAGGGCTGTCAGCAATTCTCCAGTTCTTGATAGCTCTCAGTCTTCAGGTACCTTTACTCTCACTAACCAGGGAATGAATATTCTCTGGCAACAGAGAATCCTGGAAGCTCACGTAATATAAGACTATCCCTTTCTGCATTGGTCCCAAAGCATTTCATTCAGGATCTGTTTTTTAAAACACTTAGTTACAGGATTTTGCTCTTATTTGAGTGTGCAACAGCTATAGGTGGGAATGCAGACACCATGAAGATTTGTATCTTATCTGAAGAATCAATTGCTTGTGCAGAGGGACCCAGGAACAACCTAGGCCTTCACAGATTCAACAACACATATTCAACAATTCCAGGTTGGAAGCACTACATCCCACATATTATTTATAGTACTGAGTGCTCTCTATTTTTCAGTAAAAATTCAGTAAAATAATTTCTGACACAATTTTAATGTACATTGTGGTAAATGCTTTTTCTGTCTTTCAGCATTGAGTTGTGCTCCTTTTTCTTTAAGATATAAATAAATCACTATACATTCACTGAACCAACAAGATAAAACTTGTAATTAGAAGATAAGAAAAAGCTTAATGATTACATTAAGCACACGCAAAACTCACAATTAACTATGTTGTTACTGTCTTATGTCTGTACTGATACCACAAAAGGAAAAAGCCAATACCAAAGCAATAGTTTTAATGCAAAAGCTGATTCAGCAAAATTGCATATTCTCCCTTTTTTACAGGGCACAGGCTAGAGCCATGCTGCAGTATTCATTGTACTGCTCCTTAGTCAAAAGTGAAGGAACACTGCACACATGACATGGCCACAGTAATCTAGATTCTCACAGCTTTGAGGGTCTCACGTTTGGTGATTGACTGTGAAATTGTATTAACAGTACATTATCCTGATATTATTGGCATTTAGATTTCATGTTTATTTTAAAGTCTGAGTGAAGAAGAAACCGGTGGCATTGAATTTGACTCACTCACTGCTACCATTTACTTTCCAAAAACTTTCTTCTGACAAACACATACAAACACACATCATGGAACTTAACCAAAGACCATTGACTGCAGCAAGACTAGTCACAATATAAAATATAAATGCCTGCAAACATTCTTATGGTAGCAGAGCCTTGAAACAGAATCCAATAAAAATCACACTTTATTTGGTTGAAGGTGTGTGCTGAGTCACTGAATCAAGATACTTTTCATTTTGCAGTATGATATCTCTTGATAACAGACAGGAAACAACTTTGTAAAGAGTAAAATCTTAGCAGCTAAGCAACAGTAATGTAAAACCTTGTAAATTTGTTGGGGTCGGGAAGACTTCCTATAGGAGTGTAATGATTTTTTTTACCTTAGGAACTCTTTTTCAGAGACCACATACTCACCCAAAAAAGAATACAGAGAGAAATCTAGGCTTATTTCATAAACAAAACCAGAGATGTTGATGCAGTAGCCCAAAACCATTTCTGGATACTGGTCTTTATTTGCTGTGTTTCCTCTAAACTAAAGTCGACATTAGAAATGTAAAACTGACAGTTTTCAAAATATTTTTATGGTAGTATTTTCTTTTCAGCACATATTTCAGCTGCTTCTTGGTCTACTTAGAATCACATAACAGCCATAAAAAGAGAACGTTTTCTGTGCCCACTATCTAAGGTTCCACCACAGGAGCTCAGCTCATGGGGCCTTCTTGCATAAAGGGCCAGGATTTTTGTTGCTTTATTTACTGGTCTGCTCTTTCATAGGAATAAAGCACTATTTGATTCTCCAATTTTTTTCCCAACTAAATCTCGTTTGCTTAGTAGTTTACCCCCATCCGTGTGTTCAGCAGAATAAAAGCATTTTTCTACAAAGGGTCAAAAATCATTGCTCTTACTAAGTTTGTGCACGTCCTTTTAAACGTCATCCCTTAGTCATGGCAGGTATATTACAGTGGAAACTTAAAAATACTTCTTTTAGCATCAGAATTCATTAATAAATGCTTTAAAATGCATACCTTAGAAAACAGTCTTTTTCTTATATCTGTAATGATACAAGTGACCTAAGATCTGTTGTCTTTGTACATCTTATTTTAGCCATCTACCTGCAGAGGGGAAAGCTACCATGTTCTCACAGCTTAGCGTGTGGGAATTTAGTGATCTTATCTTCCAATATGTTATGTCTGCAGATTAGAAGAGACACAAACTCATCCCTGGCCCGGAAGCTGCTGGCTCCATTCTCATTATGGCAGATTGATCAGTTTATACTGATTGCAGGAAATGGCTGTTAACTGGCTAAATAAATAACACATCTGTGAGCTGGGATTACCTTGCAATTTTTTATTCCTTTCTCCAAAAATGATCATATAGAAAACCAGAGGAGGGGCAACAGTGTTCCATGTGATCACAAAAAGATTTTCGTCATTTCCAATAATGGCAGATGTTCATTTCCCAGTTTACACAGAAGACAAAGCAGCATTTTCTATCCTTTCAAAGTTTCGCTAGCAGACATGCTGTATCCCAGTTAATATCAACAGCTATTAGCACATAGTAGCAGAAACATTCAAGTAACTATTATGTCATTTTGAGAAGGAGTAGTTGGTTGATATTAAAAGCATAGAAGAGTTTCACATTATGAGGGCTGCAAGCTGACAAAATGTTCTGTACTCTGTGTGAGCCTGGGACGGTACTTTCTGAGTGGACTTTTCTTCTTGGGGAATGCTTCCCAGTGTGGCAGAGTTTTTGTGCTCACTTTTCCAAGAGACAGGGAAAGGCTGGTGAAAAATGGAAAGGCAGGTTCACACAATGCAGTTGTCTATCCTGAAAGCAATCTCTTACACTGACCACACTATTTGTGCTTGTTTGGGGAAGAAAGTTCAGTGGCCTGTACTGTGGAAAAATATTTTATTCTTTTCATTTTTCCTCACACGTAAAAAAAAAAAAAAAAGTAAACTTCTTTACATTTGAGCCATTCTCAACCATCTATATTTATCATTAATGTGCTCCTTATATCCATTTCCAGTCTCATTCATAAGAAACCATTTTTTTGCATCATATTACAGTCATTTGCTCTACCAAGAGCATGATTAAAGCTTAAAATAAAAACAAATTCAATTTTAATATCACTGTGAGTATAGAGTAAACATGCTGTTTGCAGTAAATTTCTCAGTTCCATATGCTTATGGTATTTATTATAACCTAATACATTTTTTATTCAGTTTTTAAAGTGCCCCTTTTTGGCCTCTAGCTGCTGGGTGACACCATCTGTGATTTACAATGAAATTAAATTAAGTGAAAATTCAATCAAGAAAAAGATTGTTGATTCCACAACTTCACTGAGTGGCTTGAGATCATATGTAAGTGACATGTCTTTCACATGGGAATCAGGAGCAATGTGTGAGACAGTTTAACTTAAGGGAGATTTCCCAGAGAATGGAGTAATTGATGTAGTAATTCCAGTGTATCATGCCAGGTTTAATTAATGATTAATTATCATTAAAGACCCTGGCTCAGCTTTTCTTGGCAATAGGCATTCAGAGTGAACTCTCCATTATTCTTCAACAAGAAGCCCATCTCCAGGTACGTATTATTATGTCATGCATGCTCTGAGGGCATGGGTTCTGTTACCTAAGAAGTCCCCCAGCATGCAAGGAGGGACTTCTGCAGCTAGGGTAGGCTGTGCAGAATAATGTGCTGAGTGGAGGATACAAGCATTTTGCTTAGAGACTGAAGTACAGACTACAGACACATTTTTTGGTCTTAATATTCCTGAAATGACTGGTAGGATCTGGGGTTAGGGCAAGGAAACAAGGGAAGTACAAAAAAATGGTTTCTATAATTAAGAAAAGAAAGGGATTGTTTTGCACCTTCTACTGTCTTCTTTTCCATTCTGCTAAGATGCACTTCATTACTTTATTTTCTCCTTTCCCATAACCATATTATAATCGTTTATGATTATATCAAGTGTTCATATGATTATATGAACTGGTTAAAGTTCATAACAGGATGCATAATGAGTGAGAGTTCAACAAAATACAAGTAAAAACACCCCTTGGGAAACAGTTAAGTGGTCAAAGCTTGGAAATGTGGTTTATATTATTCTATCTGCACTGACAGTTTGCTTGCATCCCCTTTAGATGTGTTTTGTGAAAATATCTAAATAAAAGTTATAAAGTAATTCCCCTTCCACCATATTCCACTATGAGTCAGAAAGATGTGTTTCTCTTTCACCACCTCATTTTACAGAATTTTCCAATTGAACATTACACAGTGCATGGCTCATAGTGTAATTATGAAAGAATAAAAGTAGTGATTTTCACCACGGTGGTGAGCTAATTTAATAATGGACACAAATTATAATTTACAGAACCAGAGCATCAGAAAATATGATGGTAATCCTTGCACCTCCCAGGAAACACTTTGAGAAAGTGGGGATCAATGTCTAATATTATTGGCTATTATTAGTATCCTCATGACTTATCTAGGTTTTTTTTTTCCATCTTATTTAATACAATAGTGAGGTCACTTTGAGGATATATCGGCAGCGAAACTTTACAAGAAATCTTGGAAGCTTAGGTGTTTGGGTTTTTTAAACAAGAATAACTTTCTATCTTCTAACCATTAAGTTTGCAAAATTCCTTCTAGAGAACATGGAGTCCTTATTTCAGGGAAGGTGGACTACAGAAAAAGGAATTAACTGGTGGCAGCATAATTCATTTTTCATTTTACATTTGTGTCTAGCTACAAATTTCTTTTCCAGGTGGACCATGTGGTCTCTGGTACATCTCCTTGAATGTGACAGTACAGTGAGTAAACCATTTCCTGAAGGTTAGCAGCATCAAAAAAAAAGACAAAAGCAAAGAATAAGACATCCATCCAAATTCTTTATACTTAAATGTTCCATTTTATAATTCTACCCCTTATCATTTAGCATAAGTTGAGAGTTTTCAGTGAAATCCAGTACATTTGGAAAAAGAGGGAAGGGTGTGTGTAAGCAAAATAGTTGGTGTCACCAGGTGTCACTATTACATGTGTTTTTTCTTTATATGTGAGCAAATGATCAGTTTGGGGAAGATACATAGTATTTTCAGTTCATGCATGTGCATTTTGTAAAAAGCCATTGACATAGGTAGAAATGGTTCTGCAAGTGCAAGAGAACTTGCTCTCTTCTCTTGGCTGGTGTCTTACACATCATTTATCACTGGAATAGCAAGAGCCACTGGGCTGAGTTTCCCGCTAGGGGCAACTGCCCCAGGTACTGTTGTCACACTTCTGTTCTGGAATTGATGTGAATATGCATAAATAAAACAAAATGCATTGCAATAATGCCTGTAAACATATCTCTGTATCTTCTTCACTGACAAATAGCCTGCAGAGGACTGATCATCTGCTGCTATCTAGCAGAAGTTCGGTGTAGTCCTAAAACAAGATGCATCACTCATGTGTCTTTACAGTGTTGGTGTTACGTATCAGAGAAAACAAGTGTAAATATTTGGAGAAGAAATTGTAGAGCCTGAGGACAATGGTGACTGCAGACTTACTTTTACCATAAAATTGTAAATATGGACTTACCTTAACAAAGAGTAAATATGTGCTGTATTTGAAACAGCAGCGTATCTTTCTCAGAGGATACCATGTGACTTCCCACAGTACCTTGCATTTCAGAAATCCTAATTGATGTGTGGGTAATGCACTGAATGACTCTCAGCCTCTACCCAGGCTAAAGCTTTATGACAAATCACAATTGTATTCACAAGGAGCACACAAAGAGCCGCACTTCTATCTTTCCACAAGTGGGAAAGGCATAGGTAAGCAGAGAACACAGAGCCTGGATGTTTGCTGGAGGAAGTAGTACTGCCCAGCTATTGCATGGCAGAGAGGCACTAGCCTAGCACTAGTGTTTGTATACTACCATTGAAAGCACCTGGTATAGCTGCAAATACTTGATATGAGGTGAGGTCGGTTAGTTTTAAGGAAGCTTTATGTTCAGCCTGCCTTCTTCAGCCTTCCTGATGGCCACAGGGAGGTAAGGAAATGTGCCTCTGCTGACCCCAGGGGCTGAGCTGGGTGGGGATCTGTGCAGAGAAAGCACTGAAATACTCCAGGGTGTATTTATTGTTTCAGTCTTAGTAATCCACCAGTGACTGTTATCTTCAGCATAAGGAATTTCTGGTAAGTGAAATTGTTTCCTATTACCTCCAGTTATAGGAATCTTTAAGCTGATCAAATGTATTTTGCACCATTCCCTGTTTTGAAGAGCTCTTGCTTCCTACCTAATATCATGCCTTGTGATGTGATGCATTGCAGCTCAGTCTCTGGAAGAAGCAGTGTTGGAATTGATGAATCACTCTCCTTCTTGAGATATTGCTATATAGGCTTATAACTGTCATAAATAATATTGAACTTAAAAGTCATGATCTGTGGAATAATCCAATCCCCTTTGAACATTCACAGCTGCCTGCCTTTCACTCTTTACCAGTAACTTCACCTGATTCACTTCAAGGGGTAAACCACTTTCAAGATATTTTCTTTCCTTTGCTTAAGAAACACTATCCTTTTCTCTGCATGCTCTGACATTGCTTCTTCCCCTGAAAGCTGGTGCCCTTGGACATTTGAACCTCATTAAATTTAGAAAGCCCTGTGACTTGGTTTTGTTCCAGTAGTGATGTTGCAAATCTCATATTTGCAAGGGAATTTCAAGGAATTTTTTTAAAACAGATTAATTTTCTCTTGTGATTGACAGTGTTAAGTATAATACCACAACCTCTTTTATTTAGAAAACATGAATCTGAGACGTTTCCATGAGAAGCAAACCTTTATATTAATTCAGGGAAAAGGACACAACATAGCAAAGAACTACTTCGTACATTTACTAGTGGGGAAACTGTACAAGGTAAAAAGAAAAAGTTTGAAGCAGAAAAACCTGAGAGATATGATATGTACCAACATAAATTGAGGACAAATTTTAGATACTTGTGGAATCTCTCTTGTGGAGAGAGACTCAGCCATTAGAAAAGGAAACTAGAACAGCTTTAATGAAAATGAAATTAACAATAATAAAAATGGAATATATACAAATATATACAAAACCAGTATGGAACCCAACCCCCCTGATGGTAATTCCATCACAGCTGATGCTTTGCAGGCACTGGAGGAGTCCCAGCCTGGGCCCCGCAGCAGACGGGAGCTGTGTTCAGGTATTCTGGATTCTGGTACAGGGGTCAGGAACACGCAGACTGGATCGAAGGCAGAACGGACAGAGTCCTCCTTGGGTGCTCCGAGGAAGGAACTGGAAGAGGACCTGAGCCAAGCAAAGCTGGCAAAGCAGTCCCAGGGGGGAGAAGAGCCCAGAGACCCTTCGGATCCCTCAGCTCTAAACCGAATATGATGTATATGGGATGGAATACCTTGTTGGTCAGTTTGGGGTCACCTGTCCTGTCCGCTCCTCCCTGCAGGTGCCGTCTTTCACTTTTCTGCACCCCCCAGTGCAGTACACAAGATCCAGCAGTGGCCTTGGTCTGCACACCAATCCTTGGCAGTAACTCTAACCATGGGGTATTATCACTGCTAGAAGCAGACACTGTCTGTGAGAACAGGCTGCTAACTTCAGAAAGTGCAGTTAGAAAAACTGAGCTGAAAAGTAAAATTACTGAAGAGAATTAGTTCTGTTCTCACTCAAACAAGGACATAAAGATAGCTGGAAGCATTATAAAATAGCTGGATAAATCTCCAACATTAATATTTGATTCAAGGTCTTTTAGTTGTCTATGGCATATTTTGACTGAGGAGGCTTGTGAGTATATTTCTTTGTTTTTAGATTTATGTAAATGTGCACAGTCAACATCTTTTGAGGCAGTAGTATGGTATGCAGTAACATATACTGGATAGCATAAGCCCATTTCCATCAGAGCGAAAAAGCAACCTTGCTTACCCCATCCAAATTTAAAAAAAAAAAAAAAACAACAAAAACTGCCCAGTTCCTGAAGGAGCCCTTGACTAAGCAGGTAACAGCTCATAGCAGTTCTATTGTGCCAGTAGTGGAGGCAGCACAATAGTGGGAAGGAATTTGTGCTTCAGGGTCACAGATGCTGGTCCACTATAGCTCTGTCAGGTTCACTGACCCAGAGAGCGTTTGCATGGTGCCCCAGTCAGCCTCACAGTGTGCTGGAGAACAGGCAGCTCTTCTGCTGCTCCAGCTCCACAGCATGCTTGTCTTTCAACCAGAAACCCTCTGCAGGGGAAGCCAAGAGCCACAGTGGAAGGTAAATGTCTTCAGGCAGTAGTGCAGAACCTGGCCCAGTCTCCCCCAGGGCAGTCAGTCTCTGTGTGTGCACTGTGTGTGAGCTCCATAGGGACACTATGTCTGTCGGCCCCAGTGGAGAGCAGCTGTGAGCATGAGGCTGAGCTATTCCTGAGCCTCCCTAAAGGCAGAATTTCTTCATGCAGAAAGACACGTGTTTACAGCCTTTGCTCCCTCCTGGACTGTGTAGCCTTGCCAATGTAAATTTTGGATTGAGGTAGATACATGTTTGATTTTCTTTTTTAGATCTAGCTCTAATCTCCTATCAGCCAAAGAAATGGCGCATCAATATCCTTTAAAAACAGAATCTATCCTCCCAAACCCTAGTAAAGCAGATTTCTAAATAGGTTTTTCTGATGGGAGATTTGTTGTAATGAAGAGACTTACAAAATCTATGTGCAGTGTGCAATGATTCAGGAAGCCAGCATATGACTACATGGTGGATGTTATCCTAAAGTGGCACAACTGTGGGAAGGGCTGCCCAGGTCCTGTGTTGGGGGCTGGTGTCTGGGCACCACTTGGCATGCTGCTGACCCCTGCCTGCCCTGGCCCCTGGTGTGTTACCTTCCCAGAAATGACCTGTGAGGCTGTCTGATTAATGGTCTTTCCCTGAAGAGCTCCACTCCTTACAGCCACCTGTATGGGTCTCTGCTGGACTTGCTTCAACAGGGAGACTGTGTGCTGTGCCACAGCAGGTAGTCCAAGGATGTGGAGTGTTTGGTGTCAAGAAGGGGACATCCAACATGTCTTAGGGGTTTATGATGGGCAGCTCCAGTCTGTTCCCATAGTTTGAGCACTTGTTCATGGCTGAAGCATAACTCTGGAGTGGTTTGACTGAACCACTTTGCTCTTCTCCAAGCCTGAGCAGGTCAAACTGTCTAACAAGGGCTGGATTTGCAATATTTCGACAAAGATATTTATTGTGGCTAGAAATAGAACTATTATCAGACACTGAATTATAAAATATCATTTTGTATTTTTGAAAAACAGAAGTATCTCTGACAAATATTGGTGAATTTTCTATTACTTTGAAAGCTTAGGGAAACACCCATCCTTCTGCAGTACCTTTTCATTTTGTTTCCTTAAGAAATGTGGGGTCACATAGATTTATTTAAGAAAAAAAGTTACTAAAGATGAGATAAACTAGGCCCTAAACTTTGTTTCTTTCAACAGCAACATTTCAGTGCCCTTTAAATTATTTCACCCTTTGAACTCCCTTTTTAGTTAACTAAAATACCATTTAAGAAGGAGTTTTCTGACTCAATTTTCTCTCAAGTGAGGACAATTAGCAAAACAAACTTCTTAGAGGAAAAACCTAAAAATAAATTAGAAGATGGTCTCCCCAGTTACACCTTCTTGTGTATTTTCCAGAACTGTCTTCTCTATTTCACAGTATGAGTGAAAATGAGGGCTAAAATCTTCCTCTGACTCTGTTTGCCTTCCTGAATTTTCCTGTACTCAAACACAATCATTTTTTCATTTTCATCTAACATTTCATGTAAAGAAATGTGAGGTAAGAGAGTGGGTTTCTTGTTCCATCTCATTCAGGGAGGTTTTAAAAAGAAAAATAAAGAGGTTATAGTCAACTGAAAAATCTTATTTTTCCGAAATATTTCAGGACAGAAGTCCTGCCTGTCCCACCAGGAGACTAGCCCTCCTTACCTTGAAATGTCCCTATTGCTTTCTCCCATTGACATCCCACCCATGGAAGGTGTCTCTCCTGGCTCCCCTAAGTAAGAAATAAACAGAGTTTTAGACTTGTCACTGTTTTCTAGTGGTTGTCAACTTCCAGCTTTCTGAGGATTGTTTTTGTCTAATTGTTTTGGTAAGCAATTCAGCTGCAGCCTGCAAGACAACAGCAATTCCTTAGAATCATAGAATGGTAGGGGTTGGAAGGGACCTCTGGAGATCATTGAGTCCAACCCCCCTGCCAGCACAGGAACACCTAGGGCTGGCCACACAGGAACACAAGCAGGAGGGTCTTTAAAGTCTCTAGAGAAGGGAACTCTACAACCTCTCTGGGCAGCTGTTCCAGTAAAGAAGTTTTTCCTCATGTTGCTACCATTACCCGTCGTCCTATCACAGGGCACCACTGAAAAGAGACTAGCCCCTTCTACTTGACACCCACCCTTCAGATATTTGGACACATTAATAAGATCCCCTCTCAGTCTTCTCTTCTCCAGGCTAAACAGCCCCAGGGCTCTCAGCCTTTCCTCATGAGAGAGATGTTCCAGTCCCTTCATCATCTTTGTAGCTCTCCCTTGGACTCTCTCTAGTATTTCCCTGTCCCTCTTGAACTGGGGAGACCAGAAGTGAACGCAGTACTCCAGATGTGGTCTCACTAGTGCAGAGTAGAGGGGGAGGAGAACCTTGTGCCTGACATGGGCTGCTTTGTGCTCATGTTAGAATGTTTTTGGAAAATTGTTAGCTCACACTGTGGTAATTCAATTTTTGAATACTCTGTAACTTAATTCACTCTGTGGCAAATTGTATAAATAAATTGGTTCTGTCCATACCCATCATGCATTCACAGGGCACCATTTTAATATTAACTGCTTTGAGCTATGGTAAGTTATAGTGTAGACCCTGAAGCAGGAGTATGTCTGTAAGCATGGGTCAAATGGTTTTAGTTTCACAGTACAGCTTTTGCATAGATCATTCATTGAATGTGAGAATAACAGACAAGGAAAAAAAAAAAAAGAATTGCCATAAAGCATCAGAAAAGGTGAGTTGTGATAGCAGCTGAGAGACCCTATCAGGGACCAGGTCACCAGTGCATGAGGTCCTGCCCCAGATCAAATGCAATGACAGTCTCTGTTTTAAGGAGTGTGTATCACAAACACTACAGAAATAATTTTTTGTTCAGCAATTACATTACAAACGTGTAAAATATTCACAATCATTAGCCTAGGAGATAGCACAACATAGATAAAGAAAATAAAAAGATCCATTCTGCGAGATGAGGAGCAGCCTGCAGCTGCTTGTGTGGCTCAGGCTATGTCTGTACATGGCTGCTGCTGGGCCTGTGTCTGCATCAGCACATGATGCTGAACTATAGCTGTGTCCAGGGCGCCACAGTAACTCCTGGGGAGTTAAACTGCTGCTGGAATATGAAATATGATTTGGAGCCTTAAAACCTGGATAACTGACTGACTTAAGTTTGATGCAAGCATACCTATTGTCATTGACAGTGGGGTTGCATTGCAGTGAGGAACACCATAATAATTTTTTGTATAACAGAATATTGAAGGCAACATCATTAAAGATTTGCTGTATTACATTTGCTTTAAATTGTGGAAGTGTTGTACACAAATATTACTAAAATTGTAATCTTTGACCCTAAAAAAAGAGGAAAAGTAACATCAGGGAAGTTGTAACAACAGCAAAGTAATTCTGGTCGCTTCATTTCCATCAGAGTTGCTCTAAGAGTTTCACTTTCATTTACACAATGGCTGCTTTGTGCAGGCACAGCTTTACCTGGGAAAAAGGGTGTCACAGAAGATATTTTAAAAGAGACCAAAAAACTGGACTCTATTGATAACACTCTTGATCAGGGTAGGATTCTATCAAGGGTCGGATCAGCCCAGTGTTATGTCCAGAATCACTATTATCACCACCAGTCCCCACCCCATACTCTTCAAATGTCCGGTTTGAACCGATGCATGTTTCCAGGCACTCTCAAGGCAAACATGTGGCACAAGCTCCTTGCAGCTTTTCCTTTAATGGATCAAGATGGTCTTAAGAAGGTGTTTAGCATATGCTTCCCATTTGCTCCCCTCTGATACACAGAGGGATCTACTAATTGTGTGGATACTCCCCGCTGCCCAGGTGCTTGGCACGGGAGGCTAGATGCTATTTTAAAGCCTCACTAGCATTAATGCTGCATCTTTTGATGATTATATGCATGTAAAAGTTTGACTCTTTTTTCCCACCTAATCCTCTGTGTATGCTAGGCTGCACCCTATTCAGTCGCTTTGTAATGGGAGGTGAGCAGTGGGGGGGGACAGGCACTCTACAGCAGGAGCAGGTTCTGTGTTCCCAGCACAGCATCTGGTCATCAGGCAGCTACATCCAGCTCACCAGGTAATCAGTCACACTCATTTGAAATCTTATGTGTGGGTTTCAGCAAGTGGTAAAGACTAATGTAGGTGCAAATAAACAGAAATTTACTTTTAGAAATAAGTTGTGGTCTTCTCTTGGGCACAGGGTGTTCATCACAAATAGTATTTGTTGTTTGCAGCATTTGCCTAATGATCTCCTTTTCTAATCTGTGGATCTGTTATTAAAGGAAACAGATGGAAACTTAAAAACTACTGGTGTAAACCATGTAAAGGGTATGTCTTTAAGCTGAGGATGCTCTGCACAGCAGCCAGAAGCCATAGGAAGAGCATGTCTACTAGTTCTTCCCAATGCAGTGATCCTATGTTGTTTCTGCTCCCTGATTGAAGTAAGCTTTCTTTTTTAATAGGGAGCTTTGGCCATTGTTATCTTTGATAAATTCAGGTTTCCCTAAGACTACTGTGAATCTTTGTGACTAAAAGAGAACATGATCACACAGATAATAGCAAATTGCACTTAAATTGTTTATTCACAGGCAGCTTCAAAACTGCTTTGCAGTCTTGAAGTAATTTTGCAGGACTAAGAGCTATTTTTAACCATAGACTACATTTGCCTTCAAGAACTAGAATTGCTTAACAGTGTTATGGATTATAAACTCTTACTTTGCACTCCAAACACTATGTATGGATCTGTCATTTCCCAGGAAGTAAAAGCACATGCCTGAATGCTGTCCTGAGCAGAACTGGAGATAACAGTGTCCTCAAATGCTTTGCTGGCTTGGGACTTGGTGTATGAATTTAAGCATGTACATAAATATTTGCAGTATTTGGGCTATAATAGTTGTTCCATTTTACAAAAAATGGATACAAAATTGAGTCAGAAATGAAATCAAAATGTTACCCCTTAACACAGAGAAAAAATAACCACTATTTTGGAATTCGAGATTTTGAATTTTATTGTTGGTTTCAGGATTTGCTCAATCCTCTGTTCTGCTGTGAAATGTTAAGTTATTTTCACCAAAGGTGGTCTCTGTATTAAGATGCAAGCTGTTTTAATAGTAGATTAACCACTGTGATTAATGGTGATAATGAATGAATGCTTTTGTCACTAACAAAACTGCATGATCACTTATAAGCTTTAAAAACAGAATTTAAAATAGCACTGTTTAATCTGTTTCAAGAAGATTGTAAATGTCTTGAGATATTGATCCAGCCTGCAAGCCTGTTTATAAGGATAGTCTCTGCCTGCTCTAGTGTGCTTAGACACAATCTAATAAGAGCTCATTGAATAATAAACAATGTTAACCACCCAATCCTAAAAATTTAGATTGACGGAATTTCCTCCCCAGTGAAGAGAAAAAAATCTAGAGCTGCCCATAAACCCATTACTGCCCACTAACCCATAAGCCAATAGAAAATCTTGGATTATTGGAACTCTTAGCTTTAAGAGAAATTGCTTTCCTAAATTTGACCTCCCACACTAAATATAAAATATGGACCATCTGTAATGAAGGGATTGCAGCCCAAATAGCTATCATCTCTCAGTGGCAAAGGTTAGAAGGTTGATGCACGTTGGTTCCATGGGGATGGGGATGTTGGTGACCTTTTGGCATGAAAATGGTCACTTGGAGCTGTAATGTGAGAGAAAGGGGTTGGGTATTAGCCACAAAAGACTCTCTGATACTGTGTCCTTGTTAAGCTTTTACAGAAAAAGCCATGGAAGCATTATGGGAAACAACATCAAATCCCATCTACCAGATCTGAATATGATACAGAGGAAAAGTGAAACAAGATATATGCTCTATTTAGGTAACATTTCTTCACTTCTTAAAAGGATGAATGTTATCTGAGCTTATACAGAGCACTCATTTCAAAGAAAAAAAAAAAGTATAAAGGCAATTTAGTTTTTTTGTGGATTAATCTTTTCCTGCACCTGGACTCAAAGTTATATTTGACTGCTCATGATGGGCCAAGTGTATGAGCACAGATATGCATTCCCTTTTCTTAGTTACTCAAGGAATTAAGTACTGTAGAAAGCAAAACAAAAATGCAGTATGTGGTTAAATGAAATTGCTGCTGTCCATACCCTGTGTTTTAGTGTAATTCCTGTAAATGATTGTGAGGGGCTATAGAGGGAAACACAGTGAACACAATGTTCCTTTTTTGATCAGCAGCTTTTAACAAAGGAAGGATGTTGAACATCTGAAAGTAGGGAGTGCAGAGTTCACTGTGGGTTACCATTAAGGACTAGAACAAGGTAATGTAAGAGGCTGTGTGATTCCAGGTTGACAGGAGGATTTTTAAAAGATCAAAAGTGTTTTTTATATATATGTTGTAGAGCACCAGAAGTGCTTTCAGTCAACAGATGAAAATGATAATGTTTATAAATGACAAAAGCAAGACAAATGTGGTAGTGAATTCCAACTGAGTCATCAAAACAACAAATATTCTTAGTCTGTGGTTTTAAGAGATTATTGCAAATTGTCCATCAGTGCAAGTGTGGTAAAAATGGTTATTCTGTTGCTATATGAACAGTTCATTGCATCTGTTATTTTGGGATGGCAGAGTTGTCAGCAAGTTGCAGCTTGCAATATTCATTCTTTTAGATCTAGACGTATTTGAATACATCTGTTAATTTTTTAAGCTTTACATTGTGCTCTCTTCATTTCAGTAATAGGAATACAAATGCTTCTACTATATAATTAAGGAGCTGGAGAGAAAAGAAAGAAATAATTAATAGCTGTTTCTGATAGAACCTTCATCAGTTTAGTGTGAAAAAGAAAAATGATGGAGTAATATTGCCACCAGCAATTCCTCAGTCAGGTGACCTTTTTTGCTAGATCAATTCTGGTTGCTAAGCAACAAGCAGAAAGACACAGTTATGTTTTGGTAAATCTTTTTTTGAATATTCTGTGCTGGAGTTTCATGTACTGTATCTATTACTAATGCTGTTGATTCACCACTCACAGTATCTTCTGAGCCATAAAAGCCCATCTTTTCTTATTTAAAAGGGATGATGTCATTTAGTTTTCACAAAAACTTTTCTAGCTAATACACATTTGAAAATACAAAACTGAGCCAGTGATTACAGAATTTGTTAAAAGAAAGCAATGAAAAAATCATTTAAACAACTATGACATTTTTGGTTAATGATATCTATATTAATGAGTTAATTGCCAATGCATCACATTTTATGCCACTATCAAATATTAATGTTATCGATGTTATAATAATACCATCTATTGACATAATTGAAGCTTGCTTTCCAATAGGTGTCACCATGAATAACACCATTGCAGTATTAAAATCAATAATAAGAATATTAGGAAGGCATTATAAATTGTCAATAAAATGAAAACCACTTAAATAAATGCTTGATATAAACCAAACTAACTAAATACAGTAAGCTATGCTTCAAAAGAATAAATTCACAACCCTATGTATAACAGTTTGGACATTTCAACTTTGCCATCCTGAAAAGCACCAGACTGAAACTATTAATACAATAAAGCTATGAAGAGAAGAAAATCCTTGTACATTAAGTGAGAAAATGTTTAAAGAGTATATGATATAGCTGAGGAAATTATAAATATTGGAAGTGGTTTGATGTTACATTTAAGATCAAGCCTTTGTGTTGTATCAGTCCAAAATTTGCTAGCAAATGTCAATGCCTATCTTCCTTTGAGGTCAATTCAAGCCAGGCACACAGATGAGTCTTGGAAGGATGCGTGCCTGGGTAGCCTACACTGTGTATAAAGAAATCAGCAGCCCAGCCCTGGAAGAGGTCTGGAAAGACAAAACTCCAATTTTCCAACATTTTCATCTTGTCAATCTGTGACCATTGATGTTTCATTTCAACAGTGGCAAAGATAAGGGTCTGAGTGTAATTCTCCATGCCTTTCAGCAGCTGACAATGATGCTAAAAAAAGAAATGTTGCAAAAAGGAGTCTTTGAAAATTTTGTGGATGCATAAAGCCAGCGCTGTCTGTGTGGAATAGCAAGCAGGACAAGTATTTTTTTTTTTTAAAAAAGCACAATGAAGGTACTTAATTGCTATCCAGGGGAGAGGGTGAAATGCCCACATAATATGGACTGGTTTTGGTATCAGCCTTCATCCTGACAGCCTCAAAGAGCTAGGTGGTTGCTAGCAGCTGCCCGGTGTGGGGGTAACTGTTCCTACACTGAAGTTTTCTTTGCTATGTCTGTTCCCTGGAACCAGGAGTAGGACTGCCTCTCCTACAGCTGTATAGCTGATCAGAGGAGGGCTGCGGAAAGCAGCTTCCAGAGACTGCAATGATAGCCAACCCTAAGAAACACTGATCCTCAAAGATGTATCTTGCCACTGCAGAGTAGTAATTTAGTACAGGAAATCAATTTTACATTACTTTTCATCCCACATGGATGATCTGGGTGGGAGGCAACAGGGTGTGCACACTGCAGCCAGGTCCAAGCACCACTTCCTGCATCTGGAGGTGGGCAGCAGCCACAGCAGTTCTTTCCAGAGCACCATAGCATAGGTTGTAATTAAATCAACAGAGGTCAATGGTACTTTGAACAAGTATCCAAGTTATTAGCTCTGGCTGTCTTGCCACTTTTGTCTGCCTGTGGTAACGATCTCCATTCCCAACCAAGCAGGTTTTGATGCTAGAGATGCAATACATCTTTTTTTTCTAAAAAAGGGGGTTTTTTTTTAAGTTTACCCGGGAACTCCATTAATCAAAATCATTCATCTGAAGGCTTTTGATTACCAGTGTTGTCTTCCGCTAGATCTGACAAAAAAGTTTTAAGATAACTCAGATTTTTTTGCCCAAAAGCATTTGACATTTACTTCATTACTCAGTGGATTGCATTCTCTTTAAATAAATTTTCCAGTGGTCTGGACTTTTACCATGAAAATATGTACAGTGAACTCCTAGTTTATTATGCCTACTTGAAAAGGGTAATTTAATAAGGCATCAGTACAAATACTTAATTGTCCAATGGCTATTGACAATGCCTTTAAACAGTTGCACATTTGCCAGATTTAGCTAATGGAAGTAGAATTGCCACTTAATGTCTCAGTTTGCACTGGCTGAAAATAAATTGTATCTGACATTCCTTTGGCTTTTAAAGGACATATTTAGATATTTACAGTCAGATTGATCTCTTGTTGCATTTATGTTTCCTGTGTGAAGAAATATGAAATAATTTGGATGGAGATTCACAGATTTGAACAGATTCACAGATTTGAGATATTGATATCAGAGAGAGTTGACTGAAAATAACTTGACAAAAACTTTTTCTTTTCCAAAATGTGTGGATTTGTCAAGTGCGAAATAATTTGCTGGAACAGGCTACCTTTATTGACATATCCATTTATAACAAGTTTTGAAAAATAAGTTACAAATGTTCATACAGGATTTTGCATAATTTCATAAATGTTCAGTCTTGTTATGTTTTGTTTGTTTGGAAATGTAATTTATAACAAAAATAAGTCAAAAAAAAAAAGCAAAATGTAACAACAAAATGAAAGCATTTTGAACATATGAGAGAAAAATATTCTGATTTGCATAAGCTGAAATTTTTCTTAAGTGTTTGGTTGAAAAACTTTTACAGTATTTAATTTTGATTTAGGATGCAAGTGAAATCTGCAATGTTGAAAATGTTCATAAGATGCAAAAACTATTTCATATTGAGTTCTAGTGCAGATGCATTTAAATTTTTTATATTCTGTGTTAGAAATATAGCTCTGTACTTCCCCTTTCCTCACACCTCATTTAAGAAGCAAAAACTTTTTCTGATGAAGCAACTTCTTACCACATTAAGATACTCAGCAGCAATTGAATTACAAGTATTGTGATGCTGTATTTTTTTCGATGGCCAGTGCATTTTTAGCTTTTGTAATGAAAGTACTGCAAAGTGTGAATTCACTTAATTCTGATGAAGTAAGTTTTTAAATTTGACAGTTTTCTGTGAATGTTAAGGCTTCTTTGCAGATTGATATCTGCAGATTGATATCTGCAAAGTGCTAAAAAACTTACCACTTCAGATTTCTTAATTGTTAAGACATAGCATTGAAAACATTCTATGGGAAGAGCAGTGCTTTCTGGAACACCAGGCTTGGTTTTCAAAACCTGAGCTGGTCTCTGCTTGGATAACATATACAGATACTTCTGACATTTTAATTTCCATTGCTTAAACAAATCCAGGAATTCCTTTGTGCCTTGCACTTCTGAAATCATAGGGTTGGCAGCAAGAGCTCTACAACTTAGGATCAGGTTTTGCTAAGTTTCTGTGCTCCCTGGGAACAAGGATGAGTGCTGAAACAGCTTCTCCTGGCTCAGGCAGTGACTGCAGAATTTTATAGATAGTCAACATATGGAATGTATTCTAATGCTGTAGTGATATGTGATGAACATGAACAGCTTGATGGCTGATACTTATAAAACTGCAGGTCAATCATCTCTGAAAATACTAATTTTAGACAAAATAGAAAGAAGCACCTGCATTAAAATATATGCATTAATCATAAGAGGAACAGCTTCGGACATTGATGCTGAGCACTTTGTACCAACCAGTCTTTTGCATTGGTCATACTTAAGCTTGAATTAAAAGGCTACATTGATTTACTTTGTTAATTAGCAGTTCACTTCCATTCAGGAAACCTTTCTGCATCCCTTCCAGCTGCTGACCATGTCCACTGTCTTCCATCTGTGTGATCAGCATGGGTCAGTGAGCCATGAAACATGGCACCATGGTTTTCATGCTAGAACTCAACCTGGACATGTCATGACATTTGCTGAATAAAAGGGCTGGGTCATTGAGCTTGAAAAGAGGATAAAGCATAATGAGAGAGGAGACCATATAGGTAATGTTTCCTTTACATCTGCTGTCACTGTACTACCCAAGAAGATACCCCAATACTCTTGTGGACTAAAGTGCTGATAAACAAGGTGCCGCTTCATATGATGTGAACCAGCAAGTCTGATAATTAATTTTGGAGGATTTTTTTAGTTCAGTGATAAATTCTGGCATCTCTTAAAAGTCCACTCTACTTAAAACTTCAGGCAATTGCTTTTGAGGCATTTAAAGGTTGGGTTTTTTCCTGTACGTTTGATGGGTTTATGTGGCTGATGCATGTGCTCAGATGGAAATAACAATTGGAATGAGAAATAGTAGTAGAAAGATGAAAACCTAGATTCTCAGCTTCCAAAACGAACACACTTTACAGTAAATAACATTACGTCCTTTTATAGTTTCCTCTTTCTTGGACATCAACATGCAAGCTATGGCTATGTGAATTCAGTCAGATCACTATTCTTTTCATTCTAAAACAGCGGTTAAGAATTGCTGTAGTTTCCCTCCCTTAACTTTGTTTTTCCTAGCTAATTTTATTTGTTGTCCTTTGAAAGCTCTGTGGATTGCACATTGGTTGATTTCTCCCTAAGAGCTTTGCAATTCTGGGCATTTCTGTGGGCCCATGCCTCATTGTACTTTATCTTTCTGTACACTTCATAGTGATCTCAAAGACATATCAGAGAGAAAATATATTTTTTGTGATCTGTGGTGAACCATTCCTTAATTCTGTGTGTTCTTGAAATGCAGATACTGTATGTCAATAAGGAGTTATGTTTGGTTTAGAAAGTATCAAATCTTTCCCCTGGAGAAGACAACTGCCTGCAATGTTATAGTTAGTGATGCAATATTATTTGGAGGGGGGTAGAGTCTAATATGATTTATCCCTCTGTACTCAGTGGTCTAAGGACAGCTCGACACCAATGATGCAATGACACAAACTACCACCTAAGCTACAGATTCTCATATTTGGAGTTTACTCTCAGCTGATTTAGATTTGCTGAAGTTCAGTATTTCAACATTAAGCAGCACTGGAAAATTCCACTCACTGCTGGAGAGAGAATAGATTTTTGCAGCTAAAAGGAGTGAATAAAAGGCCACTGTCTATGGTTTGTCATGAAAAAGTGCACATGGGACCTCCTATGTAGGAATATGTATTTGTGTTTCTGCATACGTTCATTCTTTGGTATTTTTTTCAGTAGTGAAACAGATACTTCAGACTCTCAGACATTCACCTAATTCTGTTGAAGAGCTGTTGCCAGATCATTGGGAAACTTTCTGTTGCGATATGGGGCACAACAGCTGTGTAAGGGAAAACTATTTCATGCTTCCACAGAGTACAGATTTGTAACCAAACTTTCATTCAAAAGCCTGTAAATGTCCGCAGGGAAGATAACAATCTTCTCCTCTTGCCACTGTTTTGTTAAAAAAACTAATAATAGAGGAAAAGAAAAGAACACCGTACAACAAGGAGTAATAAAAAGGTAATCCATAGTCTGGGGCCTTGTGTAAACGCAATAAACATGAAGAATTTATTATGTTTTCCTTATTCCAGGTGGAGATTGTTAAAGGCAAGCTTACTTCTTCTGAACTGCTCAAAAGTAACAGAAAATGGATATATGCATGGATGAGCTAAAGGTGATGAATGTCAAACTTGGAAGAGTATGTCCCTAAATGGCACCATCATGCAGTAGCTGGGAAATTTTTACGTATTTGCTCAGTTCTGAAATTCAAAGAGAAAACAGACACAGTCAAATTGCCCACTGACTCTTGGATCCGCAGACAGGCTACAGCACAGAGAAGGCAGAGCCTGACTGCTCAGTGGTGTGACATGGCCCAGTACAGCCTTATCATAGAATCATTATGGTTGGAAAGGACCTCCAGGGTCATCCAGTCCAACCTTTGTCCTAGCATTTCTCAACCACTACACCATATCCTCAAGCTCCAAAGATCTAACTCTGCCACATGAGCAGCCAGCCCCTCCCAAACCCAGGTTTGGTGTTTGCCTGTGCGGTGAAGTTGTCTGCAGCCACACGTGCATAGTTCAGTAAAATCAATAGAAACATTTCCATGGAGCTCAGTAGGCTTTGAATTGAGTTTGCTTCATGCACCATAAATGACAGGTGTAACACGCTGCCTGTGTGGATCTGTTAATGCGCATTTCACTGTTTCATGAGGATGTGGTAGAAAGAGGTCAGTATCATAAAGGAATACAAAAATATAGTTGCTGTGCTTAAAACAGAGTTGTAAGTTCACCCTGCACATAATGTGCTATAAAAGAGATGCTGGCTGCTTAGTAGATTCACCAATTCTTCAACAAGTTTAGTGGCAGAATTCAGTTCTTGGTCACAGACATACTGCTGAAAAGGAAACTGCTACTCAAAGCCAAATTCTGATCTCACTTCCCAGATTATAAATACAGAGTAATCCTTCTGGCTTTGGTGAAGTCATCTGTGCTTGGAACACTGTAAATGAGAGAGAATTGGGAACAGTATTATAAAAATTCAATACTTGGGATACTTCAGGAGAAAATGCATTCGGGTTTTAAAACATAAGTGAAGGTGCATGCGCATTTTATCACATGAAAAGTCTACTTTTGAACTACTTCAAGATTATTTGCAGTATTATGTCTTATTCTAGATTCCCCCATTTATGATAATAGCATTAACACTGCAGTCCCCCCTGATGTGGTGTCAGTTACACTCTTCACTTTCATGGAGTAACACTTTGAAATTTCAAAATAGTTGAAGATACTGTAACAGCCAGTGCTGCCAATATAGCATGGAACTGCTACTTCACAATTCAAGTAGTCAGCTATTGACTCGTGGCAATCTATATCTGCATTAAAATCGTGAGTTTTGGATTAATGTGGAGCTGAAAGCCCAACTGAGGCTCTTTGCTGCCAGCCTGTCTCTGTAATTGCAGCATGGATTTCACCAACCACAAAGGGCAAAATGAATGTGATCATCCCCAGCAGTCGATAGCACATTGATTTTTTTCAGTCTACGATTCGCACAAATATTGAAGCTCATTTTTTAAGCAGGTAGGATTATTAATCTACATTTCTTAAAAAAAAAAAAAAAAAGTCTGTTTTGAAGCATAGTACCTTGCAGAGCTTATTTAGTGTGCAATATGTAAATCAGATAAGCAATTTTTTTTTTTTTTAACCAAAACTTGACATTCTCAGCAGGTGTGAAACCTTATTTTCACCATTGTGTTGACCTGTGTTGTACTGTTTGGTTAAGAGATTAAAGAAAGAAATGTTGGCAGGTCTTGTTCTGGTCAATGATCTGCATTTTCTTAGTTTGGTTTCATTTTCACTAATCCCTGAGATCATAAATAGACTGTATACAACATCACCTGTGATTCCAAAAATGAAACAATGATTCAAGACCATTTCTTCCCTAAATGGTGTCATTAATCTGTGGTATAATGAATATACTTTAAATTAAGGAAACAAAGAAAGTTCCTTCCGAGTAGTTGTAACGTTTCTGAGAATTGCAACATTCCTTTTTGTCATTGCCATCACTTGTTTCTTGGGCAGGGGCTTTCTGGAATTATGTCTTCAACTGTATGGCTGTGACAAAGCTCCAGTACTGAGGACCAGATTTGCTGCTCTTCACTCTGTGTGTACACAAATTGACAGTGGTTGTTAATATGTGCCAGCTGCAAAATGGACAGTTGACCTGTATGCACAAAATAAATTCAGTCCTTGATAAAGTGTAGTCACTTGCATGTGAATGTAATATGAACCACATACTGGCTACATGTTGACTTGTTTGCCTGTAGACTTTCCTGGTTCTGATTTTCCCTTCCCAGTTTTGCAGGTCAGATCACAGAAGATTTCTTCAAGCATTTTTCACATCACTTTAAGGAATTTAGTTGCTGGGCCAGCTCTGTGCTGTATTTGGTCTAATTGTTCAAACTTTTCTCAAGGGAAGCACAACTCATGATAAGAAACATTCCAGGAGTGGCTTTAATGAAAAAGTAGCAAACGAGCACAAATTAGATTACCTTTATAAATGTCCAAGGTCAATCAGGGCTCTCCTGTTCCTTCCTTCATCCCAAGGCAATATTAATGAATGCAAAACCCCTCTTTGCTGAGGGGCAGCCTTGAATATCAAGTCGTCGTTTGGATGGATTAATTCAAACCTCTGTTGAACCTTGAAACAAATGCAGGATGGTAAGCTACAATGTAGAAAAAAAGACTGAGAGATACTATTTACCCTTTGCTTTGGTCTTTTCAAAGGCACTGCATTACACTCTCCCAGAAAGACACTTATTTAAGACAGTATTTCTTATTTCCCTCTATGTTACCTGTTAGGTTGATGAGGCACCTTTCATGAGTCAGAAATACTCTTTTAGGTAAATGTGGCAGAACAAGATACATTTGAAGCTGATCAGGCTGCTCATTGTCATAAACTCTCCTGATCTTAACAGTTTGTCCCAGTAAAACCTCAAAGTAGAGTCTAGTTGAGTGTTTACTTTCCTCAGGGTATTTAGCTACTTGGTCTGTAGCTTTCATTGCAGTTAGCAGTACAATAACATCTCAAAATGCCCTACATTCAATTCCCAAGAACAGTCAAATGAACAAATATTAGTCACACAAAAAGATAATTCCCTGAAATAAATATGATCTGAAAAAATCCTAGTTCAATTTCCCTTACTTCCCTAAATGTAAGAACAGCCTCAAATATGAAACATTTAAGGCATAAACTGTGCTTTCAGATTTTAGTATGCAGAATAATGGGATTGTAGTTCTCAGATCAAAGCCTTTGAGCAGGATTTTTACCCTTCTCCTGTAAGTGCAATTCCAAACTGGGTAGCTGGTTGGGTTCTTCTAGAATCTTTTTTCTTTCTTTCTTTCATCAAAGTCACCTGCAACAGGGGATGAACGATGAGCTTCCCCAAATGGTGTCTTTTATCTACTAATTATGCCTTTTTGTCTTCTTTCTGGTTTTTACCTAACTTCCTATTGTCCTACATATGGGGAAGTCACAAAATCACAGAACTGTCACAGTTGGAAAAGACCTCTAAGATTACTGTGTCCAACCAACAGCAACATCAAAAGAAATCAAACTCACACAAATACAAAACAAAACAAAAGAAATACACCTCACCATCCCACTAGAGCATGTCCTGAAGAGCCTCATCTACACATTTCATTTGTTAAATACCTCCAGGGGTGGTGACTACACCACCTGTCAACAACCTGTTACAGCTTCTGACCACTCTTGCAGTAAAGAAATTCTTCCTAATACCTAATCTAAACCCGCCCTGGTGCAACTTCAGCCCCTTTCCTCTAGTTCTGTCCTTACTTTACTTGAGAGAAGAGGCCACACCCACCTTACCACAACCTCCTTTCAGGAAGTTGTAGAGAGCACCAAGGTCTCCTCTCAGCCTCCTCTTCTCCAAAATAAACAATCCCAATCCCCTGACTCTCCTCATGGGCCTTGTCCTCCAGACCCTTCACCAGCTGGATTGCACTTCTCTGAATTCACTCCAGCAACTCAGTGTCTCTCTTGTGGTGAGGGGCCCATAACTGAACACAGCACTCAAGGTGTGGCTTCACCAGTACCAAGTACAGGGGCGTGATCACTTCCCTTCTCCTGCTCATCACACTATTTCTGATACAGGCCAACTTCTTGGCCACCTGGGCACATAGCTAACTCATATTCAGCCAGGTGTCAACCAGCTCCCCCAGATCCTTTTCGCCCGGCAACCCTCTAGCCACTCTTCCCCAAGGCTGTAGGGTTGCCTGGGGTTGTTATAACTGAAATGCGGGACCTGGCACTGGCCTTTCTAAACCCCATACAATTACATCTTCCTAATTCCACTGATACTGAGGATTTCAGGTGACGTAAAGTCACTTCAATGGACTCACTCTAATCATAGGGACCAAGAGAAAAAATGACTAGTGAGCATAAATCAGGAAGGCATGGAATTAAAACAATGTGTCTGCAACATAACAAACCAGCTCACATATGCTTTTTTACCTATGGATAAAAAGAACAGGAGAGTTCCTCAACATGCAGAACCTCTGCTTTTTGTGTTGCCAGAGTCCTTCTGAAAACTGTGGCTACTTTTTGCAATGTCTGTCTGTGACACTGATGACAAGGCAGAGAATAACTTCATGTGTTTCCAGAACCATTTCTGCTGCAGCATTATGTAGTGTCTGATGTCAATGACCTTTGCTTTTGTCCTTTTATCAGGTCTTCGGTGATGGACAAGCTTATCACAGGGAGAGAGGGAATATCTTTAAGGGAAAGAGTTATAATTTTCAGCAGATTTTACGTATAAGATCATGGACACATTCAACATAGTGCTTACAAAAGATAATCGTACACCACTGGGTATTAAAGAGCACTCGTTTATATTTCCAGGCATATTTTAGTCCAGTGGCTAGTGAACTAGTAGTTGTAAAATAGACATAAAATTATTAAATTAGAATGTCCTGTTCAAACTGATCTAACTATATGTTTGTTCTGTTGTTGCAAAGTAACTGGTATGCTGGATTTGTTTATGCCTTCTGGTTTTGTTTTCATCCAAGTCTCTGTATGTTTGAATGTAAAAAAAAAAGAATGTAAAGCTTTTAAGAAAGGCAGGGATTAGAGCATAGTAATAGGATTCTGGAGACCTCAGGTCTCAATGTGATGCTGTCATAGCTTTCCTCTGTGATCTTAGGCAGATTACTTAGTCTTTGACTGATTCTCCTGCTCTGTAAAAGGGACGTTAAGATATTAAGCCCTTGGAGAGTCGTGTATCAAAAGTAAAAAAAAAAAAAAAAAGTTACAAATAAATAGATTTTGTAAGGGCAAAAAAATACCCCACTGTCCTGCAGCCATGAGGAAAAAGCTGTTGAATTCTTTTCCTGAAGAGTCCTGTGGCATAAATTCTCAATTAAAAGCATAAAGGAAATGAAGAATACCTGCATTTTGCAGTGCTAGACAGCTAGTGAGCTGTGTAGGAAAAACTACCTGAGAACAGGTACAGAAGTATGCTCTGTACAGTTGAGCTCATTTACTCTTAGACATATCTGCTCTAAGCACTGAGAAGGCTGTCAGCAGTTAAGATACTGAGATTAGCAGTGTGCAGTTTAATATAAAGAACAGTATTTGAACAAGGTCCAATGACATTTGTATACAAAGCATCATTGGAAGAACTTCCCAATTCCTTTGCAAGTGAATAAATGTGTTATTTCCATGGTTAGAAAATTTTCTTTACTTAGTTATTGATTAGCTGGGTCAAGCAAATTTGTAACCTTACCTAATGCATTTTCACCCTCCATTTACCCCAGGCACAGATTAAATTTTGTACTTAAAGGACCCTTCTTGTTCCACCCAAGACTCTGCAACTCTAGGTGGAACTCACCCATGCTCAGTAGCTCTCTTTAAAACCACCTTATATACTTCTGTGGAGGCATAGCTGCCTGAAGAAGGGGTCAGATGTACTTCTGTGGAGGCATAGCTGCCTGAAGAAGGGGTCAGATTTTCACAAGTCCCTTTTCTGAGAAGGCAGAGAAGGCAGGACTTATTATTTTATGACACCATCTATAGCAAGAATGATGGTCCCAGCTTTTAGCATTGTTGAATGCTTCTGTGTACAGGACCAAGATTTACCCCCAACCCAAAGGCATAAAAGTGAGGCTTGACCTAAGACCACTTCAAAATCAGCATCTGATCAATACTCTGACAGGCCCAGGGATAAGCAGAGGGGTGCACAGCCTCGGTTATTGAGGAAGCTGCATGAGGAGGCAGAGGTAGCTGCATTGCTGCATTGCCACTCCACACAAAATGACAAAGCTGAACAAGGGTTTAGAGGAATGTAAAAGGAAGAGAAATCCAGATATTAATGTAAAAATTGTCATTCCCAAAGTGTGCAGAAATAAAAGACAAATGGTAATAGGTCATTTTGGAATCAGAATCATGAATAGCATAAAGAGAGCTGGGAATGAAAGAAAGTGCAGGTAAATGTCAACAATTAGGGAACAGAGATCATGAACTCTTTCAGATGGAAGACAGTGCCCAGAATATTCAGCAAAAGCAAATTTGATTGTAAAATATTTTATTGTAAAATAAACTTAAAATCTTCAGTCTGACCACCTGGCAAGCAAAATTTTTCCAAGGTATTGTGGCAGATAAGCAGCTGAAGGAAAGAGAAAATCTAGCAGAGATGAGACATCCAGCCAACACATAGACTGAATGATTGTGATACACGGACAGACACTTTGTAAGATGATGTCCTGGTTTTGGCTGGAATAAAGTTACTTTTCTTTCTAGTAGATGGTACAGAGCTGTGTTTTGGGTTAGGGTTAGGGTGAAAGTAATGTTGATAACACACTGATGTTTTAGCTGTGCTAAGCCATGTTTATACAAGTCAAGGAACTTTCGGCTTCACATACTGCCCTGCCAGCAGAGACTGGGATTGCACAAGAAGCTGGGAGGAGCATGACCAGAACAGATGACCCAAACTAGCCAAAGGGACATTCCATACCAAAGAACATCATGCCCAGTATAGAAACTGGAAGAAGTTGGCTGAGGGACACCACAGCTCAGGGATTAGCTGGGTATTGGTCAATGTGTGGTGAGCACCCATTGTATTGTGCATCCCTTCTTTTGTATATTCTATTTTTATAATCATCATTATTTTCTCCTCCTTTTCTTTTCTGTCAAACTGTCTTTATCTCAATGCATGAGTTGTTTTGGGTTTTTGCCTGATTCTCTCCCCAGTCCCGCTGGAGTGGGGGGAATGAGTGAGAAGCTGCATAGCGTTTAATTGCCAGATGGGGTTAAACCATGACAGATTTTGATCACAAAATACATTGTGTCATCTGAAAGAGAGACAGTAACCCAACTCACAGAAGAGCAGGTACTAGTAGAAAGTGAAAAGATAGAAAGTAAGAAGCAAAAGTAAACAGGCATGAGAAGTGAAATGTAAAGTAGACGGCTGGAATAGGGTACTGCCCTTCCCTTACAGTGAAATAACTGTTTTGGACTCTAGACAAACTGTTGACCAGCTGTGAATCTTAACTGTGAATGTGTTTCTTGTGCAACATCATTGAAGGACAAGTTGTCTGTAGGAAGCTGGTTTTTGTCCAGTGTTAACATTTGCCTTTTTTTTTTTTTTTTTTTCAAGTATAATTGAAGAGGACCAAAAGGCTTCAGGATTAGCATTAAGATATAGAACTAGTGGTGAGGGAGGATTAAACAGGTCAGTGCTTTCAGCAGAAGTTTTGCACTTTCTGAAAAATCTGTTAAGTCTATATGAATACCCCACACTGACATGCTTGAGCTAATCTGTTTTGGTTTTTTTCCTATGGATAAATAAGACTGTTTCAAAGATTCTCAAATACATTAATTTAAAAGAAATAAATCTAGAATGCTCACAGCAACTGAGTGGTATTTGGCAGATAACAAATCACAATAACTCAGATTTGAGGCTATTCACCAGACATGTTTGGTATGGAAGTGAATTGTTTTATTTGGCTTTAGAAATTAGAAGATATAAACTTCATAGGAAATGATGGGATATGGTTATTTGCTCTTTTTCTGTTTCTCAGCTATCTACAAACAGTCCTGTTTTGACAAGTGTGCCACTTATTTTAGTCTACAAGTTGATCTTTTCTCTTTGACTAAACAGCAAGTATTCATTGTTTACTAAGCTGTTAACAGTGTATGTTTGCTCATCTCTACCATAGAATATCCTTCTTGATCTCTGATCAGATATCTGAAAACACCCACCAGAAAGCAGGAGGAGGTTTTCAAAAGGGATGTACAAATACTTTTATCTTGAAGTTCCTACCAAGTTCATTCACATAATTATTAAAAAGATTTTATTTTCCATTAAGAAAGAAAATATCCCTTGAGCAATTCAGAGGATGACTGCACCAGATAAAATGTGTGGTGCAGCCAAAGTGAAGTTCTTTAATTTGAACAGCTGCTGTCAAACTACTTTTTTTGTAAGAATTTCCCAGCTCCATCCAGAGTCTTGCAAATCACAATAATAATAAGAAAATCCAGTGTCCCAGCTGGAGACATAATCAAGTGTTTATTTCCTTTCTGACAAACTATTTGTCACTATTTTTCCTCTCCCACTGTGACATTGCCTTGTCATGGGTGTAATTTTTTGGCATTTCTAAAGCCTGTTGTTGAACTTCATACAGAGATTATAGATCTCTGCAATACTTCTGCTTCATTATTTGTAATTTACATCTTTCCTTACTATCTAAATACTGTCACAGTCCCTCTCTCAGCTCTTGTCCTGCTGTTACTTTATACTGTCCCCTCAGGTGTTGCTGGTGAAATTAGTATGATTGGATTCTGAGTTTTAATTACTATAAAAGCTATGTGGCATATATAGGTCTCTACTAAATGTAAAGTTCAAATATTTGTGCACACACCTGATCAGAACTCTGTTGCCCTATTACATCTGAGATGAATTATTTAGTGACTGTGACCAAGATGGAGAATCACCTCGTTCTTTGCATCATTCTATCCTAGGGGGAACCGAGGTGGTGGCATGGCATGTGCATCCGGTTCCATACTGGGATGAACAGGAGGTGCTGCAGGGAACAGGCATGTGTGGAGGAGCACAGCCTTTACTAGCTCCTCAGAAACTCTTGACACAGGGTTAGTTTGAGATGACTTGGAGTTCCAAAATCTGCATTTGAAAGTGTGACTTTTTAAATAGGTAATTTTCAATACAGAGTAGCTTTGGAATACTTTTGGGTTTGTAACTTTTAAATCTTGTATCGTTTATCCTTAAATAATAAATAGAATTGGTCTGCTTGGATGCTTTTCTCTGCATATGTATAGTATTTCCTTCTTCCCAGAGAGTGCTTCAAGGTTAATTTATATACATTTAACTCACTGGTACAATTTTTGTGATTGTACTCTTTTATGTCAGCTTAAGACTGATTTTGCAAATTTAGTTCATGTCTTTAAATTCATCAACAAAAATTAAACCAATATATGAATACTTCCATGCAAAATTTGCTGCAATTTAATTAAATCAATATCAAACAGCAGTCTCCATGCCTTTGTGTATAGGCCAGACCTTAACAGCTTATGTCACATAACAAAAAGTGGTCAAGTCACCTGCTGCAGCCTTAAATTCTCTGGAGAAGCTCATTTTTTTTAAATGTGCAATTTTACAGTACCAGCCACAGTGGGAGACTACACTTTACACACTACCTCACTGCAAATCCCATATAGCAATGTAAACATTCATTTTATAAATAAATAGAATCCATGCTGATTATTACACCAGGTACATAGCATCCTAATTAGGTTTCTTGGTTTAGGAAGTTTTGTTGCCTTTGCTGTAAAGAAAATCAGATTCAAACAGTGCTACTGATTTCTAAAATAATCTCAGAAAAAAATCACTCCTGGGCTAAGACCCAAACTGAGCCATCAGATGTATGTGAATGCAGCTCCCATTTTCCTAAGACGAAACTGCAGTGTTCATCTAAGAACAGAATTTCTCTCTTCCAGAAGCTTGTCAGAACGTCTAAGGGCAACAAGGAAAATGGCATTTATAAAAGCAGACATCACTGGAAATAAGAATACTCACACTGCTGTGATTTCAAAAGTTGATCCTTAATACTTAGAAGCAGGTGAAGCACAGAGTGCTTAACTTCTCACCATCAAAGGAGAGTTCTAGCAGAATTTTATACTGAATTAGAAAGAGAGATAAAGCAGCTTAGGGGATCACACTGTTTTCCTTATTCTAATGAACTTCTTTGTTGATGACGAGAAGTTACTTTTCCCATGTTCCTTTCTGTTGCCACAGATAAGCAGTGCTGCCACAGTTTCATCCACACAGCATAACTGGGGCAATTCTATTTTGGTGGTTTTGTGTTTTAATATTTGATACACCTGTCTTTCTCCTCTGTCCCTTCCCTTTTACTGAAGATGGAGAACTGGAGGATTTCAATCCTAAGGGGGTTAGAAACAAGAAAGTACATAAAAAGATTCCCCATAGGAATTTATTTTAAGAACCTCACATTCTTTCAGCTCGTTATTTTGTTAGGAGACTCCTTCTTTATGAATGTTAACAGTACTTGAAGTTAGAAGGTACTTGCAACCTCTACCCACTCTATTCCCAATTTTCACTTGAAACAAAAGAAGGTGCATACAGTATTCAGGTCCCATAAGTAGAACTTCTTCCTTGTGTTTGACCTTGGCTGCAAAACTAAAATCCAGACTGTAGTAGTAGTAGTGGTCTTGTGAACACAAAAATAAATCAGAATACTTTTTAGGGTAGTGCTCACAGTTTTTAGTCGTTATTTGTCTTTTAAAAAAAAATATAATGGTTCTTGAAAAATTAATTGCAGCTGATGATGAAACCCAACAAAGGCTTAAGCCAACAACTGTTCCTGAAGCAGGAAGTACCCTTGGAGTCCTACAGTGGGGACAGAAGTCATATTTCAAATGATCCTTTGATATATTGCAAGATATTACAAGATGACCTATATTAATTCAGTTTTAATTAATGCAGTTATATCGTGTGACATCTTCCAAAATATATATAATCACTTAATAATAAATTGCCAGGTGATTTATCTTACCATTTCAGCTCTTCTAAACCTCCATCTGGGTGCCAAACTCCCAGGGTGGGTGTATAAAACTCACCATTGCAAGATATTCCCTCTTTTTTCTTTCTTTTCATTTGAATGTTTCTCTTCTCTATCAGGAATTCAACTTTATGAAATAATTTCTGAGATTCCTATGCTTAGAAAGCAGTTACCTTTCAACAAGTTTGCTATTTTGTCTTGATGAAAAATGAACATTGTATTTCTGACCAGCAGAATTTGAACCCAAGTGCTGGATGCTGGGTGTCATCATTACAATAACTTGGAAAAAAACAGAAGATGATTTGAATTTATATACAGCTCCAGCTAAGTGTCTAAGCTGAAATTTCTGTGAGGGATCTAAGGGAAGAATGCTGAGAAACAGGCAAAATAAGGAAGAACCGCTGAACTCATACATACAGCTATGTATTCCTATGGAGTATACGTGGGCTGAGCTGGAGGAGAGAGTCATGAAAGGCAGCTGGGCTAGTGAAATAAAACCTCAAGTAGGTTCCTGAGAGGGGCAACTTTTCATTATTGGCATGGTAATTTAGCAAAGGTGTCCTAAGTTTCAGGAAGTCAAAGACCACAGCAGGGTCCTGCTATCTACTAAAACTGCCAATAAGTTCTTAGGTAGATAGTTACTGGTTTCACAGCTATGAAAACATAAAATGAACCAGTTTTCTGTTAATAATCCTAGTTTGTACATAACTTGTAACAAAGCTTCCATCCCATGATACTGGTTTGTTTTCTTCATTGTTTTCTCATGCTGTCTGTATAACAGTTCAATATTATTATTTCAATTGATGTAAAATGTTCCAGCTGGGACTGGTTTTTGAGAGAAAATTGTGTTTTTTCAAGTATTTTCTTGGATCAAACATTTCAGATTTTCACTCAGGATGCCTGGTTGGACATCTCCTGCTGTAGTCAGCTGTGTTTTCATTCTCATTTCATATCTACATACGGTCAGAAACTGAACGTATAAAACTGTGTCTGTCCCATAGTTACATAGCTACATATGCATAGGGGTAGTAAAGGAACTCGGAGTAAAGGAATCAAGTATAGTAACTCAATCACAAGAAATTTGCTGTATTAATGCTTTCAGGGAGTTCTCACTCACTCTGAGCCTTTCTCCTTCATTTTTTCTTTCCATTCAGTTGTGGCTGACTTTGGTCTTTATGAAACCTGGCTCTGAGAATCATAGTGAAGGCATGGGCTTCCTGCTCATGTGCCCATCACACAGCTTATAATAGCTGAGATGAGACTGAAGGGAAATCTTGTTGAATCCTAGGCGAGGGCTTGGTGGGCCTTGGTGAATAATTAGAGTGAAGTTCCAAGGGAAAAGTGCAAGACAAGACTGATACTTTACATGAACTTTAGGTACAATGAGCAAAGGAGCATCTGTAAACCAGTGTTACCTAAGCAGTCTTTTGATCCTAAACTAACTGGCTGCATCCAGCAATTTGAAAAAAAAAAAAAAAAATTTTAGTCTTATTCAAAAACTACCTTTTGGGAACTGGCTTGTCAGGGAATTGATAATGGGATCTTCTGTCTGCACTGTTAGTAGTGCTTAAATGTTATTAACATTTAATGGTTTCTTGAACCATGTGACATGGTTGCTCTCATCACCTGTCCCTTCCCAGTAATATGTACATTTGGGCAAGTTCCTCTTCATACTGTTTCTGGGATTACCTTGGTTTTGCCCAGGCTTCTCCCTCCAGATTTGGCTCCTGGAAGCCTCATGGAAGCTGAAGTATGTATGATCTACATCAGCAAGTGATGCAGTGAAATAAGAACAGTTCTGTAGCTGGTGAGGACCTGACACCCTCACTCCATGTCTTTCAGGGGATTTATGTCAGATCGGCTCTAGTCTGGTCCCATGGACTTAATACCCATAAGTGCCTGGAGCTGATTGTGCACTTCTCCAGCACAGCTTTTGGCTTAGTGCTATCTGCTGAATGAGGTGAAACAAAACTTCGTAAGTGGGAAAACTGGAAATTTCCTTCAAAAGTGCACTGTGCTCCCAATTAAAACATTAGCATAAATGTAAACATAGTGAACTGAAGAAACAAAATAGCAGCATGAGAGATTACATTATTTTCATTCAAGCCTCTTTTGCTCAGGTTATACATGCATAGGTTATCCTCTTAGTTTAACTTCCATGTTTTTAGTCATCACTGCTCTCCCTCTGGTCTGATCATAAACATCTGGAAAAACTAGAATATTAGAAACCAGTATGCCATAATTAGTTAAAATGACAGGTTTTACTTTTTCATTTTCCATTTTATCATTCCTATCTCCTTTCAGTGAAGAAAATCCAAACCTATGCTATAACATGTGCAATATGTTTAAAAGAAAAGTTTTACTCTTTCACTTAACACTTCAGGACAGTAAGTAGAAAAGTGTCTTCCTTACATCTATAGCAAATGTGTCATTGTCAGCTTTTAGTGCAGAGATGTTGGGACTCTGACCTTCAGTGACATTGCTGGCAAATTTTGACTGACAGCATGCAACACTGCAAACCCCTGCTGCACATGCCTATCCTCCTAGAAATCCTTTTCTCTTTAATAATGTTCTTATGCTCCTGACTGTAGACTATCCTAGATGATAAAATACAAGGTAAACCCAGTAATATCTAATTATACTTATCATATAATAATTTGGAAAGATATTTACCATTCTTGTGCAACTGATTACCCCTTCTGTAGTATATTTTAGTGACAGTGTAAAAGATATCCTCAGTCTCCAAATGTAGAGTATATATCAGTAATATTTGAGGGTGCTGATGCTGTGTGCCATGAACAGTGCTCACATTTACTTGCTTATGCTTTACTGTGTGGAAAGAATGTTATTTTCAGGAAACTATTGCATATGAACATATGACAGATATGTGACTGAGGCTCTGAGAATCAGGACCGGACGGAAAGCTGCCTGTAAGTCAGGATGCAGCTTGTGTCAGTAGCTCAGCAAGCAGCTCCAATTAAAAAAAAATTTAAAAACTAAGATTTTGCCTTATAATCACCTAATGTCTCAAGAAGAACAATATTGAGTTTACAAATATCTCAGTACAGCAGCTGTGCTTAGAAAGGCGTAGGTTTTCAAAAGCTATACCTCGTGTGTGGTTTCTGCACATTACATCCCCATCAGTTTGGACACTTCTTGGGCAGCTTTCTCTGGTACTTGCAGATTGTGCAGTGTGCAACAAATGGTTTGCTTCTGGGCTCCCCACTGCACCATGCCCAGCTCCCTGGGGTCAGTGGCTGGTCTAGCCTGAAGGTCTGACCCACAAACACCCTACTCCTTGCAATTCTCAGTCCTGGAGCAGTATAAATCCTGCCTGAATCCAAACTCTTTCTCAGTGGTAAATCAGATAGATAGGCGGCAGCCCCCTAGATAGAGCACTCCTACTTATGTCCAGACTTGCATCCTAGGCTGTCCCTGACTGCCAACAGCACACTGACCCAGGCAAAATCAGTGGCACTGGCCGTGTCAAGCCACAGCCCTGCAGAAGCAGCACACATGCCCCTGCACCAACCAGCATGGGAAAAGGAGAATTAGGACCCCTAACACTCCCACCCAGTGCATGTTGCACCCCACCATAACACAGTGAGGACCTCGTGTTCCTGTCCAGTACTGCCCCCTCATTAGCTAAAGCCATTTCACTAGGTGGGCCCAATATTCCTCTTCCTTTCCAGGTCTCCCTCAGTATCTGTCTCCTTGACTTAAAAATATTCAAAACATTTTAGCTGTGTTTTCAGTTTGATGGTTATTGACCCCATATGAATAACATCTCTCATCCTCTCCCTCTGACACCCTTAATCGGTTTTTTATTAAAACTTTCAGGCTCTGGCCCTTTAATATAGTTTTTAATGCATTTTAAAATATTTCTGGAATTTTGCATGGTGTCCCAAATGCTTGAAGTGAGTGCGGAGATTTATAACTAAAATTAGTTTTATTACACTATAAAAGAAACTATAATATTAATGCTGCAATTATAAGATAAAGTATGTGTGGAATCCCTTTCCCCACTTGCCATGTGCTCCAAGAAATTCTGCTTATATGCAGTATTACAAATGAGCTAGACTAACCCAGAACAATATTCCCAGTATCAATCAATAGACTATGAACACATTAGTATATTAGCAGTTTATGACAGTATTTAGGATCATATAGTACAATAATGGAATACACTATCTTCTGAGATACCAGGCAGTCACATTGTCTGGCATGGTGTGAGTCATCATGTCCAGCTCCTGCTGTTGCCTAGGCAAAGCAAATAGCTTTTGCAGGTACTGATTGGTTTTGCCTTCGCAGTACCCTGTGCAAAGGTCTCTGATACAGTATGTTTGAACAATCATTGCTGTATCTTATCTACTCTAGGTAACAAAGACATTCAAATTTAAGGGCATTTAGCAGGACTGTGATCACAACTGTTAAACAGAGTAATGTCTGTTATGTCCAGTTACTTGAATTCTGAAAATTAATTTTCAGAGCCAGAAAATGCCCAGTAATTCATTCCTTTAGTCTTGACAGTACTTCCTTTGACAACGTGTATTCCAGTCCTGCAAAGAATTATTCAAGCTCTTACTTACTGAAATTGCTTCTGTGGTGAGCAACAGAGAAAGGAAAATGTAAAATTTGTTAATGGGTATGTTTCCATCATGGAGAGGGGCTTTATTATTTGTCAACTGGGGATCCCAGTATGGCTATCTAAGACTTACTGAAAATGGAGATAGAATATGCAATATTGATATGATTCCCTCACATAAAAAAAATGCATTTTGCAGATTTTCCCTTTGCATGCAAGAAGAAAAAAATAAACACCAGAAAACAACCACTGTGAAAGCAAGCACATAGCAAGTCATGATAGCAAGTGGCAGAGAAGGAAGCCCAGTCTGTGTGAAACTGTGTGCGTGCCCAACTGTCATGTGTTGCATCATGTAGAGAAGACCCTAGGGCATGGGACAGGACAATATTTAGGCATCCCCTTGTTCATGTGAGCCCAAGGGGAGACAGAGAGTGGGAGAAGGCAGTCTGCATATTTGTTTGGAGCATGGAGCCAAGTCAAATTCAAGAGCAAAGGACTGTTGACAAAAGTAAAACCTAAACTAAAACTGACACCACAGATTGGGAGCATTAGCTGCCAGAGCTAGAAACCATCCAGAATGCAGGAAGCTGGTTTGTGATGGGAAATGCATGTTGTCTGATAGAGCCCTCCAGGATGTTTCCAGACACAAAGAGGATGGAGAACTGACATTGCTCACTGCATGAGCATTTACTTGTCATCCACAAGGTCACAGTGCTCTCTTCATTCAGATCCTTCCTGGAAAGCTCCTTTTGCTTCACTGCCTCTGAGAAGGTAATGGCTGGATAGAAGAAAATTACCCTCCCCACTTCTCCCTCCCCCAAGAAAAGGGCTGTAGGAAAATAAACTTCCATATGAATTAGCCCTAAGTGTGCAGTTACATGCTGCCTCCAGCAAAGGGAAGCATCCCTGTCCCTCACCTGGTGTCAGGCTAAAAGCACCTGGCAAGCTGAAAGAGGGAGGCTGCTATTAAAAAGATAGCAAAGGAAAGATCATTTGGCCCTTAAAGGATTATGACTTCTGACTTCATGCCCATGACAGAGATCCACTTCAAATGGAGAATGAAGCCCAGTGATTAAGTAAGTATCCACAGGAAAGGCTGTCCACAGCTGCTAAATGATGATATCAACAGTGTGTTTGATAGATGTTGGAGGGGCCAGGAAAAGGGCTTCAGAGCTGTAGAAAGTGCTTCAGGTAATTGTGGTCAAGTCAGTCCTGAACCAAAGGACTGGTGGCCAAAAAACTGTTTTTTCCTGAAAGAAGTGTTTGGAAGATATGCCAAGCACAGCGAGCTCCAAGAAGTAGTTGGCGTGGTAACTTAGACCTTCTTTAAATCTCTTGTGTGTATTTTATGTACCTAATGAATTTTTATTTCTCTAAGAAATCTAGAAATCGTCTAAGTTACCATTGTATCTATGCACCTATTTGCAGCAGTTTAGGGAGCCTGCTAAGTGCTTAGTATTTGCAGTTTCATCATGCCAGACTTGCCTGAAAGCTGTAGTTTAATAATTTAATCAGACATATTTTCCCCAAGCACAGGAAAACCTCTTCTTCAGAGGAGAATGATACCTCCACATTTTCCCTTCTCACCTCCTTGTTCTGTCACTGTCTCTGCTAGCAGGGCTTTCTCAGCATCTGAGGTAGCAGGACTCACTGTGACTTAGAAATACTGGTTAGGTACAAAAGCTTTGCTAATGATATCTTCCAAAGCTCATTTTCTAGGGCAAGAACTTTCCCCTGTATGTATTTATATACTGGATACCTACATAACATGTGTATTATGTGAAAAGCTTCAAGCAACTAAGTGCTTGAAGTCAAGGGCTTAGCATGGTCAATGCATCCTACAGGCAAAATAGAAAAAGGTATATATTTTGTACTATATGGTGTAATTTATATTTCATAATAAAATAATAATTCATCATTATCTTTTCTTAATTGTCTGTTTTTACATTGTCCAAAAATGTTAGCAACAATTCTACCATTACTCTTGACGAATAAGACAAATATTCATGTGTAAAAATGATAATTTTAGTATGAAAAAAATTGTTCAATATTAACACCAGGTATATCCATAGCCTATTCTATAACTGCACTGTGAGATATACTGTTCTATTCTCTTTTTCTCTCCATTTGTTTATTAATCAGTATATATGAGCCTTGTGGACTTTGTGAATGATTGAAATGTATACCATCACATACCAGACTTTTTTCAAACTTCATATATGACCAATATATCTTTGAGAGGGAATCTGATTTCTGATACATTTATGTTAATAAGAATGGAAACACAGGCCACTGGAAATTGAGAGATAAATCAATAGAGAGGTTGGCCCTTCAAGAAGTTCAGTGTACGATAAAAAAAAATAGACGGCAAACTATGCTTGTCTGCAGTGTTTGGAGTGACTACAGCTGACCAACAAGGTAAATCAAATCTGCTGCCAATACATTCTTCTGCTGTCCAGAAAAAACAGCGGACTAAGCCAGTGAACTTTCACCCTTCACCTCAGCTCTCTAAGCCAAAGTACAGATTAAAAAAAATCAATAACCCCAATCGATGGGAAAATATTTTTAGTCTCTAACTGAACGATATGTTTTGACAAGGCCAAAGTGGCGCACAAAAGAATGAGAAAAGATAAAAGACAGAAAATTAAGATTTTGTTTTATTGGTTGAGGTAGGATCACTATTCATTCCTCCTTCTTACAAATCCCATTGACACTAGCTAAAATTATCTCACAGGAAGGAAATAAAATGAAAGGTTATGAATTCATTAAATTGCCTGATTTACTGTGCATCTACTTACTAAAGATAACGTTATCTTTACTGGGTTTTGTTGACATTATTGTACATTTCACATTGAGAAGACACTTTGGAATGTATTAACATGGAAATGGGCATTATAAACATTTTGCAAGGTAAAAAACTAACAAATAATAACAACATTTGCCTTTTCCTCATGCTGTTTTCCATCTCTGAATCCAGTGTACCTAACATATGAACCACAGAATACCAGAAATCCCAATTCAAAGCAAGAAGCCTATGGTACGCATCTTTCAGATCATTGCAATTAGTAGAGGTAAATTGGGACTTAACATAGACATGAGGATCTTAAAGACTGACAGAGGAAAGTTTGGAGAGTGTTTTCGCTCAACAGCTCAGCAGCTGCAAACACTGTTGTGCCGTGCACTAAATGCCACCCCAGAGTCTCAGCTGGGCATGGAAGCAGTGCTGTTACTGCAGGCTGGCACACAAGCACAAAGTGGGGATCTAGGACTTTCCTCACAATTCCTCCTTCCTGCTCCTCTCCCATGCAGCCCCTTGCTGCCTCATGCCAACCCTACTGCTGGCGCTGACAGGGGACCAGTGACACCAGGGCTTCCGGGGGGCTGCTAGGTGACTGGTTCAAGGCATAATGTGTGAGGACAATCTCCAATTACTTGCAATTAATAAGGTTTATGCAGCACTGGACTTTTTTTCCCCAAAGGATGTCAGCAAACTTTTACTCAATGTGTTATCTAAGTGGTCTTTGTTCTTCTGTCTACAAAACACACAAGGAGTGTTTGCAGGCAAGCAAAAGGTGATGTTGAAGGGTATGCACCTCTTCAGAGAAGAGCAGCAGATTTTTTATGTATGCTGATTATTATGTCAGCTTTGCACTTAGAGTGACTATTGCTGCCTCTGGCAGGGCCTGCAGTTTGCTGGCAATCCCAGGTCACTGGGAACCTCCAGGCTGCAAAAGTGCAATGGCAAATGGCACACAGGCATGTGGTTGGAAATAAAGGGACAACAACTAAATCTACTGTGCAGAAATTGAAGCAGGGATGAATCTGATCAGCATTGACACAGACGCACCTTTTGACACTTGCTCTTCTGGGGTGGTTTCTCAACTCAGAGTATGATGGCCATAGTGCTGTTTGTGAGGGGGAGCATGCCCCATTTCAATCTAGAATATAATTGCAATAAAATGCAAAAGCATTTTGAAATACTTCTCCTTAATTTATTTCATCATTATTTTCATATTCAGCAGGTGTTTCATCTTGATTTTGTCTCACTGACTTTTCAGAATGAGCTATCCTGAAGCTTTCATGCATTAGTGTTTACAATACAAACTCCAATGATTGAAATGCTGTAGGTAGCTCTTATCATCCTTGAAAGATTTCAACATATGCAGTGAAGTATGATGACTGTTGAAATTAATTAGAGAAAACAGATGTCAAGCATTTGCCAAGAGTTATTTAAAGAAAATCTATTGTGTACAGATAGTTGATGGTATGGTTTGAAATGTTACTAGCAGTCAAGAAATAGCTAAACATTTTTCTGCTTTGTAGAAAGCATACCTAAAATAAATTGAAAAGAACACTTTGGTCACCCATAAAAAATAGAAGCAGAATAACATGATGGTGGCCATTTTTTCTTCTTTGTAATGCTTCTGTGAGACCCTTAAAGATGATGGGCTTGCCTGGTTTGTGATCAGGAGAAGAATTTGACCTGAGATGGCTTCTGATACGTTCATGGACAAGGTGAGCCCTGAGATATGGAGTCCATTTCTCCAGCAGAGGTATTGAGAAATTAATCTTTCTGAAATGACAGGAATAATTAGGAGAGTGATTTGGCCCTGGCTCATACACCAGCTCACAAGAAAATATCTTGCTCCTGTTTCTATGCAGATTTTATGTATCATCAGCATCCACCAGCTCTCTGACAAAACTAGTTTGAATGCTCTACTCTCTGCAGCAGCCAGTGCATCCTGTGGCGTGTGCAATCTTTTTTTGCTCAAATTACTTATGTCCTGGCCTTCGTACTTCTATCAAAGAAAATATACAACCTTCATCTTTGCTGTCTTTCATTGTGCCTAAAGAGGTCAGAAGTTCAGAGCAGTTCATGTAGATAGCCTGGCTGAATGTAAATGACCATCATTTTTGGTTCAAAAAGCACATGCGACAAAATTGACAATCTTCTTCCCACAAGTTTTGTGTGTGCCAGCATGAAACTTGTCTTCCACTGGCATTTGCACTGTCATACAGCATTAATGGAGAGCGCAAATACATGAGAATGCAGTGAAAACTAGTTCACAGAAAGAGTGGATGAAAGTAGGAAATTCTTTGCTTCTCTCATCCATCACTATACACATGCCCTTCCTTGCCTGCAGGTAGAGGCATAGAGACTTACTGGATGGGATACATCTTACCTAACTTTAGACATATGTAGTGTATATCTCTATCTCAGCTTGTTGTCTAGACTCTTGTGAAAGTCAACAGAGAGAAACAGGCATTTCTAAGTCAAATTCATCTGACCTATTTTAGACACCTTCTCTAGGAAAAAACTAAGTTTCCCCTAAAACTGCCTTTATCTCTAGTGACTTAAAGACAGTTTAGGCCGTTAAATCAGGTGCAGACATGTACACTGTGCTGAATCTCACCCCTCTATCATATTTGATAGTATTTTTCCTGCGGTCAGATGAGTTTAATGGGACCTTTTTGGCCTATGAATTACCCAACATTCTCCTGGGCTTTTCCCCCTCTCAAAAATTGAAATCAGTTATAAAAAAACATTTATTTGCTTGGCCTAAACCTGTTTTCCTGACACAGACAGAGGCAATTTTTCAGGTCAGAGATTCCAGACCAGCCTGCCTGGCAGCTTCATCATACAGGGAGCTCTGTTTTTTCTCACACATGGACGGTCCTTATCTCCTTTTCTTCTCACTGCTCTCCAAGCACTTTCCTGCCTCTGCCTACCTTCTTGATCCAGTCACAAGGCACCTCTCTGTCCATCTCTCCTCTGCTGAGGATTATGGTGCTTCAGCCCACACATCTCTGCTCCAGCTTTGGATAATGGAACAGCAAAAGTTCCTGCTATCACTATATGAGAGATATTTAAATGCATCTTCCATTCAGCCCAAATAAAGGGTGAGTAGGATATCTATTTGCTTTGACCAGGCTTGTGTTTGATGCAACCATTAATACTTTCCAGTGTAATACAATCTTCTCTCACCTCCCAAGGTTGGTAACTTGTCCCTGTGTAACTTCTTCAAGGACAGACAGAAAGTCGTATAAAAGGCAAGAGATGGCAGTGGAAATGCCAGTGAGCATCTTCCCTGTTGTTGGGTTACATCTTTCCAGCATCTGTCCCACCCTTCACTACTGCCCTTGGTATCAGCAGAAAAGGTGCTGTTTCCTTGCTCAGCAGTCATTTCTAATGGAGCACTGGCAACTTCCCTGTGTATATCTGCCTGCAGTGTCCTAGGGTCATCTTGCCCCCTGGGAGAAATCCAGGAGAGATACCTTCTGCTGTTAGGCATATAATGAGCTTTCATTCTTTCAGGTAAAGCCAAGTAAAGTCGTCTTCTCAACAGTGCTGTACTGCGCAATCACCTGTCACTTGCTCTGACATGGTGAAGTTGTCAGGGATGGCAGGACCCTCTGCCATAGCAGCAAAGCGTCCTGGTGATTCTCACCCCAATCAGACACCCTGCCACATGCTCTCCTCCAAGCTGGGCAGGGGGAGCAGCCCCCTCTCAGACCTAGAGATGTGCCATTTGTTGTTGGAGGCAACAATCACACCCAGAGACCAAAAAGCATAGCACAATAGAGAAATGACTACACACATTGCTCCTCAGTAAAATGAGTCCAACTTGTATTACATTCATGGTATCATATAACAGAATTTAAGCCATCCAGGTTACTGTAAGTACCGGGACAAATACAGCAGTGCATAAGGAGTCAGGATGAGAAGGAAGGAAGAAAGAAAGAGATCAAGACTGTAGCCATCAGAAGAATAACTACAGGGCTGTCAGGAAGGCTCCTGGGATCAAACCACTTTATTCCCTGTTATGTACCAATCCACTCCTAGGCCCCCCAACAGAACATATATAACTCTGTTTCCCTTTTTAGCAACCTCAGTAGAATTTATTGCATTCAGAAACTTTCAGCTAAAGACCACCACAGACTTACAGCAGTTTACACCAGCTGCAGGGTTGTTCTAATGCAACACAGAAATAAAATCACAGAATCACAGAATCACTCAGGTTGGAAAAGACCCTTGGGATCATCGTGTCCAACCATTATCCCTGCTCTACAAGTTCACCACTAGTCCATGTCCCCCAACACCACATTTAAGTGATGTTTAAACACACCCAGGGATGGGGACTCCACCACCTCCCTGGGCATAATGAACCATAAGCATGGTTCATGAGTAGCAGTCAAGCAGTCAAGCCACAACTACCTGCAATTGTAGGATGCTGCAACAGGGTAAACTGAGCATGGCACTGACTACACAGGCAAGAGATATCCTCCACTATTAGCGGGCTGGTGGGGCAAAACCTGGCAGGTGCACTGCAGACATTGGCTGTAATATGGCCAAGATGCCTTGTTCAAATCAGCAGGAGAGGCAAAAAAAAAAACAAACCCTCCCAACATTTGCACACAGGGATTCAATAGCCTTACCTTCAGAATGGAAACAAATCTCATTACCTCTGCACAATGAACAAATACTCCTACCAGTAGAAACATATCTCAAATACCCTAAAGTGTCATTAGTCATTCAGGAATCAGCAATAGGTGATAAGTAGGATTGGACAGTTATGTACTGTTGCAATCAGTGCCATTGGCTGTGGGACAGGACATAAATAAGCTTCCCTACTACATGTGCTTATTTTCTTCTTAGACATTGATTTCCGACAAATGTCTATGCTGGAGATGGTATACTGCTTCTGATTTTGGTTTGGGCTGCACTGCCCCGCACTTATTTTTCTGCACACTGTTCTTTTTTTCCAATCAACAAACTGAGCTGTGGGTCAACCTTTGTTATGGAGCTATTGCTACCCTAACACAGTAACAAGAGACCAGGATCGGGCCGACTAGACTGGTCTGTGACTCGTCGTTAGAGATGGGACAACCACAGTACTAACCTGCCTCCTTCATGGTCCTCAGTACCTTTATCTTCTGCCACTCGCTTCCCACTACCTATTGCAAATGCTCACAAGTCTGTACTGTATTATCTGGAGCAGATCATGCCACAATATGGACCTCTTCTGAGCATTACCATCTACAATGAGATGAGATTAGGAAACACTAAAAAGTTTCTTAATACAAAATACTTATTTTTTAGTAGGAAGTAATGTAAGAAATAGACTAAGCTTTTTAAAAGCTTTTAAAAAAATATTAAAAGAGCTATAGAACTAAGAAGAGTTCTTGCAGGAAAATGGGAAATACAATAGCAGTGGGAGACCCAAGGGAGATGAAGTTTTGAAACTTAGAGAATAATTGTAAAACTATCAATCGTGGGATATAGAAAGATAATTTAGATACTGTAGAACCTCAGTGTCTTTCTGCTATTTCTGTCATATTTATCTGCTGTGTTATTTTCTGTCAAGCCTTTACAATACTTCTATAATGACTAACCCATTCGTTTCCCCAAAACTTATCTTTGAAAATTATGCACAAGGTCAGAGTTACACAACTGAACATTTATTATCAGGAACAAGAAAATATGTATGGGCCACATCACCAATTGTAACTGTCTACCTAATAGGATGAAATAGGTTGCAGGGAGAGTAACTGAGCAGTAAAGAGAAGGACTACAGGTGACAGAGCAAGAGTGATAGGAGAAAAATCAGAAAAACTAAAAGCAAAAGATACATCATTGGCAACAAAACCAAATGAAGCTAATGTCTTCTCAAAGCAAGATAGGTAAGCTAGAGTGATTCAGTAAATGAGCTGAAGTCATTCAACAACAGATCTATATAGCAGATTATTCATAAAAGGATCTAACTGACATCCTCTGCAACTGGACTATATCCCAATGGACAAGTATTTTCTAAGTGACAATGGTAAAATTCTGCCTATCTAGTAAATACTTTCATTCCTAAAATGTGCGGATATTGCAGATTGCAACTTTTGTTTTTAGTGCTTTCCTACAAGTTTGTGTTGCATCTTCCAGTCTCGGCTGAAGAAGCACTGCCAAAGCAAGCTAAACCATTTAACGAGGTGTCACGGCTTAGGGTCAGGGCAGCCCCTTAGACCTATAACAGATGCCCTCTGTTAACCCCCCTCCCTCCCCAAAGGGGAAGAGAAAGGGAATAAGGGAGAGAGACTGAGCGATTAGAAAAGGAAACTAGAACAGCTTTAATGAAAATGAAATTAAAAATTATAAAAAATGGAATATATACAAATATATACAAAACCAGTGTGGAACCCACCCCCTCTGATGGTAATTCCATCACTGTCACCACTGATGCTGTGCAGGCACCGGGGGAGTCCCAGCCTGGGCCCTGCAGCAGACGGGAGCTGTGTTCAGGAGCTGGATTCTGGTACCAGGTTCAGGAACACACAGACTGGGATCGAAGGCAGAATGGACAGAGGCCTCCTTGGGTGCTCCTGAGGAAGGAACCGAAAGAGGACCCAAGCCAAGCAAAAGCTAGCCAAGCCGTCCAAGAGAGGGGAAGAGCCCAGAGACCCTTCGGATGCCTCAGCTCTAAACCGAATATGCCGTCTATGGTCTGGAATCCCTCGTTGGTCAGTTTGGGGTCACCCGTCCTGTCCACTCCTCCCTGCAGGTGCAGGCTTTCCCTTTCTGCACCCCCCAATGTGGTACACAAGACCCAGCAGTGGCCTTGGTCTGCACCCCAACCCTTGGCAGTAACTCTAACCGTGGGGTGTTCTCACTGCCAGCAGCAGACACTGCCTGTGAGAACAGGCTGCTACCTTCAGACAGTGCAGTTAGGGAGAAGAACTGAGCTGGAAAGTAAAATCACTGAACAGAATTAGTTCTGTTCTCACTCAACCCAGGACACTAGGGCCTGTTGAAAAACAGAGTCGTGAGACAGTCCCAGTAAAGTTGGCAAGAATCAAAGTGCTGAAATAACTGAGTTTACTACAGGTCATAAATTCTGCCTTTTGATGAGCTCGTATCACACCAGTGGGGTGCTTTGGCTCACACTGACGGCTGGATCAACACACAGAAAACCTAAAGAAGTTGGTGCCTTGTAAAAGCAGCAATGGTGAAAATGCAATGAAGGACATTCTTTGGGGCTTGTTGAAGTGATGTGATGAGCTATGAATCTCACCTCAGTAGAGAGTCTGTCTTTGGAAGGGCTGTAATCAATAAATCCTCTGCCAACAGTATTTATTCAGTATGTCAACTTGTACTCCAGTCTGGAGTGCCCAGGCCTATGTTGAAGGCTGGCGGTATCTTCACTGCGCCTCCCACACTCCCGATGCTGAGTTAGGTTTCACTGTTTGGTGCTCATGGAAGCTCAGAGAGATGCAGCTCCATCACTTCCATAGGGAGAGGGGAACTGGAAGGAAAGCAGCAGCGGGAAAACCCCATCATGGGAGGCAGGGATCCATGAAACACCAACACAGGGCACAGTGTGATGCTTGGCAGGGACAAGCTGAGGAAGTAATGTCCTGGTGCCCAAGGAAAATGGCCTGGACCTAGGGGCTGGGGGTCTCCTGGAGCTGTTGGTTAGGTCTGTTGAATAGTCTGAAACTCTGAAGCCACTACCAACAGTGCAGTGCTGGTATTTTTGTTTGTCATATGGCAGGTACATGGGCAGAGCAGGAGATCCAGGCACCTTAGAACATATTCAGAAATAAGAACTGTGCTGTTGGGGGATATCTTCACCTTGGACTTCTGAATCATGTTACCAGAGACGTGATGCAAGGTGCACTGAAGTCCAGGGAAGACTTAATGCTGCACTCAGTGTGTGTTGGATTGAGCTTTAACATCCCAGTTACTAATTCACAGCCATCACATTCCCTTTCCACAGCAAAAGCACACTAACATCAGCCCATATTGCCTGCAACAGCTGCTGCCCCTGCCACCCCACTGAGCTCACAGCACTGGGGCTGGGGGGGCTGCTCCCTGCCTGACGCAGGTGCAACACATTTCTCAAAACACCTGGATAAAATTCACCTCCTCTCCATGCACAGTTTGAAACAGCAGCAGAACCAGCAAGGTGAAACCATAAACCCATCAAGGCTTGGAAATAGCTTTCTGCAAATTTAAGAGGTCTGAGAGATCTTTTTTTGTTTAAAAAAAAAAAAAAAAAAAAGACGGAGAGGAAATAAAGTGAAAGAAGCCTGAGACTTACCTTGCATTTTGACTTGGATTATGATTTGTGCTGGTTTTCCTCTCCATTCTCCTGCAAACATATGGTGGCAGGGAGGGGAGCAAGGGGGGAGTAAATAAGAGCTGTAAGAAGTGTAATTGATGGCAAAGAGGTCCAAATGTGTGCACCAGATCCAGACACTCTCCAAAAATGTAATCCTTGTTTGTCTGTATGTTGGGAATAATAGCCTTCCTCACAGGGGCACTGAGAAGATCAATAAATAGTTAATGTTGGTCTAGGGAAATGAATGGTGCCTGCAGTGTAAATCAGAAGTAACCCATTGAAATGAATGTAGTTACATATGGATAGATTCAATGTAAAAATGATCAGACGCAGTTTCCTAAAAGAACAGTGCTTGTTACTCTGTAAACATTTTTTCCAGTATGTGGGGCAGAGAGTGAACGTTAGACAAGATTCTGTGCTGGTGTAAATCTGCACCATTTCATTAACACTACTGGAAATATATCAGTTTAAACAAGAGCAGGCTCCAGCCCCTGATATCTGCTAGTCACGCAACCTTTAACCAGGCCTGTATCTTTTTCTTTGCACAATGTCCCAATTCAAGCTTGGAAAATCTGCATTTTAGAGTCACAGATTCTCATCATTGCTTTATTGTCGACAAATTAGAATAGGCAACACAGATGTGGGAGTTAGTTTTTAAATGGCCATATATTTTTCAACTCTCATGCCCACAAGGTCTTATACCAAGTACTGCATAGTTACCGTGGAGAAAATACCAGCTGCCTACCCACAAGGCCAGCTTCTGGAAAGCAAAGCATGTACAGCTTTGGTGCAGACACCTCTTGCCATCTCTCTGAAGTACGTCCATGATGCTCTATTATCAGACCATAACATTAGAGAATAATGTGGCAATTTATGTGGCACTGTAAATTCTAGTCAAGAAATCAAATGCTAAGCGATAGTATTTAAACTGGAGTGGCTCTGAAGGGTGCTCAGCAGAGATGAGGTGTGAAGGCAGTGTTTCACTTGGGGCACCTAGCAGGGCTGAGTCCACACATCCCCTGGGTACTAAAAGAAAGGCAGGTTAGGGCCCACAAAAGGCATATTTGCCACAAGCAGGCCAGCCACAAAGGAGATAAAGGAACAAAAATTCCTGTGAATTCAAGCTGAGACAAAGTACTGTTGTAAAAGGGGGATAAGAAGAATATAAACAAATTGCAGTTTCCTGGTCCAAGCAGAGTCAATTAGTGTTCAGTCCCTGTGCCTGAGTTGGCCCTGCAGCCTCCACAGCCTGGAAACATGATTAACCCCCACAGATCTTCTAAGGGAAGAGGGAGGAGTAATTTCCAATGGGTTTCTTCTCCACTTTTGTCTGAGCAGGAATTTTCCTGTACGTATTCCCTCAGAGAGCTGCAAAGGGGAGGTTATCACACATGAGTGCAGAGACACCGATTTGAGATGTGATCTCCTGAAAGGAAAGCAAGGCTATTTTGCTTGCCAGCTCAGCAGACTGCTGTTTGATTTTGTCTCTCCTGCTCAGGTGTGAGCACTCTGAGTAGAGGCTAGGAAGTGGGCATCAAATAACTTAAAGGTGTTTTTCATGAAAGTTGCCTGCAGTGAAACCTCTATCAGTCTTACTCATGAAAAAGTAAGATTGTATTTACAGAGGTCACCCCCTTACATGCTAATGTCCTTTTTTCCCTGCCATGCCACTGTGATTGCTCTCTGACTGTCACTACTGCTCTGGCAGCCTGAGGTATGAGAGTCATGAAGAAGAATGAGAAAATGAACCCAGACTCACCTAAAGTGTGGGCCAAGGGGCCCAACCAAAGCAAAGTGTCAGCATCACTCCACACTGGGGCTAGCCCTGGAGCCAGGGTGAGGTGGCCCATGGGACATTGCCCTACAGCTGAGGAAAAGTATGGCCACCAGTACCAAAAGTTTCTCACTATCATGGCTGAGATGGAGCTCAGAGGCACCACCTCAGAGGCTTGGGCTGAAAGAGCAGCCTCTTACTTGGTGCTTGCCTCTCTGTGCAGAACAATAAGCCAGATAGCTTTTCTGTGGTGTGGACATCTGTCTGCTGAGAGTTGTCTTGCAACCACACTAATTTCATGCAAGGCTTTGAACTACCATCAGCCAGGAACAACTTGCAATCACTGCTGACCTGGACTGCATTTAGACTGGCAACTAGGAGGTGGAAAATAGTCTGAGTCCCTTCCCCAACTCAAATCTTTGGGGCTATCCAGTCCCCTATGGGGCTCTGACGTTCATAAAACGTATGTCTATTAAAACATGCAGAGGTTTGCACAAAGAAGAAATTTCTCTGACCCAATAGAAACCAACGAATTACAGTTAGAAGCAGTGTTTACATGCACATCAAACACCTGATAATGACAGGGGAAAGATCTGAAGGGAAGCAGCAGAGGTTTTTAACTACGATGAATCTGTTGGATAGGCAGGGATCTGCCAGCTTTCCTGGAGGAAAAGGAAACAGGAGGCAGAGAGTGGGAGTGAAGGTGTGTGTACCAGGCAGGGAGAGGAAGAAAAGCCTGGCACATTCACCAGTAGCAAATTGGGGCTCCCACATGGTCTAATTCCTGCTTCACCACAGACTGCTAACACAGCTTGGATAAAAAGGGAAAAAGGGAGAAAAAAATCTATGCAGGAGTCTGCAAGAGCACATAGTCTGTTCTGAGCTCCTTCCACAGGCAGACAGAAATCAATAAATCAATAGGAAATGTTTGCTGGCTGTAAAATGGGTAGAGAAGCCAGTGTCAAGCTGCTTTAAGATGGATGGACAGTAGGTTTGCAGTTTGCAGAAAGGCTAGAGGTGACTATCACCTTGAGATGGGATCAGTGGCCAGCAGCCCAGCAAGGCTTTGAACCTCCAGTTTATGATTAAGGGCTGGGGCACAGATTGGAATACTCCTATGTCTCCTGCACTGCCCTCACTGGGCTTTGCTAGCTCCTTCTCAGAAGCACCAGTGCACTGGCAGCCAGGGCCCAGCAGCTGCAGTGCTGGCCCTGCTGTGCCACTTCATTGAAGTCGAGGCTACAGAAGACTGAATAAAAATTGACTAGATGCCTGGTGGTAGTAAGAATTGATTGAAGACAGGCAGGGGTTTTCTACCCCACAGTTGGATTTTTTTCTTTCTATGAAGGATTTGACATAATGTAGGTAACGATTCCTATTCAGAGTATCACACCTTCATTCTGTCCTTAATGAGACAAGCACAAGGACACAAACCAGTGCCAAAAGATGCTTAGGGAAAGCTGGCATGGATGGCATCATTCTTTTCTTTCAAAGACAAAGTATTTGCAAGGGGTGGAACAGCTGTACTTGAAACAGGCTCTCTGTGTGTCTCCATCTGCCCATTCAGATCCAGAGGGTGGCTGCTTTTCAATCGGTACTTTTCAGATGCAGAGATGATTTTCATTGAGGTGTGGCTCCAGCAGAGTCAGACAGGCAATCTAGCTTCAGGCTTCCCTACTTCCACAGCCTCACCTAAAGGACTTGCATTTCTTTCAGTCCCTACGGACTACTGCTTATCCTGTTCTTTGAGGTTAGACGGGCCCTCTTAACCCCTTGTAACCAAGACTCACTCTCTCATAGCCGTCAGAAGCAACACATTTGGGGCCAGCTTCTTGCTTTTGCCAAATAAGACTCTGCAACACCAACATTGCTGCTCACGTGTTAGGTGTTACTGTTGCTTATATACCAGTCTGCTCAGAGGTGAGCCTGCTGCCAGGCTGCCACAGAGAGGCTGCCTCACTGGCCCGGGACTTCAGCAATGCAGCAGAGAGGATTTCTGCCCAAGGTTAGTTAGCACTGTACAAGATTGCTTCCTGTCCTTCAGCAGCAATGCTGCAGCATTCAGCTTCATGCATAATACACAGATGAAGTATAAAGGGTAGAAAGACTCCCAGTTTCTTTACTTGCACTTGGTAGCTTAAGTTCACACACTGCAGTTATATTGATGTAGTATGCTTTGGTGTTAATAGTCTGACTTCAGGAACTGCACCCAAAAAATACAAAATTTAGTTTAAAACATTTTTCCTTCATTCACCCTGCTAAGTCAATTTCTGCTCACTTTTAAATAGAATTTAGGCAAGGAAATACCAGGTTTTAATATATACAATAGAATAAAAATTTAAGTCTAATTTAGCAAAATGGGACCTGTTATATTCTCTAAGTGTTCCCCAGAAGTTACATGTAGTCACATTTTTCATAATGCTGATCACGTAACCAAGAATTTGGTTTTCTGGAGTGCTTTCTGAATCTTTATTTTGGTTGGGTTTACTAAGTCTTACAGTGAAATTCCCATTGGCAAAGCTGACCAGATCTCTGAGTCTACCATCAGTCTGGGAATGGGTACTCAGAATCCAGTAGTCTAGTGAGTGATTCTGGATAGAAAAGTCACAGAGGTACTGCTTTAGAAGATTGTCAGGATCCAAAATGGGGCTTGCTTTTCACAGTGGAAACTGTCTGTGAAGACATTTTGTCTATCTGCCTACATGGTGAAAAACAAGAAATTCTGGAAAATCAGTATCATAGCCTTGGACTTAAATATCTGTCATCTTAGGTTATATTGATTGGTAAAGTCTTCATCCCAGAACCTTACTTTCAAGGAGACACTAAGAGCACCCAACACTGGACAAAAGGAAGGGAAAAGACTATGAAGGGCCAGGTGCTCTGGCACTATACCCTGCTAGAAGTTACATATATGGGTGGATGAATTGGCTTCACAAATGCTCTGGTTTACTCTAGGAGTGTTTATGGGAAATTGCATGTACACCACACCCAGAGAAGAGAACGATCAAAACAGAAAGACCTCATCTCATTAGTACAGCACAATAATTTTTAAAAGACCTATAGTAAAAACAAAGTAAATTAACTAGTATCTAGTGCTTATAGCGGTGAAAGAGAAGAAAGTTTACTCTCCTTTAATTTCCTGTTTGTTTTCAGATTTAGGATGTGTGATTCACTGCAAAATACCCAATTGCTGTAAGAAACTTAAGAAATGAGAAAATATAATAAGTCAAGGGGAAAAATTCTGCTTAATCTCTGTCGGATGGTCCAGTGCTGCTATCAAAGTTGGTGATGACAAAGATGTGAACAGTGATGGAAATGGAAACAGTCCTCATCAATACAGCAAGGAGTGGTTTGCCCAGATGAACCTCTGGAGAATCATTTACAATATTTGCACCATAATCAGATAACACTGAAGTTAATGGGAACTTTATCTTTGAATGGAGTTTGACTCAGTCTCTTCAGAATAAAATCTCTGAATTGTTCTTTATTTACTACTCATGTATTAGCACCCAGAACAACAGATATGCCTTGTTACAAACATATTTTGCTTTGGGGCTAGGTATATCAGTGATGAAAAAAACCAGAATTTCCCATCTGAACACTCCCTTTGCTGCCACCAGGGTACGGTGCAATCCACATAAACACTTCAACACCCATCCCATTCATCTGGAGGAACAACAGGTGCATAAACAATTAGTGATACCTTAGTCAAGCACTGAATTTCAGAATCCTTCATTTTACATGAGCTCATTCTGTATTCATCCCTTGAACTTTTGGACATTATACTGAAAAGCAGGAAAGACTGTGTTCAAAAAAACTGTATTTGGTGAAGTGGACCATGAGATAGATTACATGTATATTGCTAGGACCTGGTATCAGTTCAGAGGGTTTTTTCAACTATGCCTATTTCTGCCAAAACTCACTGAAAAAGCAGTCAGCCACAATTAGTTTTAAGAACCAAGACACAAAAAGAGAAATTTAGACCTCTGCAGTTAAAATTCTAAGCAAAATTTTAAAGCATGGAATAAAGGCTCTTCTCGGGGAAATGGCAGGCACCATAGAGTTTAGGTGAAACTCTTGGGAGACATACACCCCTGCACCTGCAGCATAAAACAGGCACAGGCTTAACAAGAGGTTTTCAGCCTGAGCACACTGCCTAGGTTGAACGCAGCTCAGATGATCTGGTAGCGGTCATTTCTAAGGTAAGAAGAATTTTGTCTCTCTTTCCAGCACTGCATGATTGTTTTGTAGATTTTTTTTAATTATTATTAATTTTTATTATTTTTAGTTACAGTGAAAAATTCATTAGTTACTTTTATTCTGTTTTAAAATAATTTGTAAATAGATGTTGACTTGGATTGATTTGTTTATGGCTTGTAGTGGTGCTATTCTCCCTGTACAAACATGGTTTATCCTGTAGTAGGCTTTACTATCTATGTATCTCTCCTGTGTCTGCTGTCCTTGTTATTAATTGTGCATGGTGAATTCACAGTGCAAACTGTTAGGATGTGCTTTCTGGGTGATTTTTAAGAATTTCAGTTCCATAGGTGCTTTTTAAAACAAAGTATTTAATTTATAGATAACTAAAAAAAAGAAACTTAAACAAAAAGTTATTCAAATAATTACTTGCAGAGCCTTGCTTCTCTGCTTTGCTCACTCAGCTATTCCTTAGGTTTAGCAGAAATGTTTGCAGATTTAAACATCAATCTTGAAATGAGCTTGTTAAGTAGAGCATCACTGGGAGTAAATAGTTCCATGTTGGAGTTTACCTGAAAAAATCTCATTAGAAGTTTGGGGCCTTGAATTTTTCTGTTCATTACAAAATAGCTGCAAATCCCACAATAATGTAGGGCACCTTTTTATCTCAATCAAAAGATAAGCAGGCTCTCTAAAGAGAGCCTGCTTATCTTTTTTATTTATTTTTACAAAAACATCATTATTTTTAAGTTAAGACATCCAGCAGTGGAACCTCTTTCACTAACCCTTCTTTCATAAATCTCTTCAGAAAATTGTGGGGGTTTTTTTCCCCAAAAATTTTAAGAAATTTTAAGAAATATTGAAGTCAAGTGAAAACTCTGGAGGTTACTTTAAATTATTTTTTACATTTTGGCGGTTCTTTTTTAAAATGTTGTCAATATTTCCAGTAAAACCCAATTTCTGTCAAACGCTTCCATTCTGCTTTAAAAAAAACACATTCTTCAATACCAGAAATGAGTGATGAAACATCTCAGTTGCTGGTTATACTTGAATATATAAATAATGATTTGGAAAGGAAGTAATTTCCTTGCAAAAGTAATGAAAGAGATTTTCTGTCACTTGGTACAAAGGGGAAACAATACAGCAGAAGCAAATATTTCATATACTGAGTAACAATGACTTGGCATAGCGTTATCTGGTGCATAACAAGAAGGCCTTTGTAATTCACTCATCCCACTTAATCTTTCTTTCCTCACCTGCTGCAGTTCCACACCAGCCTCATATAAACAGCAAATCAAATCTGTTTCTCTTAACAGACTGATCTCCTTTCATTGTTGTTTTTCATGGTGTTTTTTGCGTTTTGTGTGTGTGTGTGTGTGTGTGTGTGTGTCCCCATTGTTTAATTGGGATGTGATGCCTAGAAATCCAGCAAAGGATTTGCTGTGCTCAGATCCCACATGATATTTATACCAGTTTAACCTGAGAAGACAAAGGCACATCTAATTGTGCTGCAGTGGGGGGCATCCCCGATGCACACCTCACCGGCACTTGCAAAATTAAGCCAGGAGTCATTTAGGCTGAGACAACAGTTTCCTTTTGAGATTACTCAGCTTCATAATGGGTGTCAATAACTTCCCTCTCCAGCTTCCCCTACAAGATTAATTGGTTTAGTACCTGAGTCCCCTGTAAACAGCAGGCAAAGTATTACACTAGAGCCCAAGGCTGGCTCTGCATGTTGCTTGAGGAGCCCCTGCTTCCTGCAGCCCACGTTGGAGCAGTACACAGGGCTGGTGGCAGTGCACACCACAGCATGATGGAGCTGGCCCCATGGCTTGCTATGGCCACAGTTGTATCTGCTAAACAATGTCATTGCAGCTGACATAGCCCTGGCCCAGCTCTGTGCTGTGCGTACACCTTTGTAGGCAGAAGCAGGAAACTGGATGAACACTGATGTAATCATAAAAAACTGTGATCTTATCAGGGTATGTCTTGCTGATAAGGACCTACTTTGGACTTACAGATGTTTCAATATTGCTGGTAACATAAAAGCCAGAAATACAGCAGCTTTTTTGCACGGTGGGGGTGCCACACTTGTGGCTAATAAGATTTTGTGTTTAAACAAACAGGCAGCAGTGCAACCACTGTCTCCTCCATGTTTCCCTTCACCTCCCTTTCCCAGACCCCTCCTGCCACTTGCTGATGCCATTTGCCTGGGACTGGAGGTGTCTGTGAGCTTTGAAAATTGAATCATAGGGATAGCTCTTTGCTGGCCATGGCCATGCTGATGGCAAGACTCGATTGATCAATACTCTGTGTGACGCTTTCAGAATTCTTTGAAAATTGTCCTTTCTGAATGACACCCACATTTTACCGGGGGCAGCTCCCATGGAAAAGCACCAAGTGTTTTTGCAAGATATGTTTTGTTTGCAGTAAACTTCACTTTATTTGTAAGGTTCTCTGTATTTGGAATTTCTCCATCCCTCCCCTCAACCTCCCTTTTGAAGAGAGCAGAGATTTAATCTTTAAAGGTAGCTTTGTAGACTGACATTTAGAGTATGAGCTGTTCCTAAGCCTGATGTTTATTATGACATATGTCGTCTTCATGTAAAAAACAGTAAGCCTTGGGGGAGAATTTAAAAAGTAGCCTAAGGCTTATAGTACACAGCCAAAAACTCCTTCACAATTTTAACCAAAATATTATGACCTCTGGATAAAACTAGTGCTCTGTTATGAATTCCCATGAAACTACTTGTTGCTGCTATCTCAGAGCCAGTTCCTGTGGGTGAGTCTACATGGGTCATTCAAAGCAGCTCTTCAGAGCAGTTAATTGCCCATGTTGACAGACAGCAACAAAGAATGGTGCTTGAAGCTGGAGGCTTCAGAGGTGAGATATGTAGAGAAATGAGGAAATCATGGGGAATCTGTTTTGAAGGGCTCACAGAGAAATAGGTAACCTTTCCATTGAATGTCAGTATTGAAGAGGGATCGTTAGCCCTTATGTTTTTGTAACTCCAAAGTAAATAGCTCTGGTTGCTAGAGGAGTTCAAGTGCTGTGTACCTGGCATCCTTTGGGGGCTGCACAGCTGGAACTCAGAGGATCCAGAATGGGTTTTAAGTCTGCCCCTATCAAAACTAAAGTAAGGTGTACCATTTGGACCTAGGTTCAAATGCACAGGAGGTTCAGCCTTGATCAACTTAGTGAGAAAAAAGTGAAAATCAATTTCCAAAAACATAATCCTGTGTAATTTGGGATTTACAACATTCATTGAGCTGTACAGTGTCTGCAGCATGCTGAGACTGCAACCATTTTAGTATGTGGGTAGTTCTGAAAAGAAATGGAAAAAAGAACAAGGCATCATCTGTGGACTCGAGACACATCTTCAGAGTGCAGTTGGGGAAGCTCATGGCACAAAAGTAGCTAATGGGGGAAGATTGTTTCAAAAGATATTTTTGTGTTTTCACTCTAGGCACATTTCAGGCTCTGCACTTCTCTGCTGTGCTGCTGTAATGCGTGGGTTTCATCTAACTCATGTTTTCTGGATTGTGTGTAACTGTTGCACCGCTGCCAGTCCTGCATTGACTCTGCACTACAGTGAATTTCACCAAAGTGAAAATGAATGTTGCAAAGTCCAAGACCTGGTGACTGGGGGAAGGAAAATATCAGAGGCAGACTATGGATTTTTTAATCTGTTTGTTTGTTTGCCAAGAAACATCAAAACTGTCATAAATTATTAGATAGCAGCTTGTATGGAAGTTTTCAGTTGCTAATACTGCCCTTGTAATAACATCTAATAGTTTCATTTACGTTGTTCTTAAAAAATGTAACCTGGAAAATTGGATAACTGTTATCCTGAATTGTAACATGAGGCTTGAATGGGAGAAACTAGATATAGAGGTCAGGGTGACTATTGCCTGGTTTAAAAAGTTAATTCCTGTAGTTCTGTGTGCAGAAGCAACACAGCCTACTGGAAAATGTATCATTTCAGCCCTGCATGAGGGATAGTATACCAAGCTGAAACTTCTGGGCTTTTAATGCATGGTATAGAGGTCTAGTATGCTTCTAGTTCTGGTCACTGCCAAGTAAATGGAAGTTTGACCCAAGGAGGATTTAATTTTCTTCTCAGTCTAGAGGCAGCAACAAATTTCCTGGTCAGAGAGCATTATAGCATGTCCCTCAATGCAAAAGATGTGAGTTTAGTGTGCCCCTATTCCTTCATTTAACCTTAGTAAACTTTACTTTTCATTCCAGAGATCTCTGCTGTTAAAGACCACTATAAAAATTGTGGAGTGGAGACTTGTGAACTATTAGAACTTCTTCTCAAGAAAAAATCTGGTTTGTTGTGACTGAAACTTGTGCATCACCCTTATTTGGATGCTCTGTTTCTGGTATGAGCTCCTTACCTATTTTACCTTAGTTGATTTCTTACCAAATTAACTTAAAGCAATCTAAAACCCTGAAAAAAAAAAAAAAAAGAATAAGAGGATGTTCGTGTCAGGAAGCCTGTACTGCAAATCGGTTTCTGGACCAGTGTAATTGAGACTAAAATTGTCCTTGTATACAAATAAGTGGTACTTCCCCATTCAAACACTTGGGATTTAAGTTCTACTATTTGTAATATTCTACTATTAATTTCTACCAATTTTGTAATGCCTTGCCTAAGACCTGATGGGAAAATTAGTAGGGTGGAGTGATTGTACTGTAGTTTCACTATTAGAGGAGACTGTTAGAGTTGTAGGTTTATAGTCAAACTTTTCTTTACAGAGAATTAAGAGTAATTGGTGGTATGTCTCTCTTAATTGCTCAAATGGTCTGAATGCTGGTCATAGAGGCACCTGATACGCAAGAGTTTTTATGAGGGGATTGATGAATGTAAGGTCCCAAATGGGCTGTAAAACCATGGGAGAGAGAGAATAAGCATCTCAAAAGCAAACCTCCATCTCACACATAATTGTTGTGGAAGAGGCACCAAAACATTTGTGGAAAATGAATGGGCTTTGCTATTATTCTGGCATCATTTTTTTACTAACTCTCATTTATGGTTTTCTCATAGTGTTCTTCCACCTGAACCATTGTTAAACTGAAAACAAGTACTTATTTTGTGACAGAGTGATTTGATAATGGTTGTTGTCTCAGGTGATCAGTTTGTGAGAAAGTTGGGTCAGATTTCCTGAGTCTTTGAGCTTTTAGTCCAGTACTACCCATAGTAGCACAAATCAAATAGAGCACATACAATGCAGAGTAGAAGAGATTGAAGATGCTATTCTAATCAGACCTTTTCAAAATACCCAGGAATCTTATAAGAGTCTGTTGTCTTGAGACAAGCTGGAACATATAGGAAGATGGGTGTCACCCACAATCTGCTCCATCCGCCAATGGCATGGCCATCATTTCTCATGCTTAAGGACAGCATCAGGAATTTAATTCCCAACCTATATCCAATGAAGCCACAAAACCAAAACCTGACTAAACTACCTTATTCCTCAAACAGAGATATAAGAATGCCACATTTGTTGCTAAACTAGCTAATTTCATGAAAAATAATAAATTTGGTATAAGGCTGAGGAGAACTGGAACACACCACAGAGATACCATTGTGGTCCCTGTGTCCAAGCAGACTGAGAGAAATGGGTTCAAAGAAATGCCATGGATCTCCAGCTCCTGTTGACTGGCTTCTGTTAAAATCAAGCATGAAGGTTCTACATAACAAAACAGGTTTGGCAAATATTTTCTTTAGCATAACAGCTATATGTATTTCACATACTTTTAAATACATAGACACTTATGTGCACTAGAATCCTCAAAAGCTCCAGAGATACTCTCAGTGATGGTGGCTTGACCTTGTCTGGTTGCCAGATGCCCACCAAGTCACTCTATCTCACACACACACACACACACACACACCCCTCCTCTGCTGGACCAGGGGGAAGAAAATAAGATGAAACTCAAGAGTTAAGACAAAGACAGTTTAATGAAAAGCAAAGCAAGGCCATGCGTGGAAGTAAAAGAAACCAAAGATTTATTCTCTGCTTCCTATCAGCAGGTGACATCTGGTCCCTTTTCAAGAAGCAGCGCTCCAAACATGTAGCAGTTGCTCAGAGGACAAGCTGATGCCCTGCCTCCTCCTCCTTTTCCTAGCTTTTATTGTTCAGCTGACACCATATGGTATGGAATATCCCTTTGGTCAGTTTGGGTCAGCTGTCACAGTCAGGTCCCCTCCCAAGATCTTGTCCATCCCATCCCACTTCAGGGGGAATGTTGGAAAAAGAGCCTTGCTGCTGTGTGAGCCCTGCCCAGCAGTAGCCATAACATGGGTGTGTTATCAGCACCTTTCTATGGGGAAAATTAACTTCATCTCAGTCAGACCCAATACAATTCCTTAAGTCTCCTGAGGGTGTATCCTGTATAAGTGACCAACATGTTAGCTAGGTGAAGCTTTTAGCCTTAAAGTGCAAGGAATCTTTTAGTCCTGCTGAGGTTTAATGAGTTGGGATTCTAAGCTGATTCAGCTCTTAAACAGTCTGATCATTAGTGCTGTATCATCTGTCACCTTTGGGTGATAATTAGAAAAAGAAAGTCAATAACAATAGTACATAACACTACTTTACTAAGATTTAAACAAGTTGTAATATTGTTGAACATCTATTGATGAGTCCAAATGTGCCACAGGCTATTGACCACAAAGAGTGCTTTGATGTGATGTTATCCACTATTAATTTGATGTGGTGGAGTTTGTAGAAGTGAAAACATTTGTTTTAATTTTATTACATGTGGGAAGAAACTGAGATACTTTACATATTAATTTTCTTTTTTTATTTTCTGTTATTTATTCCCCTAAAGCTTTTGAGAAACAAGCACAGAAGAAAAGCAAAAATAGGAAAAATATTGTTCTTAGTTAATAACATCAGACTGTCTGTTTACCACATCTCTGATTTGTTTTGATTTTTATTGATTTATTTGACCTCCAAATTATGCATCCTGTTTCTATGCTAGCAGCCCCTAGATGCAGGGAAAAATTTAAATGGCACTGCTTTTCCACCAGAATAGAACACAATCTCAGGAACTCACTGCAATGATACAAACACAGGTCAGGATTCATTATTGCATTACTTTAGCATTCCGGATATTTGGCTTGATGTGTATGAGATACCCCAGTAATGCAGCGGTCAGTTATTGCTTTTTATTGACCATGTCCTCATCTGCCTGTTGGTTCTTCCTCTGAGTGATTAAACTCATTTGTAAAGAGCACAATTATGGAAATCTCTAAAGAGTGAGCCTTTTGGAGTCTCTTTTTATTGCCTCATTTTGTCTAATTAATCTCTTAATGAAAATTCTTTCCCTACCTCTATTCTGTCCTCTTCATGTGTTCTGCAACCACAATATGTTAACACTTTGGTCATGGATCTGTAAAATGCAGTTTTGCTTTGCTGATGTTAGGCAGTGATTTAAACAGGAAAGTTGTTAAGCCAGAAATAGAACAACGTACACAAAGTATCTGAGCAGGAGAGAAATTCCTTTGCAGATTGTCTAGGTCTTTTCAAAGAAACACAACTGAGACAAGCCGTTTTCATCTCATGCCTGGAAGTATCTGTATGCAGCACACTTGAATAAAGGACTAAATCTCTCAAACCTCTGAGGTGTCTTTTTCCTTAGCTGCTAAATGACAAGATTTTACTTCACCTCCCTCCTGTTCGGAAAGAATAATATCAGTCCTGCTTGGGGCTCTGCAAAACATCAGATAGTCCTGGCTAAATCATGCAGATGTTTAATGTGATAGCATCAACAGCCAGAGTATGGACTTCATATTAGGGGTGAACAGCATCTAACAGCCATATCACTGTAAATTCTAAGATGTGAAACTACACTCAAAAGCTTTAGGTTTGAAATACAGTTCTATTTTGGAAAATAACCACCCCATATTCATCTCTTTTTCAAGGCTGCCCAATACAGGAGCAACTGCAGCTAAGCAATTAAATAGTAACACACAATTTCTCAGGCTAACATTAATAAAACATTAAAACCAGGAATTGTTCATATAAAATATTGAGGCACTACATGCTGTCATTCTCAGATTGAGTTAGAAGCACTTTACATCAGTCAATTACTTCCCTATAAAATGTAAAGGGGAGCCCAAGATTCAAGTGTAAACCCAGGTTCAGCCTGGGTTTTAAATTCTCCAAATTATTTTGATGTTTAAAATAGGTGTTCCCTCTGTTTCATCCCTAGTTCAAAACAAAACAATGCATTTCACAGACACTGGAGAGAGATGATGAAAGATGGAGTTAAAAGCTACTTTGCTCTTTCCAGTAGCCCCATGTCCAGATTTTCATCAGTAGAAAAAGAGGAATTTGCATCAGTAAAATATAAACTATGCAGTTTCAAGCTTTGGTTATCTACAAATTTCTGTGATGCTCAGCCTGTTCATATATTCCACTACACACTGAAGCAAGGTGCTACAATTGCTTCCTAGCACTCGGATCTAGCAAGTCCCATTTATTACCCGTCATGCTGAGATGTTTCCCGGACAAGGTATCCACTGCTAAATGTGGCTGCAAAGTCCACTCCTTAGACAAGGGGCAGAGAAAGGTGATTGGGTTCTCCTCTTGATAAGTAAACTCTACATAATCCTCAGGGATGATAAAATTTGTCTAAAGTCCAGCATCTGGGTTGGATTATTGCTTGCCTCTACAACAGTTATACCAATAATTAATTTGGACCTCAGACTTGAAAAATTTTGCAGCTGGAAAGCTTAGCCAAGCACCAAGCTCAATCGAATGCAGAATGAGGAGCTGCTCTGGGCACAAGGCAGAAGTCGGAGGGCAGCAGGGATGCTCGACCACACTCTGCTGATGTCCTTCCTCCCTGGGATTGTGGCAGTAGAGAACCAAGTTCATTAGCAACTGCTTCACAGCTCTGTGTTTCTGCAGTGGCTCATCTAAGCCTGAATTTAAAATTTCTATATCTGAGCAAAACTAGTCAAAACATCACTTATCAGGCTGGATGTAGGCCAGGATCCTTGGAAACCTGTTGCAGGGTCTGTAATGAACTCAGGAAGTTAATTCCCTTCACGTTGGTCACCCCCTGGCCCCTTCACTGGGGTAGCACTGGGACTCAGTGCCAGGTAGCAGGGCTGTGGAGGGAAGAGCAGAGAAATGCTGTCCCAGGGACCTACTAGTAGTTTCCCCCAGCACACTGGGTTTTCTTGCATGGCTGAGAATCAGATGCTTGATCCTCCGTCTGTCTACTTGTTTGTGAACCTGTAATGTTGGCTGGCAAACCAGCAATGCCAACATAGTATTAAGTATCTTTCCAGATAAATGAGAGCTTATCTTATTAAGTGTCTCACAAACTTATTTAGCATTATTAAAAGGTAAGGGGTTTTTGTGAGTTTTGCCACTTAACACTTTTCCCCTTTGAAAACCCACCAAAGGTAGTGCTTAGAGCCTGGCTAGTCTCATGAACTTGCCACCCAAATGTTATCAAAGGACCAGGTGTGCCTGTACACATATGATGGCTGATAGAAAAGAAAGGTTTAAATGCTGCTTACTGAGTTTCCTGAGGGTGCCTGGGGTCCATCCACAACATCATGACTCCAGCAGAGCACTTGCCTTATTCCACTGTTGATTTGGGATCTTGAATCATTAATTAGGTGATTGATTGTACAGTGCTCTCTATTTTCAGTGTTGCATAAGAACTAGGAATCATTATCATTAGTAATAAACATTTATTTATTGATGTTTATAGTCAAGCTTTTCAAGTCAACTTCATGTTTTTTCTGTTCTGTCCCGTCCCTTCTTAGCCCTCCATGGGGCAGGGTTGGTCACATGTGAGTTAAATGTAATTAGGCTGAAGGATTGACGATGAAAATTAATTGAAATTCTGTCTGCATATTCCTATTCATGCTTACCTCATCTGGGAACTGCTCAGGCCATTCTCTTCCTCTGGGGCCAGCACAAAAGTGAGTCATAAACCAACTTTAAAAACCATAGTTTTTATAAATTCCATTATAAATTATTTGGCAGCTCTATTGAGGGACTTAAGCAGACTAAAAGTGACTCTCAACAAGTCTTCCTTTTTATTCAGAATAGGTATATGTTACTATGCAACAAGCAACAACCCACTATCAGAGCATTTTGTGGTTTTGCACAGATCTGTGTACTGGAGGGGGAACTTCCCTTGTCTTGCTTCTGGTGTCACTTTTGTTAGAGATTTTGCTTTTAAAACTATGTGGATTTGCAGGTAACACTCAGAAACCATTTCTTTTGTTGTTGTTTTTGTAGTTTTCCTTGTAGTTCATTGATTTGTTCAAACCAAAAACTCAAAGCCAATCTCTGAGGCTGTCAGCCCATTTAGCTGAGGAGGAAAGTCCACCACTTCTGTAAATAGAGATGATAATATGTGGCCCAGCAGTCTGCTGTAACTCAGGGCCTGATTGACAATGCTTTGCATTCCACATAGTCAGGGAGGGAGGCTGCCAGCTGGACCCTTTCCTGCAGCCACCTGTGGCAACATGAGCAGTGCTGAGCAGCCATCTGCAGATCATAGTGCAATAGTCCTCACACCTTCACTTTTATTGATATATATTAAAATGACTAGTGCCAGCAACACTTTGGTAAAGCAATAAGCACATTGCAAACTCTAAAGGCTTTCTTTTTTTGATCGACCTTAAAATCTGACAGCTAAAAAAAAAAATAAATATGGTTGCCAATGTTTGTATTTTGAAATTTTTTATATTTTCTTTTTAAAGGAGGTGTGGTTAGAAATGCCAAAACAAAGTTTGACCAAGGGGTCATATCAAGTGGTTATTTGTCTCCACTGGGCAAAGGGGAAGGAAAAAAAGCTGCTCTGCAGAGTGAATGCTCATTGTAGCAATTTGGTTTGTTTTATGGTTAAAGATATATGTGATACAGAGAAAAGCAGCTCATGGAATATTTTGCTTCTTATGTTCACTTTCACTGTCTAGCCTCTGCAAAAGACTTCCACCACACAAAACCTTAACACAGGTCTGGGGGCTGCAAGCATCATCAGCGTGATTCATTTCCCACTTCTACCACTTTAAAGTTCTTCTTGCCATTAGCAAACTCACAAACCCCGACAACTGCCAGAACACTTGATGCAGATCAAAGGAAGTGGATCCATTTGGTCTAAACCAGCTACATGACATTTTATGAAGAGCCTCTTAACAGATCCAACACTAGGAATATTTTCATCTCTTCAGCTCAAGAATACCTTTTGAAGAACAGCGGGGGCTGTAAATGGGACAGGGATTAATGTAATCCCTTCCTCTGCCCCATCTAGAACCTGTCCTGGAGGGAGCCTTATCTGCTCCCATCCTCTGCCATCAACTCAACCCCCTTACTCCCCAAATAGACTCTGAACAGTTTCACTCTTTCTGTAGGGATTATATTTTTCTGTTACAATAAACACACTAAAAGGTCTGCAAGAGTAGCATAGAGCTGTATGTTCTTGTTTTGGAAATACAATGCTTTATGATAAATCTTTAAGAAAAGAGTAGCATATAACACCACAAAAACTTTAATATTTACTTTCAAACCTTTACACTGATAGCTATGGTTTCTATGACTATCATGTAGTGGTATTCTGCGTTATTCCTCTGTACTGGTGATTTACAGGGCAGAGAATGAAGACATTTCTGATCCCTTCAGTTACACATCAGATGCAGCTATTAAAACTCAAGGAAGACCATCAGTTATTTTATAAAGTCATAGATGCTGCTGATGTCTAATCCCCATCTTCAGATAGATTCTAGTGGTAACCAAGTGTATAGGCTTTTTGCACATTATAAATAATGTACAACCCTGGGCTTTGGACATAACTTTTTTTCTTAGAATGCCTTTTTTTCTATATTGCCTCTTCTGTCTTTGCTGCAGATAAAGGAAAAAAGGAGGAATTTCTAGACATCTTTGTATAGTTCTTAAAAGTGTATTTGTTTGAGCAACCTGGTCTAGTGGGAGGTGTCTCTGCCCATGCCAGGGGAGTTGGAATAAGATGATCTTTAAGGTCCCTCCCAACCAAAATCATTCTATGCTTTTTCTTCATTTATAGAATCAGAATAAAAAAACCACTTTATATATATTTTCTAACATGAAAACTTTGTCATCAACTTTACTCTTTTCTTTTGCTCTACATGCAACACAGGCACAGCATACGAGTATCACTGTCTTCAAAACTTCTCAGCCCAACTCTCACATTTACACAGAGCTATAGGACAATATGAAAGAGAGCACAATTTTCTTATGTCCCAATTTTTGACTGGTGGTTTCGCCATTTTTAAATGGAAAAGGGGTTAAATTTTTATGCAGATGGCTGAATGCAAATAATTTGCCTTCATTGCATCTTTGTAGGAAGAAAGGGCATCTGTAGTGTCAAAAAAGTCTGCATAATACATTCATTTATCATGGAGGGAATAAAAACCAACATATTTCTGACCCTTTAAGACCGCGTGCATCCAATCACTTAAGTATGCCCTTAATGTCCCCTTCAGGTATCTCAATTTACCCAAGAAACTTACCCCAAAAGTTCAGAAGGCTACATTGAGATGGTCCCAACATCGGTCGCGTACGCTGAAAATATCAAATATCAAGCACAACTTTGTATTTAATATAGGCCAACACAGCCATCTTTCTGGCTTTGAGGGATCAGTTAGAATTGAAGTTCTTGATATTCCTACTGCAAGATGAAATAGATGTTGATTGGTTTATTTTTTTCCCTTGCGTATCATAAAGAAGTTAAAATGTGTGCAGACCCTTTTCAGTAATCCTTAAAATCACACATGCGACAGTTGAGGAGTAAAGTGCAAATTCACACAGCAAATTAAAAGCATATATTACAATCTTAAGAGAAAGTGGTTATGCACCTATGTCCACAGCGAAGTGGAGGAATGCTGAGATGTAGCTGGAGGTTGATTCTCACCTGTCAGTGGCTGGTAAATCAAAGCAGCTCCACTGAGGTCAGAAGCATAAAGGTGCAGTGGTGTCAGTGCAAGCTGAAACTAGGCCCACATAACCTGTTAACTGACTTGGATAACAGGAAGTCCAAACTCAGAAAAACTCTCTAGTTTGTTTTTGGGTTTTTTTTCAAGTGAATTTATTGATTTACCTCGAAACCAGAATGTATTTAGAAAGCTGTTTTATGAAAGCATAAGGAGCTTCTTAATCTTGGGCCATTTCAGCTTTCTTAGAAGAAAATTTTAAAATAGTCTTTCCTAGGTAGGAGTAACCCCAAACCAGCAACAACTGTTCCTGTGATGTTTCATTTCTATTGCACAGTTTGAAGGTGTGGATGCTGCTTGGGAAGGCAGGTCCCCAGCCTCAAGGAGCAGGTGCAGCTGCTGGGCAGTGTGTGGCCCTTGGAGCGGCTGCGGGACCTCTCCAGAGGAGACTTGGCACCTGCAGTCTTCTGCAGACTGGGCTTGCCCTGGTCTGGAGAGCCATAGGCATTTCCTAACCATCCCTCTGCCTGTTCCACCCTGCATCCTTTGGGAAAGTGCTTCACTGAGATTAAAGTTTTTCTTAGCTAAATGCACCGAACCCCACCACCACCTCCCCAGGATTCAATGTTTGTTTTGGAAGGACAAGTGGGAAAGAAGGAATAAAAAGAAAATGCTGACTCCTCAAATCTGGAATTGCTATCTTATAACAATTCTGTTTAAATAGTTATAATTTGTATGGATATACATCTGTGTTATACTGCTCTGTTTATGTTTTGTGTTAATACACTCAGTCTTGCCCACATTTGCATTCTGCAAACAATATGCTGCCAGGAGGTGTGGTTTTGATTGGACTTCTGTTCATCCTATTTTGTATTTAATATAACAGACTGTGTTACTCAGGAATATTCTCGATTCTACATCAATATTAATGAGTGCTTGTATTTACTTGATGTTAAATATTTCCGAGGAGCAGCAAACTAAACGGAGTATGTCTAAATGTCCAAGAAGCTACTTTCAGGACTGTTCAGATATTGCTTCATTGTGGCTTCCTTCACCAACAAAAATCCAAGAGCCAAGTGATGGGCTTTCTCACCACAAAAACAAGCACATACAAGCTGGACTGTGCAACAGCTGCCTCCTGCCTTCCTCTGCTCTTTTCCCAGTGTGACATTGTATTTCTATGTGGACACATCTGCTGCACAAATACGCTCATTGGATGGTACAGCAGGGCAAGAAGTCAAGGCTTCAGTTACCTGTTGCCCTAAACTTAGCTGTCCTCTTGGGTAGCTGCATGGCAGCCCTAGAGAGATGACCTTGCCCCCTTGCACAGTGACTGCCACTCCTTGGCTCAGATCCATACTCTCCACCTCTGAATAATGATGATCTTTCTAAAGCAGAATGTGCAATAGGGAAAAGGACATGGCCAGAACTTAAGGAGAAAAAAAGAGCAGAGAAATCAATTTTGGGATATTCGTTTGATGCGCTTGCCCTCTATTTCCCTAGTCTTCTTCCAAGCTCTCTGCAGTTATTTTGGTGCAAGTGCTGCTAGCCACATGGTTAAGATTCAGCTCACAAAAAAAGTATGCTTGTAGCAAGGAAGACTTACCCTTTAACCTTTAGCAGCCATTTCCTCTGAAAAACACAAGTTTCATTTTCTCTTACAGTGAAAAAGGTGGAGAGGGGGATGGGGAAGGGGAAGAGAACCTCGTCTCTTTGTAAAATAGCTGAATGGTCCTATTTTCATCCTCTGCACCAAACTTTTCATGTAGCTCTTTTTGCATTATGCAGTGTGCCCTCAGGAAAGAGATATGGCAGAAAAAGCAAATGCAAACTCTCTCATTAGTCTTGAAAGACTCGTTCTTGAGCATTTGGGGTCAATCCCCTTCAGCAGGTTCATTTTTCTTCATTCCAGTTTCATGAATTTGGCCATAAGCAAAAAGCAGGCTTTAGTTTAAAAAAAGTATTTGTTAAACAAAACTGATAATTGCATGCCACATGGAAAAGCCATGAAGGTATAATGAAGTCCACATTCCTACCATATATCCAAACATTTTAGAAATAACATACTGTAGCACTATTAGCCGATGGGGCCATGGTTTTCCCCTGGGGTACATTCATGTAACTCATGCTAGGAGTTCTAAACACAGGACAAATAAGAGATGTTTTCACTTGAATCTCTTTCACTATTCTTTTTATTTTGAAGTCTGACATGACTGGAAAGATGTGCCAGAAAATAATGTGCCAGAACTATTAGCTTTATCTCAAGCGAGGGATTTTGAATTCAGCTCGTCTTTCTAATGATCAAAAATTGAAGAGAGAAAAGTGTAGTTGCCTGTTGGTTGGAAGTGCAAGAAAAGGCATCCCTGCTGCTGTCTGGGTTCTGTCTTTCTCCTTAGAGGTTCCCCAGGCTAAGCTTTGTGGATGATGGTGGTGTAATACAAAGAACTTCCACATCACTCTCATCTTTGCTGCAGCATTTTTGTGAGTGGAGTGGTTTCTAGTTTTTGGCAATCTGTGTTATTCCACAACAATCAAAATGGCTTAAATAGAATCATAGAATCAGAATTGTCAGGGTTGGAATGGACCTTAAAGATCATCTAGTTCCAACTCTCCTGCCAATGGTAGGGACACCTTCCACTAGATCAGGTTGCGCAGAGCCCCATCCAGCCTGGGCTTAGAAACCCAAGGATGGGGCTTCTGCCACCTGTTCCAGTGTTTCACCACCCTCATGGTGAAGAAATTCTTCCTAATGTCTAACCTGAATCAACCTATCTCTAGTTTTAATCCATTCCCTCTAGTCCTATCACTGCCCAACAGCCTAAAAAGTCCCTCATCAGCTTTCTTGTAGGCCCCCCTCAGATACTGGAAGGCCATAATAAGGTCTTCCCGGTGCCTTCTCTTCTTCAGACTAAACAGCCCCAGCTCTCTCAGTCTGTCCTCATAGGAGAGGTGCTCCAGCCCTCTAATCATCCTCTTGGCCCTTCTCTGGACATGTTCCAGCACATCCATAGCTTTCCTGTAATAGGGGCTCCAGAACTGGACACAGTACTGCAGGTGAGGTCTCATGAGAGTGGAGTAGAGGGGGAGAATCACCTTCCTCAGCTTGCTGGCCACGCTTTTCTTCATGCAGCCCAGGATACAACTGGCTTTCTGGGCTGCAGGAGCACACTGATGGCTCATGTTGAGCTTCTCATCCACCAGTACTCACAAGTCCTTTTCTTCAGGGCTGCCCTCAAGCCAATCACTGCTCAGCCTACATCGGTGCTTCAGATTGCATCAACCCAGATGGGGACCCTGCATTTGGCCCTGTTGAACTTCATGAGGTTGGCACGGCCCCACCTCTCCAGCTTGTCAAGATCCCTCTGGATGGATCCCTTCCCTCCAGCGTGTCAGCCCCACACAGCTTGGTGTCATCAGCAAACTCACTGAGGGTGCACTCAGTGCCACTGTCCATGTTGCTGACAAAGATGTTAAACAAGACTGGTCCCAGTACTGATCCTTGAGGGACTCCACTTGTCACTGGTCTCCACTTGGATATGGACCCGTTGACAGCCACTCTTTGGGAGCGGCCATCAAGCCAGTTCTTTACCCACTGAATTGTCCATCCATCAAATCCATATTTCACCAGCTTAGAGACCAGGATGTCATGCGGGACAGTGTCAAAGGCTTTGCTCAGGTCCAGGTAAATGACATCGGTTGCTCTTCCCCCGTCTATTGATGTTGTGAATGCCACCAAGTTAGTCAGGCATGATTTGCCCTTGATGAAGCCATGTTGGTTGTAGCCAATCATCTCATCGTTACTCTTCTGCCTCAGTAGTGCCTCCAGGAGGATCTGCTCCATGATCTTACCAGGCACAGAAGTGAGACTGACTGGCCTATAGTTCCCGGGTTCATCCTCCTTCCCCTTTTTGAATATGGGGGTTATATTTCCCCTTTTCCAGTCAGTGGGGACTTCACTGGGCTGCCATGACTTTTGGAACATAATAGATAGGTCCCCTCAGAACCCGTGGGTGTATCCAGTTGGGTCCCATGGACATGGGCACTTTCAGGTTCATCAGATGGTCACAAACCTGATTTTCACTGACAATGGGCAGTTCTTTCATCCAACCCCTGCCATTATCTTCTGTGACTCTGGGGGTGTGGCTGGAGCCCTTGTCAGTGAAGACTGAGGAATAGAAGTCATTGAGAACCTTGGCCTTCTCAGCATCACTCATCACCAGTCCTCCTATTTCCTTTCTGAGGGGGCCCACACCTTCCCTAGTCTTTTTCTTTCCACTGATATACCTATAGAAATTTTTGGCATTTCCCTTGATCTCCCTGGCTAGATTTAATTCTAACTGAGCTTTAGCTTTTCTAACCAGGTCTCTTGCTGCTCAGGCAGCTTCCTTGTATGCCCCCCATTCTAGCTGTGCTTCTTTCCATGCCTTGTAGAGTTTCTTTTAGCATCACAGCATGTCCAGGAGCTCCTTGTTCATCCAGGCAGGCCTCCTAGCATTCTTTCCTGCCTTTCTCTTTGTCGGTATACTTTGCTCCTGGACATGGAGAAGGTGATCCTTAAATACTGACCAGCTGCCCTGGGCCCCCCTACCCTCTAGGGCTTTGTCCCACGGCACTTTGGCCAGCAGATCCCTGAAGCGATCAAAGTCTGCACACCTAAAGTCCAGGGTTGTAAGCTTGGAGTACGTCCTCCTAGCTGCCCTGAGGAGCTTAAATTCTATCATTTTGTGGTCACTGCAGCCAAGGTTATCCCCGAGTTTCACATCGGTCACCAGACCTTCCCTGTTGGTGAAAACAAGGTCCAGCATAGCCCCTTTCCGTGTCGGTTCCTCCACCATTTGGAGGAGGAAGTTACCATTTACACACTCCAGGAACATCCTGGACTGCTGGTGCCTTGCTGTGCTGTCCCTCCAGCAGATGTCAGGGTGGTTAAAATCCCCTACAAGGACCAAGGCCTGTGAACGCAAAGCCATTTCTATCTGCCTGTGGAGGGCCTCAGCCACTGGGCTCTGCTGGTCAGGTGGCCTGTAGCAGACCCTCACTGTAACATCACCTTCCTCTGACTTCCCTTTAATCTTAACCCCTGCACTCTCAACTGGCTCATCGTCCTTCCCCATATGTAACCCCATCGATTCTGGTACTCCTCTCCTGTGGCCTGCCTGGTCTCAGTGCTGCCTGCAGAAGGGCTGTCATAACTGCTGAGCCCCGCTGCAGGGCTGCGGCCACAGAGGTTGCCCCATGCAGTGGGCCCGCACCCCTGCTGTCCCAGGAGTCCTCCTGCAGTGGCACCACAGCCCTCAGCCAACATCTGCCTTCCCTGGGCTGCCTTCTCTTCTGCAACGGCATTTCTGAAGCTTTTGTACATTTTTAAGATTAATTTTTAGGTGCTTACCTTCCTGTAAAAGCTTTTAATTTTTTTTTTTTTTTAATGAAAAGTCCATGATCCTATAAAAAATTTCACTTTCAAATTTCTGTTTAAAAAAGTATCATCATGTTTTCTTATTCTTGACAAATGATAATCCACACAGAGTCCTTGGTCCCCCAATTGCATGACACTGCTCAGTCACCAGCCTCCTGTCACACATTTTAGGCACAGACACTCTTGTGACTTTTCTTAGCCCCCCTGTGCTCTACTAACATCTGTTGTCTTTGTGGAGGTGAGCAGAGAGGAGAGCATCCCCTCCCAGACAACAAAGGGTGCTGAAAACCTTTTATGAAATGTCATTATATACCAATATGCATATAAACCACACAATACCAGGAGAAAATAATAAAATATTATGGTAAGCATGATGAAGAGATTTGACTGAAAATAAAAAAGTTCAGTGAAATATGAACGTGAGAATTCCCCTCAATGTATTGGGAACTGAGAGAAGTACTAAGTCTTGCAATCGTTTTAAAAAGGAAAATGCAATGGGTTAATTCTTTTCTCAAAGTAAATATAAATGAAGCAGTCATATGGGATAAAGGTGTAAGGGAGGCAGTTGGGTGTGTGAGAACAGAGAGTGCATAATTTATTAGCATCAGCAACAGAGCCTGATGGGCGAAGGCTTTTATACTACTTCTCTATTGATAGGTATTTCAACCAGCAGTAAAAAACTGCTCTTGACACTCATCTGTAGGAAAAAAATATCCACATAGTCTTTGCTGTAGGACCAATTAGCCTGTGAAAGCAGTTGTGGGGAGGGGGGAGGTGCAGGTTATAAATGCAGGATGCATCCACACTTGATTACTCTAATGAAATGTCCATTGATCCCTATAGATTAATGTGAGAAGAACGGCAGCTGTGGAGTGGCTAACACCTCCAGGTCAGCAGCTCTGTGTGTGTGTGTGTGTGTGTGTGTGTGTGTACACACATGTGTGTGAAACGGAGGGGGTAGTGCACAGCCAGAACAAGGTAGACAAGAGTGGGTTAGTCTGGCTGCAGAGAGAGGTGGCTGAGATGCGTGGATGTGACAACTGGCAACAGAGGGAGATCCACAGGAGGCCGCAGTGAAGGGCTGCAGGGACAGCCTGGTTCCTCCCTGCCTCGCTTGCCGCTGCTGCCCCTCGCTCCCGTTTGACTTTGCTGTAAGGCAAGCTGAGCTCACAGGTCATCTGTTTTTGTTAGATTAATTTGATTCAGCATGTAGGAATAGAGGGCTGAACAGGCTAATGGCTCTCCGCAGGTGACATTGGGAATGGTCAGTGCTCACATGCTCCTCCCCCATCCCTGTAGCTGCAAAAGAGAAGTCAGCAGTGTGGGGTTCCCTCGTGCTAGGGCTACCAGCTGCACCATGCTAACCACAGCATCCTGCACACTGCAGCCCCTGTGCCTGGCACTGCCTCGCTCCGCAGATTTCTTCATGTCTCAAATACAAATCCCTTATCTCTTGTGCCATGTTGTATAGAAGGACTTAATTACAATAAGGGGTGAGGAATTTGCTGAGTGACTGCAGTGCTTGGCCAAGGCTAGTTTTATCACACAGGGAATAGAGTTATAGGAACCCTGCCATAATTGTCACAAAAGATGCACCGTATCCTCTCACATGGTAATTCTGTCATTTTGTCATCGAAGGTGATGTGCCGGCAGCAACCTGCCTCCCGTGCAAGGGAAACCTAAAGGAGCAACTGCATGGTACAAGGTCAGAGATGTAAATTGCTCTGAAGGAAGAGTTGATGTGAAAATATGATGGGGTAAAATATTTAGGCTGGGGTTCTAGAAATGACATTTCAGATAAAACAAAAATATCTCTGGGCCAGCTTGTCACTGGGATAGCATCCAATAGTTAGACAGGTTGTCTAGTTCCTCTGCTCATGATAGAGGAAAATCTGGATCTGTTACTTATTACTGAGGATAGAGTCTTGTAGCAGTATTGCATTGTGATGAGAGTTCGATGTTTTCAATTAAGAATGCAAAATAGTTAGACATTCTGTGGCTGTTATTTCAGTGTTCTCAATTCACACTGTACCACGTCATGGTAGCACTTAGGAATCCAATGTCAGACAAAAATTTAAGAAACCATGTTTCTTAGCAATATGTACAAATGGGTCCAAGCAATTACAAGATGCACATGGCGCCACAAAGATCAGGGTCCCCCAAGAAGTGCAGGATCTGACATTTGGGTATTAAAATTCCTGCTGACTTTACTGACTCTGGGGGAAAGGTGGATCCTAATTCTAAATGATGCCTTTGAACGACTTGCCACTGTTTTGTGGCAATTATGTCAAATGCCCAAAACTGATACGGAGAGATAATCTGTTCTCTGGTAAATGTGCATTTATACAAACATGAGTAGAAAAAGGTCAGAGCCTGGTATCATGCAGAAGTTTCTCCAAGGCAAGCTCTGTCCCAGCCACATCAAGGGCTCTCTAAGCTCCCTAAGTGGGTGCTGCCACTGCTTCTTCCCAAAGTCTGTCAAGCTCTCTCAGCTGGGCCCAGGCCCGCCAGCACAAGGGCTTCTGACAATCTTCAGCAATAGTTGGCACCTCTGGCCATCAGATTAATCCTGTCCTTATACAATCAAGTGACAAAACTTTTCATCACCATCTGTAGAGCATATTTTATCCCTGAAAGTGCAAATAATGTAAACGCTTGGTGTGCAGGTTGCAGTATTTCCCCAGGACTACTCCAACCTCTTGCACTTAACAATCCATGCTCCTTCTCGGTGGATGCACAACTCCCAGTGGAGCAAGTGCCCATGTCTGAGGCTGTGCCCCTACGTGTGGGCAGTGACACAGTGTCCCCAGGTGTCCCATATGGCAAAGGGCATCACAGGTGGGCAGGAGGGAGTCAACCTCAGTTTGCAGCCCTGGTCTTCACTATGGCAGCCAGACTTACCAGAAAATGCTGCCACCTCCTTTAACTGCTGTAAAACACTGGATTTTAATTGAAAGTCTTCATTTCTGTCTGTTCAAGAACATGCTTATCAATTATTCCTCTTTTTAGCTCAAGATTTTTACTTCTGTTTTACTCGTATTTTAACCTTATGCTTTCTCCTGCAGAAACACCTTGCTTCTCTTGGGTACATAACTGTATCTGAGCAAAGATTTTTGTCATGCCACTTATGCCTCTTTTCCAGAAAGGCAGAACGTATGGTGTGCTGTCAGTGTAGATGACATTAAAAATGTAGATGCATTAAAACACAATGCCTAGTTACATTTGTCCACTTCGGTGCGCCGGGTGCACACATGTGGCCAAAACAGTAGCCAGGGCATTGGCAGCAGCAGCACAGGCTGTCCCTTTAAGCCTGGCTGGTGTATTTTTAGAAGGCATAAATAGGCTGCATTCTCCCACTTGCTCACTATCCAAGACATAAAAAGGAAGGGATTTTTGCTTTCTTCAAGTCTCCTTCCCCTGCTGGCACCATGTAAGTCTGTCTTTTAAGCAGTACAGGTCCACAGCTCTTTTTTTTTTTTTTTTTTTTTTTTATTGAGAAGCTGCAGAACTCTAACTGGTGGTTCAATAAATTGTATTACATCCCCTTCGTACTGAATGCCCTACAAGCTTTGGCTTTCCATGTGTAATTGCAAGCTGTTATTAGCCCAGAGCTTTGTCCGTTACTGTGCCACACTATTGCTGAGCGGTCAATTTTTTTCCCCTGCCATTTCCTTTGCTCACACCATGCTGACCATGTTGGCCAGGGGCTGCCCGAGGTTTATAGTGCAGCATTGATTTTTCTTTTCTCTCAATACTGACAGAATCATAGATCCAAGGCAAATAAAGAAATGCATTCTGTGGTGATGAAATGTCTTTCGTTCAGCCTGGATTGAATCAAAGGCCATCACAGAAATGTTCTACTCTAAAATGCTAGTGAAGCTTAAGGCATTGTTGGAAAATGAATTTTCCATTTTCTTAGCTGTAATTTGGATTTTCAAATCACTTTGCTAAAAATAATCAGATAAAATTGAATATATACTACAAGCCTATGTAAAATGTTATTTGTTAGGTTTTGCAATCTGACACAGCTGATATGAAAGGAATCAGGCAATAGATCAGAAAAATATATTGCTTAGGTGGATTTCTAGTAAATGCGTTGCATTACTCTGTATACCAGGGTATAAGATGACTGCTCTGTAATTCATATGGACAGCAGTAAATAACTAAACCATAAGGATACATTTTGCATAATTACTGGAGGAAGATATTTCTAGTAAAAAAATCATCACCTTGTATCACTTACATCTCAATGATGAGTATTTCTGCTTTTCGTTTGGGGATGCCAAAGGACTTTTTCAAATGGGTGAGTGTCATTGTCCCTGTTATACAAATGGAGAAAGAGAAGCAAAAAGAGTCTGTGGGAACAGAGTAAAGTCAGACAGTGAATCTCTGGCGGGGCCTGGAAGAGAACTTTAATCCTTAGAAGCTTAACACCATTTTCAACACAAATAAAAATAGCCATGATTTTAAGAACATATGTGGGAAGGTGTCACTTCATATGATACTCTCATCACCACAGGCTGTTAGAGACCAGAGGTGGCCTGGTCTGCATGGTTGGCTGCTCTGGCATGGGACTTCAGCTACCCATAGAAAGGGAGCACCTTTACTAATTTTTAGGTAAATGTAATTTCTCATAACAGTTAGTAACCTGTCATCTTGGAAAACATAGGACAGAACCACATGTTAAGGATTTTGTCATATTCTGAGGGACTTTTGGTTTGTTTTTGTTGTTTGGGTTTTTTTCCTGTATTATCAAGACTCATAACACTTAGCGTATGTGGATATTAAAATAAAACCCAGCTTAAGGACACCAATGTTTTCTTCCCTGTAAAAACAAGTAAATTTTGCAGAAAGATTTAGCAGAGGATCCTCATGTCCTCTCCCTCACAGGACACAGCACAGTTCCCTCTGTGGTCCTGAAAAGGTAAAGCCCAACTTCTGCACAGTCCCATGGTAAATGTTACCTTACATGGCAGTCCAATATATATCCTCTGACTCCACACCTCATGAAGATCCCACACATTGTAGTGGAAAGCAAACAAAAAAAAAAACCCCAAACAACAAAACAACAACAACAAAGACAGGGAAAAGGTACCCAAGAGGGTAGGAAAGGTAGAGTATTTATAAAAGAAAATAACAGATGGATTAAGCACAGTTAAAACTATAAATTGGAAACATAAAAAATAAATGCATTTGAATGTAGCCCTTGGGCAACATTGCATTAATTCCATAGTGCTGGACCTTCCTTTTTCTCTTTTCTTAATGACTACACATCCAATATCAATATGCACTGTTTACAGCTATTCCTTCAGCATCACATTCCTGGCAAAGCACAATAGGTCTTTACACTGCATAACAAATAAGTTGAAATAGAAAATCTATCAAATTTTAAAGTTCTTCCTCCATTTCAAGTTGTGCAGGGATTTTCCCGACAAAATTTCTCAAAAGGTTACAGTGTGACTGAATCTTTGTTATTCACTGTAAAAGACTTTGTTGTACAAAGTGCTATGTGGCTTTCATTTGCAATTTTTAAGAACGCTCCACTGTGGAAACAAAATCTGCGTTAGCTCCCTCCCATTTGTCTTCCCAATTTGATTCTCCCCTAAGGTTCAGAAACACTTGAGAAACCCTCTACTTTCTCTTCCTTCCATTTTCTCCCACTGCAGCCTCGTGGTGTTCAGTAATATGTAAAACTATAGCAAAGAAGGCTCTGCAAGTTGACCTGAAATCAGCTGCAAATGGGCTCAAATCCTGGAAAGTGCCTATCTGTCTACTGATCCTCTGTATTGGACCTGAAAAGATTTTCAGATCTTTCACCCATCATGGATATCATTATATAGTCATCATAACCATTCCCTTTTAGCTAAACCTTTCTTGGACCAATTAACTCAGATCTTTTGCTTGCTGGTGTTCTAATGCAGATAAAGGGTAGACTTCAGCAGAAACCAAAACGAGGGATTACTATTTAGATGTGTTGAAAACTTCAAAATTCACGTGCCAGAATTTTTGACAACATCAGATTTGTCTTAAGATTTAAATTCAGATTTAGGGCTTGTATATGGAAAGTACCTCCATAAGGAGTTGGACCAAATAGAAATGGAGGTTTACAGGTGTAGGTAAACAGTACACCAAGGAGGGACAGTGACACTCAGCAAAAGTACTGTGGGTACCATTGTACAAGTTAGGGACAAAGTGAAGATGCATGTAAAACTAGGAACACAGTTGCCCTTCTGCCTCTCTATATTGCTTCATGGGTTTGCAAACATCACTTATGGCTAAAATCCAGCCATGGCTCTGTATATGCTACAAGTAGGAATCTCCACTCTAAAAGAGGGGAAAACAAGGAGAATCTACAAACAGGGTTAGTGTAAGGGAATGCAAATGTGATGAACACTTCCACATATTACCAAATTGTATATAATATCCTAAGTATATAGGAAACCATTGTTGGGGAGAAAACAGCTGTTAGCTGGAACATATACAAAATGTGGTGTTTTCTTAATGTCTCAGCTGATGAGTAAGTGCTTGCTGACTGGTGCATGATCTCTGTGTTTTTATCAAATGTCCATACTAGCAAACAACTATAATTTTTAAGGGGGATGAAAAAGATCAGTTATGCTTGCAGTCCCAAACAGACATCTTTTCTCTGATCCACTGGGTTCCATAGCTTCAAGTGTAACCAAGTAAAAATGGTTGAACAAGCAAAGAGCAAAGGAAACCAGAGTGCCATCAAAATCCAAAGCATCTTCATCATAATCTGCAGTTCAGTGAGGAAGCTCTGCTCTGTACTCCTTCCTCTGCTCAGCAAGAAGCAGCTTTGGGTTTAAAATTTTTACAATGGGAAAAAAAAAAAAGTTAAAATCTGTGTCACAGTAAGAAGAGAATGTTATTGATAATGATTCCAACTCTACTGTGAAAACAGTGGAGAATTTATAGGACATGTCACATTTGGTTGATCTGAAGGCCAAGTGTGTTTGCAGCTGGCTTCTCCAGGAGGCATCTAAGCAAGAGTATGGGGCCAGGGCAGCATTGCAGCTGAGTTGTGGTCTTGGTTTGACTGTAAAGTTCACATCCTTGGTTAAAGATAAGTAACTGTGGACTAGATTTTTGGATTTTTGAGATCCTCCTGTTTGATATTTGCTAAAGCAAATGTAGTCAGGTGCTGTCTGCTTCCAGAGACCACAGGCTATGCTGCTTGCCAGGCAAGGGGTGTCAAGTTATGTTTCTCCATGCTCTGTCTCAGAGTTGTCTCTACTGGCACCTGCCTTAGGTGATTTGATGATTCTCTGAAAATTTGGTCTGCAAAAACAGTGGCAGCGGCAGAAAGTCTTTATCTGTATGGCAAAATAGAAAGTTGGTTTGTATAGCACTTTCTTTGGGGAAAAACACTGTACATTTAAAGCCCAGCTCCCTTATGAGAAGCTCATCTTCCTCAGCCTCTTTGAATGTCATCTTTTAGCAAAAGATCAACGAGGATTCCTTGGTGTACTCATGTTGTTTATCAGTCATCACCCTACAAATACTGAACCTGTCTGGGGAACCTTATCCTTTTCTGTGTAAAGGTCCCCTGCAGAAATGGTTACTGCTTGCAGTCCTTCCTGGGTTGAAACATCACTCAGCACCTTGCCCAGCCCAATAGATACACACTTCTAAACAGCTGCCAATACACATGAATTTGCATAAAACATACTGAAAACTAGTGAAATTATGATGTTCATTGGGATGTTCTGTCTAAATTGAGACTTTTAAGCACTAATAATAATTAACTACTTTCTTAGCAACAAAAAAGTCTTAAATGCCTATTTACTTAACAGTCCCCTAGGGTGTCTTTGTTCTGAATGGGCTAAAAAATCTCAGCTGCAAAATAAGCAGGCGATTCCAATCAATAGAGCCAGAGGACTATATTGATTACCAGAACTCCATTCTTTAGTCATTAACCCTGTGAATTCTTTACAAAAGCTGTACAGGACAATTCCTAACCACGATACCATTTGAGGAGTCATTCAGATATTTGAATGTCATTAAACTTTCATAGCTTGTTTACAGCCCCTTCAGCCTCGCCTGAAGTATTGTGCTCCAAGACTCCATACCTCACAGCTATATACTCTGCCCGGCTGAACTGACAAACAGCATTAATCAAGCCTGGAAATTTCCTCTGCAGATATGTTTTTCTTGTTGGTTATTGCTAATACTGCTACAGAGCAGGAAGACAAATAATGGAATGAGTGAATTAATATGCTTAATTTTTCCACATTTCAGTTCCAAGTCCGAATGCTCTAGCTGGTGATAAACACACCTTTTACTCATCCTTGTATGGAAAACCACCCATGCACCCTGTAGGTCCCTACCTCCATATTGGATGCCACAGGACTCTATATATGCACAGGAGGGGAATGATGCAATGCAGGGCAGTGGGGAGGGAAGGCAGAGGTGAGGTGGGAGGAGGAAGAGGAGGAAGTAACGCTGGGAGAACTCACAAGATCTCTTCACTTCCTTCCCCTCAGTGAGTCCTGTGGGACCTGCCCCCACAACACCTCCCTCTCAGCAATTCCGTATTTAAGAGAAGATTCTCGCATTTCAGATTAAGAAAGTTCATGACAAACGGTAATGGCTCTAAATGGTAAACTGAATCACACAGACAACAATTGAATAGAAGCAGCACAAATGAGCAAAATGACAGCAATTTAAGGGGATGCCGAAGGAACTCCCAGCAATCCCAGGTCCACTTCAAAGACAACATTCTTCCTCTTTAAAGTTCAGGTTGCTGTAATGGTATAGAATATAATATTCTAAGATGTAGTGTTTCCTTGCTATGGAAATTGTGAGCTGACTAGAATCTTTGTAAATATACAGATTGGGAGAGGTTATTTTAAAATATTTCCATAATGATTTATATACATTTCAGCCACAGCTTGTCCTTGGGATGCTTGCACCAACTGTTCTTTTACTGGTTATGGCTTTGACCCAGTGCCCAGTGGATATGGGATTTTGGCTTAGATTGTGTTTGTGCTGGTTACACAACACAAACATGATATTGTTCCTTGCATCCCACTGTACAATGAAGATTTTAACCACAACATAGCAGATGAACACCAAGCAATCATTTGAGACACATTTGAGAATATTTTGAAATTAAGGATCAGTTTGAGAAATACATAATAATCTACCTAAACACTTGCAAACAAGGAATGTTGTTGCAGCGTCATAACTGAGAAATATTCCTACATTTAGTCATAAAAATTGTCCTACATTTTTTTTTAACAGTTGATCCACTCCAGTTTCAATGTTCTGCTGTTATCCTTATCTATTTGAAAACTCCCCAAGAGAGCTATAATGAGCCAGGGCCATTTTCATGACTATTGATTTCATGGTTAAAATTATAGTATTTGATTGTTATTTGACCAAACTGAGATTATTGCATGTTTTGAAAACAAGGGCAGCAACAGCAGAAGTTGTGTCCCTGGAAAAGTACAAAGTCAGGAGCTGCAAAGCAGCACTGCTTGTCCTTTGATCCTACAATGCTCTGGAAAAACCCTCTTCAGTGATGCTGCTTTACAGACAGCAAACAGAAGACACACAGAGCTTCAGTGGCCTTTCCAGTGTCACCCCATGCATTGTGGCAAAGCATGGGATAGATCTCAAGTCTCCTTCATCCCATCCAGTGCCCTTATCACTGGCACAATCTTTCTTACATAGGAAATGCTTGAACCTGCTTGCAGTCTGCTTGTAGTCAGTGGGCATGTTTTCTGCTGAAGACTCTTTTTAGGACTGAAAGGCCTGAATTTCATTATAACTCATAGTAAATAAATAGGCACTGGACAACCCTTTATGAAGTTTATTTTTCACTGTCACAATACATTTAGAAAATGTAGCTAAACCCAAGGACTTTCTGTAGGCTCTGGTTCCTGCTTTTCAACAGACTAAACCAATCACAATTAGTAACAGATTTCAGATAAAGCAAGAAATGTTCTAAGCAAGGTCTTGAATGTAATAAGAACTTAAAATACCTTTTTGAATAGCATGTTTCAAAGGACTATTAGGACTAAATGGCCCTAGTGTGTCTTGTGGACAGAAACACCATTTCTTTGCACTTTGTATTATTTTTTCAATATGAGACCTCTCTGTGTTTTATGACATTAAGGGCAAATCTCACCATCCTTTCTTTTCTGATCAGAATGGCAGAATCATTAATTTTCAGGTTGTGTTGACATTTTGAGCTGTATGAAATCCAATAAGGCTACAAGTATTTCCTAGCAAAACTGTGGGCATCAAGGGCTGGCAGAGGTGTGAAGCAGGAGGTCCCACCCCAGCAGGTAGGAGCTACCTGAGCTGTCACACAAGAACTCCATGTGAAATTGGGCAAATGTAGGTGCAATTGCCACATTTTTGCCATAGAAATCTTCATTAGTTTAACAGGTGAATTTAAACATCTTGGCTCTGGTAGCTGCTGCTGTCTGTGTCTTCAGAGCAGGAACTCTGAAGATGCAGACGTTTTATCTTCTTCAAGATGAGTCACAGGTCAAAGGACGGTAAGATACATTTCCCCAGCTGCCAGTGATGTGCCTCCTTTAAATAAATTAAACAACCCTATCCCCAGAGAATCAGGTGGGTGACTCTGTTTGTGTCTGTGCCCTTTCAGGGGGCTCCCATAAAGCTGTTCAGCGTGTGGGTGGTTCCTGTGCTCAGGGCTCTCCTGAGCATCACAGTGCCAAGCCTGATCTCCCGTGATGTAGCCCTCAGCCAGGGCTGAGTTTCCAGGACACATGAGGCAGCCCTGAGAAACACAAATAGCAAAAACTGATCACCGGAAAATATACTCTGCTGCATTTAGGAGGCTCCTCCGGCTCAGATTAATGTGCCTCAGGGAGGAGTGCAGTATCCTGGGGGACACAAGGGACAACAGATGGAGTGATGAAGACCTCCTGCACCCAATGAAGAGGGAGGGAAACACTCCTCACCCACTTTGAGAAACATCTTCCTCTACATTTAGCAGAGGAGAGTTGACTGCTTTCCTGTCCTCTGCTGCCCTTTTAAGTAAAAGTCTGACTCCTGGGAGTCAGTTTTGAAGTGTGCCTACAGGCAGACCCTGACCGCACGTGCGGTGCTGTATCCATGCGAAGCTAAGGAGGGGACCAAACTTTAGACATTCAAAGCTGTTGTACAGGCAATCCCTTTGCAGCTTATGGGCAGAAATGACCATGACGGTTTAGTTAAGAGGGAAGGGGAAGAGAAACATGAGCCTGGTACTGCGTATGTGGCTCGGCAAATTACCCACACACAAAGTATCTGTGCTGGCAAACCAAAAAACATTCCCCTCCAAAAGTGTCGTGTACTGCTGCTTTCATCTCTGAAAATACTGGGCCATTTATCAACAGGTCTCTGCTCACTGATCCCGAAGGATGCTGGCACTGTCATCCTGTTGTGCATCTTGTTCTGATTACACCTACTCCACATAAAGCACTGTAACTGAAGTCAAGCCAACAGTCACCCCAATGTAAAATGGGATCACAGCAGATCAGAAGCTGGGTTGTAATCTTCTCAATGCCCCAGAATAAATGTTCTTCTTGGCAGCAAGTCTTAACAATAAACGTTCAGTCCTGACTCATACAAGGCTTAGGAGGACAAGATGGGCAGCCATTCAAGGGCTGCTCAGCATTTGGCAGCTATTCTATGCCACCTTGGAAGCAGCCGTCCCTGGGGCTGTGAAGAGAGCAGTCTGGGCTTCTGTGTGTGCCCTGGCTGCAAGGATCAGCCCCTGCAGTCATAATTGCTGCCAGTGATGACATTTCAGAAGGTTTTGACTTGTAGAGGCTCCATAACTTGTCCTCAGTGCTCCTTGCTGAAGCTCCTCGTGGTGGCTGCACTGAAGGAAGAAGGAGCCAGGTGATTCCCCTGGAAGGAATGGCTCCAAGTTGAGTTTTTCCATCACTGTCACGCATATCTCTGATAATATCTACTTACTGTTTGAAAAGAAAACAGTTTTCCAAAGCCATTATATCTTTCACCCATCTACTGTCATAAAGGTCCTTGTGATGAAATGACAGAGGATTCCTGCACAAAACTGGACAGAGCGAGAAACGATACCAAAAAGTGTATCTCAAGGCAGGGCAGCGTAAGATCACTGTGTCTGTCAGTGACAGTCACAGCCTTTGTATCTGCAAAGGCAAAAAATGCCAACTAAAAACAAAGATGTAAGATGAGCACTGCTATTTTAAGGACTTGGAAGCTAGATTTGGGCATAGTTTTTTATAAGGTGAGATTTTTTTTTGCCCTCCTGTCTTTTCCTTTATTCCTTTCTGTCTAGTTTGAACCCTAGCCTCGACAAAGTGCAGTCTGTTTATCATTGGTAAGACATCGTGTATATTAAAGCAACAATAACAGTAAGTCATTTAGAGTGTACGTCACAGGTTACAGAGAAAAAAGGGACGCTATTTTATTATGCTGGAGCTATAAAGCTTACACTAATACAAAATATTGCTGGCAGTCACCTTGTTTTATTCTTCTTTTAACAACTCACTAACAGTGTGTAAATATAAAAGCAAACTTTGATTTTTCCATTTGGATACACTGAAAACTCTCAATAAAAATGCTAGGGTGCATTTAACACTGTGACCAGAAATATTGAAATTTGACAGTTAGGAGGTTAAAGGTTTCAAATTTATACACAGAGGTGTTTTGCTTCTGTCGTGGTCATAGCAGCTTGCTCAGGATAACCCCTTTTGCTTACTGAACCTTTGAAAAGCAGAGAACATTAAGCAATTCGTCTTGGCAGATGCTCTGGGATTTCACACCACCAGCAGAAGCCCATATGCACACAAAAAGGGAACCTCTTAGGTGAAAACTGGTCAAGCCTTTCTCTCTGTCTGCTCTTGCACCATGCACGGGCAAGCAGCTGTCTTGCACTGCTGCCACCAACATCCTTTCCACTAGAATTAAGGCAGAGTTTCTGTAATATTTTTCAGGTATAAAGTGTTACTGCATTTAATTTCCATATAGTTTGCTCAAAACAGTGGCATCAAGAAAACATGTACAAAAGCCTTTACTGTGAGGAAATGGCACCAAATAAATAGGTTTTTTATGTTCCTGGCATGCAATACCTGTGTAAAAGATAAAACAAAATAAAATGTACTTTGCATCCCAGATGTAAAGATTTTAGATTTCTTCTCATCTTTATTTTAGGAATTTCAGCCTATGTTATACATGTGTAGTACAGTATTTACCTCTTTACTGCAATTTGAGAGAGTAAGTGTAGCTGAGAACAGGCAAGATACCACGATGCTTCTAACTTTTTTGAATTATATTTTTCAAGCTCTAAAAAAAAAAACTCTACAAAAACAACCTGCTATATGTAGATTTACTAAGAAGCCATCACTGCATAGACCCACTTGAAACATTATAGCCTTGGCAAAACAGCAAGTAAAATTATCAACTTTCCTGTTTTGATATTCATATTGTAGCATGTAAGAGAATGACTATGGGCATTTCTTTTCATATTCACCATAAAACTGTCCTCGTAAATATTGCTACAGATATACAATGGCTTTTTGTCTGATGTTCTCAAAACAACTATAGTGAGAACACAATTTTACACATAGGCATCCCTTCAGCATTAACATACCCACCTTTGAGTGGAATAAAACCATGTCCCATAAGCATGGTGGGGCTGGAAGAGGGGATGCCGAGGGGCAGGCAGTCCTGCTTGTTAAATGCTCCACATGCACACATACTGTCACTCCAGGGACTTGAAGAATTTAGTGGGGCCTGAAGTCAGGTTATAGCCTCTATTCACTTCAAGCCATGAGCGTGAAGCTTCTGCCTTTGTTGCTTGTAGGACCTGCACCAGCAGGAGCACCAGGCACGGGGCAAAGCCCATCTGTTTGCTCCAGGACTGGCAATGGTGGGACATGGGGCAGACGCCATGGGTAGGTGGTAGGAGATCCTGTTGGGGCCTTAGTGCTCTTACAGTGAAACAGCAGGCAGGAGTGCAGGAGACAGTTGCACACAGGATTTTAGCAGTTTGGTGACTGTGAGAGTAAATTGTTCTCTGGTCCTGAAAAAGAGCAGGCGGCAGTGCCAAGGCTGCGCAGCACTGTCTCCCTTGCAGTCTGTGTCAAGGCCGGTGTATCTGAGGGACACTGTGCCATACTTGTCAGATATATGTTGTGCTTCTGGCGTGGAGGCAGGTAATGCTGCATGGGAAGCATGCAGAAGGGACCATGCTGCACCTGTAAGTGGTTTGGGGCTTCCAGTGTGCTAGAAAGTATGCAGAGGTCACCATGCCTCCTGTGATTCCTCAGGGGGTCCAGCTCTCCTGTGCCCTTCAAGGATGAGGTTGGAAGTTTGACTTTACACTTTATATTGCAAGTGTAATACAATACAAGTGTACCTGCTCAGCCTCGTGTGTCTGAGCCCTTATGTGTCTGTACAGTTCGAAGAAATGGCATTCTGCATGTCCTGCAGGACTCCAGATTTTCAGCTGTTGGAGCAGATGTCAAATTACAGCACTTGTACCAGTGGTAATAGCTGAGATGTTTTCATTTCAAATTACTTCCCTGCATAATGGTCTGTTCGTCCCACCTCTCCGTGGCAGACAGTTCAGAGCACCGTGATTGTCTGAGGTACATGGCAAAGGGGCACTCTAGGCAATGGAGAGAGTCTGGATTAGAAAACAAACAAATCAGAATTGTCAGCTAATGTCAATGAAAACATTAAACTCCTCTATTAAGGGCTTCATTGGTCCCCAAGGCTTTCACTGTGCCATCCAAGTACTAGAAGGAGCCTGTTGTAAGCTCCTTGCATTGGATGAATCTCCTCTGTGTTGTCTTCAAGGGATATATCATCTAAGCTTTCAAAAATTCAAATTAAATACTGTGAGGTAAATATATTCTCCTGTCTCTAGTCTTGCTGTAGTTCATTTTTCTGTGTTCCCCAAATACTTTTTTTTCAGTCTGTTTTCTTCTCTAGCACTGAGACTGGTCTGCATAAACCAGCAGCCTTCCAGGGTCCTGGCTCACCTCTGGTACAATCATGCAAAAGAAGCAATTTTTCATTATTGATAAAATGTAATGTCATAATGTCATGGCCTTTCAGGTCATCATCTTTGTAAGTCAGCCATGACATTATCACAATTTATAATGATAACAAATGACCATAATGTTTGCATGTAATTTTCATTGGCTATTGCAGAATTCTAAAATCACTCCTTCAAAGGATGGATTTCATTAACAAGTGACACAGGACTAACTGCTTCTACTGGGGCCTTATTGCTAACATGAAGGCTATTCTGTCTGATACACAAGATTTATGTACTTAGTAGAAATCTAAAATTTGTTGACTCTTTGTTAGTTAAGTACTGATGTAAATTCAGAGAACATCCGTGGCTTTCTATGGTAACAAGTGCTTTATAATGTGCCTAAACAGTAGTCATTTCTAAATAATTGTGCAAATATGCACATCATGAAGATTGTTGGCTAGAAGGTCTGACCAGAGTGTTAGATTCATTCTTGACTGAAGTGCTGGCTTTGCTTATTTAATATTTCATGATAAACTTAAAAGATTTACAGCTTCAGGAGCTGATGAGAATCATAAGACATCTATTTTCATGTGATATTTAGAGGTTTGGAGCTCCGGTCCCCAAACACTTGAAACATATTCTTAGCTTTAATGTCTGGACTGAGGACATCACTGGGGTGGGTTCCCTTTGCTCTGCAGGATCAGGACCTCAGTGTAAGTGCCCTGAGTTCAATAGAGCTGAATCTGGAGCACTTGTAAAGAGCACTCTGTCAATCTAATCCATAAATAAATACTCCTCTTCTCCTAAAGCCCTCTGAAGCTAATGCATGAAAAACAATGGAACACCTGAGCACTCCAGGCCTCTTGAAAAAGCAGAGCCAGGCTCTTGCATACGTGCGTTTGTGTGAACATATGCACACATGCATGTGTATGAAATAAATTAAAACAAACAAAAATAAATGTTTCTGAAATGGCATCTATGAGTTATAGTCCAACAGACTCCATGACAGGCCACCAGGCAAAAGGACTCTCTGAGATGCACAATTGGTCCCCAAGGGACACAGAGCCTCAGAGAGGACAAAGCAAGAGCCAGGGACTCGGCTGTGTTTTGTTTTGGCCTATGAGGCTTATCAGACCTGTGCTGTGATTCATTTTTCATCTGCAACAAGAAGCTTGAAGGAAAATGTTACCTTTTTTTTTTTTTCTTCCCCCTTTCTTGGGGCTGCTACTTTTTTCACTGGAAATTATAAAATTACTGCCTTTGGCCAGATTTGCAAATTCACAAAGGAAGAAATAACTGCTGTCATTTCCTAATGTTTTTAAGGGAAACAAGGCTAACTTCTGTATCTGTTTTTATTGTGTGGCTGACACAGAGTTTGCAGAAGTCAGAAGGAAGTGGTGCTCTGCCATATGTGTTTCTGAGTTCATGGGAGTTTCTCTGTGGAAAATATTATACTGTTTCATCCTTTGTCAGTGTGACACCAAGGCTACCTGTTTATTATTGCACTGGTCACTAGGTCATGCAAACATGTAAACAGAAAGCTCTCATTTCTTTAAAGTGAGTTGTATATAAAACAGCTCATTGTCTGGAGGATCACACTTTATGTGGGATATTGCCCAGTTATATTCATGGCCATTCGTTTTGTAGGGCTTGAACATCACTCATATGAGGATCTCCTTGTTAATTTTTCTGAAATCTCTACCATGAAGACTAGTTTCATCAATTTTCCAAGCCTACTGATCTATGAATGACCCAATAAGGTCATCCATGGCAGTTCAGTCTCCATACTGTAATTGCTCAAACAGACCATAGACAGTTGTTTTGTATGCTTAAAAGAGTATGTTCATTCTCAGCAGCAGGGGAGGGGGGAGGGGGGCGTGTGGACTCCATTTCAGTATGCAGGGACAGTCGCATCAAGATAAATTCCTTTAAATCACTTCATCAGAAAGCTGCTTGAGCTATCAAAGTTAGTATGTGCTGCAAGCAAAGAACATTAAACCACAGTCTTGGGAGATACCGAAAGAAACCTAAGTGTCTGTGTTTAGTTGTCCTTCCTGAAATACCTTTATATTACGCATCCTTCTTCACTTAATTTTTTCAGTCTAACTCAAGTTTTACTTTCTTTCTTGGATGTGTTGACAACCCAGGGGCTTGGTTGTATTAGAAAATATTTTGCAGACTCTTAGAGAGATGGGCCAGGTCAATTGTTGCACAGCTTCATCTCTTCTGTCGTTATGTCCTCAAAGATCAGATACAAAGAAGTACAGGGGACTTGATCAAATACGTCTCAGTTTCTGTTAAATTATGTGTTATTCAAAACCACCGTCCCCTGAATTTTGAAGATGATGGTTACATCACATTGCTTAATCAGTGTTTTAATGATCTGTCCATGAGCTTGCATGATACCATTACAATAGTCCATGTAACTTCCCAGGAGATTTTTACTCGACTGTCACTTTGTTGCTTCTCAGCACCCAAGCCCCAGCTCAGCACTGGCCATTTAATCAGCTGCCCTGCTCAGATGAATCCTCCTGCTTGACCTGAACTGAGCAGAGGCTCAAAGCAGAATCAGAGGTTGCTCTTCCACAGTCAGAGAGGAGAATCTACAGTACTGCAGAAAGAAACAAAGAAAAGCCTTCTTTGCATCTCTGATGGACCCTCCTTAACCTATTGTTTGCAAAGGCACTTTCACCCTTTGGTTTCATCTTGGCGTTGTTCCAGCCAGTCCGTACAGGATTCCTCCCACCGGATGCTCATGCCTAGGTCTGATCTCAGTAACAAGCTGTTATCCAGCTGTGAGCTCCAGTTTGCTTTGCTACAGATCGCCAGCTTGTTCACCACCACCTGAGAAATATCCACCAAGAAGAGGCAAAGGATGGTTTCAGTTTGGCATGACCTGGTTCTACTGCACTGCTTCTCTTCACAAGTGCAGTGGCATGTGCTGGGTTTAGGGCAGTGGAGGATTTTACAAGGTTCAGGAAAAAGCAAGGCATGAGTTTTGGTGGAGGGAAGGTAGAGGTGGGCATCGCTGCCAGATCAAAGCCAGAGCTGCTTGACCCTCCAAAGCACACAATTCTGTTTTGCTGAAGTCTAAATAAGAAACAAGATAACATGTAGAATTAGCACATATCTGCTATTTTGTCATTAAAAATGTGTTTGCTGCAAAAACAGAACCTTTGCTGCTGGGGGAATGTGTCTTTGCACTGTCAGGCCTCAGCTCAGTGTGAGCACATGCTGCACTAAAGCAAACGAAAGGGGAATTATACAATATTGAATGTGGACCTGTCTCTAAATGCATTGAAAATGTAGGTTATTGTCTTTTGGCATTTCCTAAAAAACCTCCTGAGCTCCTGTTGGCAACTGCTGATATTGAGGGTACTTTTAGCTGTTTAAGTCTTCCTGTTCTAACAGGGGTCAAAGGGCTGTAAAGATCTTCTCAAAAGGATATAGAAGGAATCATTAAAAGGGAGGAGGAAGAAAGTGACAGAAGGTCAGACATTTTTTTTTAATGGGTGCATCCCCAAGAGGGTCAGACACAGTTGCACATTATACTCCAGCTCTAGTACCTTACTTTTAGAAACCTACAGCAAATCTTATTAGCACGTCCATAACCATAAAATACAGGACAGAGCCCAATGTTCCAGGCAGAAGTAACAGACAAAAAACATGAAATAAATCAATTTAATCCTTCGGATTCATTTAAATCAACATAGCGCAAGAATATGCAAGATGTGGACAAATACTCAAATATGTGCAAGGCATTTCATGGTCCCTGGGAAGCGTGTGCATGTATCTCTGTGTGTCTTTTCTTCCTAAGAGACAAATTTACTGTATGCTCATTGGTATAGCATGTCATGTAGCTTTTTAAAAGGATTGGTGTAGGGCAAAAAATTTACCTTTTTATGTGACACAGCCAAACAGAATTGTGAAGGTTTTCAGCAATTTCTGGACAGCAAGCAATAAACTGCGTTTGCACCCACACACTTACTGCCTAACACCCCATCTGGTAACATTTCCACGTCTCCAGGAAAGAAATCAATAGCAATAATCTGTGAGGGCCTCATAGGGTGTATATTTTTTTTTATCATACTGTTATTTGGATTTCTTTCCTGTCTGCTCACAGCATTAGATTGTTCTTTTTTGTTAGCTAACATTGAAATCTTGGAACCATTGTTATATTTTTAAAAATATATAACTAACAGTAACTAACACTGGGGTCAGAATAATATATTCTAAACACTCATGTTCAATAACATCACGGTGTTCAGACAGCAAAGTCCTATTCAGTGAAAGCACTGAAAAATCTCATACAGTAAGAAACTCTGCATTTAAAATTATATGCTAGCACACTTCAAAGCCTAACATTCTAAAAATTCGTGATTACTTAAAGATAGCTTATATTAAAAGGGGGTTTACCTCCAGCTTTCATCTTGCTCCAATGCAGAGAAGAAATTGTCCTTATATTCTGATATTTAGAACTGTGTCATTCTTGGTTTTCTGTGTAAGGAGGAAATATGATGCTTTGTTACTGGTCTTATTTATTGCAGACCTTGTCTGAAATCTAGTATTGAAGCTGTGCTTGATGAGTTGCTGCCTTGAACTTTTCCACTGATCAATGCTGGTGCTATGGCTGCATGAAAGAATAGCTTTCCTGAGGAGAAGCTATCACATGGGAAACACACTACACAGTAAGCTAAGAAATATGCAATAATCTTATATGCTTAGGCTTAGAATCATGTTTCCCAAAAGAAATGGTGATAGTGAATGACCATTTAAAAACTGAGATGTTACATGAGCAAGAGGTCAGGTCAAGAACAAGGAGATATTGAAAAAAGAGCTAGAAAGAGGAAGAAAGATGGGGGGGACGGGGGGGGGGGGGGGGGGAAGCAAGCAAGCAAGGAAACAGAAACCCTCCTTTCACTAACATGGCAAGACAGAACCGGACAAAATGCACAGCTGAAGAAGAGACAGGAGACAGGAATTGTATTTCTTCTTCTCCTGCAGTGACAAATAAAAGGTTGTTTTGATTTTTGCTATACAAATAATAAGCTTTACTTAGAAACTGTAGCTGCTGAGTTGTTCTCCCCAAAAATATTTTTCACTTTCTGTCCTAATAGCAATGCTAGAGGAAAGAAAAGGAAGTAGTTTGATCATTGGTATATATTTTATTTACCTATGTATTGTCCTATGTGTCTGGCAGTGCGGGTGGGATTGGCACTGTGAACACAAGGCATGCCCTTTGGAAGGGGGATTTCAGCAGTGTTTAACATGGGCAAATCCATGTCTGTGCCTACCAAGCCTTTCCCTTTCTGCTTGGACCATCAGTCGTGTGACACTGGTATTTTTTCACACAGGAAATACACTGTGCAGGACCCACTGAAATTCTTCCATTTAAGTCACCAAATCACCATCTCATTTGGTTACCATCAGGGCACATAGCAGGTCTTTGTGCAGTTGGCATTATTCATGCCTCTCTCTAAATAAGCCCGTTGCAACAAAACAGAGTTTACATTTTTGGAGCACTGTTGCGGTAGAGATGCCATAAAGACAAATTAGTTAAATGCACAGGGTGGTTTTGGTTGTTATTGAACTCTTTAATATAGTTTTATTTTTGAAGCTAGCACCAAACCTAAAATCTTTGGATAAGCTAACCTTATTACTGCTATCAATGACTGCTCTTACCTCACTTTTACCCCTACAATTTACATCTTGTGTGCCTTTATCTGCACTCTGAAAAATAAATAAGCCAAATCTCAGCACTGTGTTCTGTGGATGAGGATTCAGTAGATTGAATCACTGGTGGAAAGGATAGATGGGACTGAGAATACGGGCCTGCCCACGGATATTGTGAACAAGAGTTACTGTTTGCTTTTTGGTTTGTTTTTTTTACATTAGGCAGGCTCATAAGGATAGATTTGGGCAACTAATCTTTGATTTCTGTTTGTTTGGTTTTAAAATCATACACTCAATGTCTCTGCTCTTTGGGTGAGTGGAATGGGAAAAATAATGCTTTTCTAGTTCACATCGTTGCATTAAAAATATGTCCATGGTGACTGGGGTATTCAGGTACCATGGGAAGGAGATCTGTGTAAATACCTCAGTCAGTGGGTTTTTTACTTCTGGTCCAAGCACTATGAGTGAGAGACCTCTAAAAGATAACCAGGGATAGCAAACCTATTGTAAATTGGCCTAAATTTTCAGTATAAGGCTCCCTACTTCCAGTATAATATTTTAAATGTTTAAACATTGAAGAGATTGAAAACTACTGGCATAAAGAGACAGCCAGGACATTGCAGGCACTGAAAGCAATATCTTCAGTTGTCATTATCTCAGTCTTAACATTTGAATATATTCCTCTAATACTATTGAATTTAATTTGGCAGTCTAAATTAAAAAAACAAGAGTAAAAACTTAGTGTTTTCAATAAAGTTGTATTTTAGCTCAGCCTTTGGTGATAAATAAGCCATTCACTTACGTACATCTGCCAGAGCATTCATAGGAAGCATTGGGCTTAAATGAGTTGTGACCTTATGAGACAGACTACTGTTTGGAGACTATATAGGTGACTGCTGGGTTTTGAGACTTGACCTTTCTGTGTATATTCATCATGAATGTGCAGATACTTTTATTCTTTCCAGAAAAAGGCTGTCAATCTCCACACTTTTTTTAATGCTTGTGCAATGCAGAGCAATGGTGGATCTTAGCAATAACAATCACTGGCTGACTAAAATTAACTAATTCAGACTGCTATGCTAAATTGAGTATGAGCGGGTTCGTTTCAGGCTCGGCATGGAAGCACAGGTGCAGTCGATAAATAGGGACACATACGGTGCCTAAATATGGTCTCATTCATAGTGACCTCCCAGCAAAAAAGCTCTGACAAATCACTTGTGACTTTCCAGAGCTTGTCAAGCTGCTGTTCAGTTGATCTATATTTCTATATATCTCTGGAAGTGACAGGAAGAGGCACTGATACTTGTGAGCTTGCAAAGGACTTGAATTCTTATCCCAAAATCATGGTGACTTCCAAGCACTGTCTGTGTAAACAGCATCTGTCCCTTGGGCCAAGGTCAAGGTCTGTCGGTCTCTGTCCTTCATCACCTCTCCCTCCTTACTTCTGCCACAAAAGTTCACTGTTATTCATGGTCCATCTCAGGAGCTCTAACACCACCTGTCCCGTGAGTTGGGGAGACCCCTCTTTCCCACTCTGCCCATCCCAGGAAGGCTCAGGTGGTCTCCTTGAGTGCAGCCTGGGGTATATTGGCATCCTAACATTGCTTCTGCCCCCAGAGCTGCTGAGATGCCCTTCTGCTTGGAGGTCCCAGCTCAAATCACTCAAATAGTAATGCGGAACATAGCCTAAAATTATGATGACCCCACTCCCGGCATGGGATGCTGAGGTGCTCGTGGGCTCTGAAGCAGATACTCTCTCTGCCTTGCTGGGACAGAAGCACAGAAAAAAATTTTCCTCTGGTAATCTCTAAAAATAATGTTCTTTTATAATTTTAACCCAGTCTAGTGCTGACCAGAAAAGGAAACTTCTATCACAGCTTTGGTACCCCAAGGAGAAGATCTTTATGTAGGCCAGACATTTGATTCTATGTGGCAGAGCTGTCCTGAGCCCTCATTTTCCTATGGCCACAGGTTTTGTACTGACAGCACCTGCTTTTCTCCAAAATCCCTCCCTGCTTTTGCTACCCCTCTTGCATTCTCACACTCCTTCTTATCCTCTTCAAAGGTTTTCCTTACAGATTATATCTTAATGTATAACCTCTTTATCAGAAATGCCTCTCCATGGTTCTTCAGAAGAAACTCAGCTGGGGAAGAAATTATCTGAAGAAAAAAAGAAAAGGGGGGTGGTGGGAAGAGAGTTCGCCTTGGCTGACAACTTTCCAAGAGTCAGTTCAGTCCTAGCAAGATAGATACACAAAGGTATTTTTCAAGCAAATATTACAGACCTCTTTCACTAAAGGCATATTGTCTTAAAAGGGTTCCAACTCTACTGATACCTGATCTTCTGTCTTCCAGAATCACTCAAATCAATGCAAGTTATATTGCTCCTTTCTCTGAAGCTAGCTCGAGTAAGCTTTTATTACTTTCTATATCTGCCAAAGTCATTGTGATCCCATTCAGTACCCACCCATTTACCACTGACAGCACATTTCTACCTGACATGTCCTGTGCAGAGAATTATGCACAAGCAGTTGCTTAAGCAGGGTATGAACAACTTCACTTCCTCGTTTCTGCCAATATCTCTGTCCTTGTTAGCTTTACCAATGGAAAAGGGTAAATTACATTATAGTAAACTGTCTTCCTAAATATGCTTTCTCACTCCTCCTTCATGAATACAAGCACTGCAGACATAGCAAGAGATTATGTATCCCAAGGGAATTTGGTGCAATATTTTGTAATTCTGATTGAAATGTGTGCTGTCTTGTCCCCATAGTTTAATTTAGAACAATTAAGGTTCAGAGTACATGAGCTTGCAAAGCACATTACAAACAATGGCTGCAGAATAAACTGCAAATCAATCCACACTAAATCACCCTGAAAATCCCTACGAACACAACAAAGAGGTCTAGATTCACAGTCCTTTAATAAAATCTCCTCTGTCTTTGTAGCCATAAGCAGTTCAGCTTCTTCCTTTATGGTAAAATGTGATCACATTTTTTAAACTTTGGTGCTTTTTCATTGGTTGTTACCGAAAATAAAACAATTAAAAATTGTCCTATATGTGTTTATGTAAGCATGTCAAATCAAACAGCAAGACAGAGGCCACTGCTGTGATCCATTCTTTCCTTTGCCTCGTGCCTCTTATTTCTAATGATTGCCTTGCTGCTTATATACAGGATATAGATGAGCAGTGGATACTAATATAATTAAACCTGATAAGAGGGTGTCCTGGATATCACGCATGTGCGTGCACAGCCTGTGTAATAAGGCTAGTACATGCCACACATCAACTTTCCATGATTTTTACATTACCTTTATTACACTGGCTGACACCCACATTGTCTGCTTTTACGACCATAGTTTTTCATTATTACTGTACTTTAAACATTATTTTGAGTGGGCTGAAGTCGAGTTTGAAAAAAAAAAAAAAGTTCCTCTCATTTCTGCAAAATGAATATTTTATTTCCTCTGTGTGCAGATTCTTAGGTCACAGAAGCAGTAGGTAATATATGATGTTTTTCAGCAGACAGCTTCACACAGAATATTCTCATATTCAGATGAACAGGCACACATGCATAGGTTGCATTGCAATCATAGGCAACTGTCAGGTGAAAAATGTGGCTTGTTTTGGTTTTGAATATGAAAAGAGCTGGCACCTCGATCCAGCAAGTGTTTGTACATGGTCTCCTTTTCAAATGCCAGACAATAACCAATTCCTCACAAGCAAAGTTCAGCGAAAGAAAATGGCTTCCAGGAGAGTCCAGTAGCCTGGCCAGCCCCAGAGCAATCACACTACGTGACAGAAGGCAAAGCAGCAGCTATCAGGCTAATTGCCTCTGGAAATAACCGCAGGGGAGGGCCTGATCCAAAACCCCCACTGGTCAATGAGAGGCTACTGCTGACGTGGGCTCACATCATCAGTTGTTATATTGGAAAGATTTTTTTTTCCAGGACAGTGGTTCTTTGCACAGAGCAACAAATACAGATATCCAGTCACTGGAAGAGGCAGGAGCTGCTTTAAGGCAGTTATGAGGCTGGCATAGGGCTGACATGTTCATCAGCACTTCTCTAGGGCACATATAATCTCTGCATAAGCCCACAGGTCTCTCCACACTTACTCATAGTAATATTCAACACTACTGCTGCAAAGAAGGCAGTAAGACAAAATGATTTTGGTATCTTTCCACATTGCCCTCTTGCAGCATCCTGCAGCATTTTGTGCAGTGCACCGTCCCCCCCAGTGTGGGCAGGGAAACAGGCAGCCTCATGGACTGTCCTCACAGACCAGCACAAAGCCCATCGCATCGAGGACACCATCCTCGCGGAGCAGATGCACTGGATGTCTGTGGATGTTTGTGCTCCATGTGGCACGGTCATTCCCGGCTCATCAGGTGTCCCCATGATGCCTCCCACCACTGCAGCACCCTAAGCAGAATGCAGGCTGAGGCACAAAATGCCCTTGGCACGTGTCAGCCACAACCCCATTGTGTTCAGCCCATTACAGCTTTTACATTTTCCAGTGAGGGCAATGTACAGCCTGGCTGAGGCAAATCAATACTCTCCAGAACCATTATCCTATAAAATGCCCACTTATTTAAAAAGGGGGTGAGGGGCACAGACCTTCAGATCTGATCCAGCTCCATTAAAGTCAATGGCCAAACTTCCATTGATTTTCAGAGGCAAAGAGTTGGCCTGTTCTTTAAAATATTCACAACACAGAAATAGTAGCCACAAGCAGAAAAATATAGAAGCAGCATCTTCAATCCATATACTATGGTCTGTGTGATACTTCTGTCATTAAAGATAAACAGTCAACAGTTTGGGAAAAAATAAAGGTGCGTAGCAATTGTGCATTGCAGAATCCTTGAAAGCACAGGCAATTATTCTAAGGGAAAGGCATAAAACCTGGTAGGTGTTTTATTTACATGTTCTCACACTGGTTTCTGAACCAATTTTTTCTTCCCCCTAGTTAGCACTCTGCTCATCCTCACTGTTGTGCTCATTAGTCTGGTTAAGCTGCACTGCAGGATTCAGCTTGTTATGTTAAGTAAAATAATTGAATTAATCTGAGATTCCATAATTATTCCTTTTGGGAAGATAAACATATTTAATCTCAGTACAACAGTGTTTGTTCCTTAACCTGGGAGCCCTCAATTTTAAGTGGAGCCAACAGATGCTTTTCAGAGAGGTATTAGCACAGCATATCTATCTGCAGTGGTGTCCGTGTCATGCCCCTAATCCTGCACTGCTACTGTGCAGAAACAACAGAGAGGACTGAACTTGTAAAGACCTTTACGAATTAGGTAACTTCCTCCAGGGTATGAAGCTCTTCTGTCAAAGGTTCCCAGCATCTGTGAGGTTACTGCTGATTTCTGAGGACTGCATTTACTAATTTTCACTGTCACAGTGCCACTGGTGAAAAGGGAGCTGATAAGAGACTTTCCCAGTGAAGCAGTTCTGCCATTTTCATTTCAAACAAGGCCCTGGTGTGGTTATTTTAGCCTTACGTTCACTGGGACAGTATGGATGAAAAGGAAGCATAAGCATTTTGTTTTGCAGCTATGGAGGTAATGGCTGGTAGCTCCTGGCAAGCCTGTCCTTGTATGCTGGGTCATGGGGATGGCTGCAGGAGGGTCCAGAGGTGTTCTTTCTTGGGGGGTCCCCCCCAGCCACATGGATCTCATAGGTCAGGTGCCGGGCACTTCCATGGGAGTTGTTCAGATGCAGCAGTGATGGGGACTCGTTCCAGACAGGGAAAAACTATCAGTCTTTTCCTCTGGAAATGTTTCTAAAAATTCTTCTAAATTTGTAGTGATGGACACACACCTCCTCAGCTCCCCACGAGCTGCACACTGTGGCTGGCCTTATTTTGCAGCAGACTTCGTGCTTTGAAACTTTTCCTCCCACCTAGCTTGGGAGAAGCCCCACGCCTGAGGCCTGGGGCAGTGCAGAGCATGCGTGGCCATGCAGGGCTGCAGAGGGACAGCAGGTCCAGGGGCCAGTTCCACCCCCTGCACTGGGCACCTCTGGGCTGGCCACACCATGTCATATGCACGTGTGCACGAGCCCAGGTTCGCACTCTGCTCTCCACATACCTCTGCATTCTGATTCCATTCAGGAACACGTCTGCACTCCTGTGCTATTTCTCCTGTAAATGCATCAGTGCTCCTTGTCTGTGGGGCTCCACTATGGAGGAAACATTTTTATCTTAACAGCCTGTGACCCAGGAGGTTTATATATGTGGGAGGACACTAACCTTTGGTCTAGATATTTCATCCTTGTTCTCAGCTCAGAGAGGGATTTTTATTTTCCTCTAAACATCTGTGAAATACTGCTTGGCCACTTTAAAGTCCTTCACATACAGGACTTGAAAAGAAACTTCATTCTCTGTCATTATTTCAGATTATTTTATGCAAGAAGTAACATCAGATGACTATTTGCTTGTGTCTTTTTTAATTACTTCAGTCCTTGAATGAAGTGCACAGCCAGCAGGGCCCATCCTGCCTCCTCGGTGAGTGCCTTACTCTCTCAGTGAGATGGTCAGGCTCGTGACCGCTCTTGATGCCTCCAGGGACTCTTTTGAATTTCATTTCTCAACAGGAGGGGTGAAGAGCAATTTCTCTCCTGGACTCTACACAAGCTTTTCCCATAGAGGAGTATAGTTCAGTAGCCACAACACATCTGTACACAAGCCTCTCAGGCAGAAGAGGAGAAACCCAAGTGTCCCTCTGCCTTAACCACAGGGTTTCTCTCAAAAAGAGAGGCAGCACCTCCTCCCCCAGCTGTATGAAAAGAGACAAGACCAGACAGTACAGGTGAAATTGGGGGTACAAAGGAAAGCAGAGCAGTCCCAATCCCCTTCTTGTACTCCAAGAGGTGCCAGTCCACAGAGGTTGGTCATGCTGGAGGAGCTTCTGTGGCCACTAAATTTTAATTTTGAAAATGAAGTTTCAACACCTCAGAAACCAGAATACAGCCAGGTGGTAATTCTGAGGATGGTATTTCTGAAATCAGGAACTGGTATTTCATCTAAACCTCTTTTTGGGTCAAACTTTTGACAGCTTCCACAGGAAGTTATATAAAAAATTAATTTTGTTGGATTTGATGGAATTTCCACGTGATTTGAGAGGGCTGTTGTGTAAGAATGGACATAAGCACATGCTTAAAACTTAAGCAAATGCACAGATGCTCCTTTGAACTTGGGGATCCAAGAATATGTCTTGAAACTTCTCCTGGCTTGACCTGTGCCATCAGGAATAGAAGGAGGGTCTTCTCTTACTCTGTACTCTACTCATTTTGCTTGTTGTTTTCCTTCTCCTTTAAAGTTTCCTTGTAACCAATCAACTACAAAATTTCCAAGCCATTAGTGTATCTCAAACAGGAAAGCCATTTCTACCCACTGCCAAAGAACAGGAGGACAAGGCACAATGGCAGCACATCAGGGTCCCAGCTGGTGGCCTTTCCCCTTTGCCACCACCACACTCTCACCAAGAATGAAGGGCACTCACTCAGGCTGTGGCATCCCTCCCATGCAGCATCCCAGGGTGGCAGAGCTGGCTAATTTCATTAGGGATTTATTGGAAACAAGACTTCATATTGAATTATGGTGTAATTATGAACTGGTTTTGTATGTGCTACAAGACTAGGCAACTTGCCACTGGGCACAATCTGCTGCACATCAAGCAACAACAGGAGAACCTGCCAGTGCTGCCAGCCCTCCCCTCTCTCTCAATTAAACACTCCTTCTGACTGCCAGTTACACATATTAAACTGTTTTAGCTGCATTTACAATATCATAAGTGAAGAGAGGCTGAAACCATCAAACACCCTCCACTTTCAGCAGCCTTATTCCAACAACCACGTGCTTGTGCATAGCTGTCTTTCTCAACTGATCTGATACAGAATTAATTGACACTCATATTTTAGCTTTAACATACCAGCTGTTAGCTGTAAAACAACAACCAGGGCTGCTCTTTAATCAGAAAATATACTAGCTACCTTAAGGGTCTAAATTGTTTGACAGCTGTGAGTTATTGCTTATGCTTACATGATCCAGGCATAATTTTAAATTAAGTTGAAATACTGATAAATGTACTGCTTAAAAAAAACCCTTCCCTCCTCCCTTTTTATTTTTTTGTTTTCTGGTTGTACAATGGAAGAAAGACAGACATGGAGATGAAAGATAAAGGATGAATTGCTGTGACAGCGGTGCAAGGCAAAGGACCAGATTTCCAGACAGGGAAACCCCACCATGGCCCATGCTGGTCCTGGCTCCAGCCAACAAGCACCCCAAGTCTGATGTTTCTATGAATATCTGGGAAACCTCCTTGGATAGCTTCTCAGCTGGTATAATAGGGAACAAGTGATTTACCCCAGCTGAAAGAATGAGTTTGAATTTGGCAAATACATTTAACAAAGAATGATTGCTCCTAAAAAGCATTTGTATCCAGGATAAACTAAGTTGCAAGGGCATAAATTGGATGAGAAGCCAGTTTTCACAGTACCTGGACATCACACATGGACAGCCAGTTTCTAAATTTGGGCATCTAGGCTTCAACACATTTTAAAATATGATATTTCTTCTGTTCTTTTTTTTTTTCTTTGCTGATCTTTCATCCTACTTAGAATTATGTTTTTTTTCCTTGAGTTCTAATAAAATGAGTTAAATAATTAATGCCACAATCCAATAACTGATTATAGAATTTTTTCAAAATTGCACATAACACTGTTCACATACTAAATCTTTTTGATTAATGATTTTCAAAGAAGTCTTGTTACATCCATAATGTAAAAAAGTAGAGAGATGTAAGCAACTGAAATAAAATTCTAAATACCTTTTATGAACAGTAATTTATTTTATAATCTTGATTCTTGATGTGTATGTAGGAAATGCTAACACAGAAGAATCATTCTAAGGAAACTGCAGATAGAAGCCTCCTCTTCCATACCCCCCTGAAATCTAGTTTATGTCCATAGGTGAATTGCTGCTGTGAAGCCACTGCAATTTGACTTTGTACAAAAAGGGTCATTGAACAGAAGGTCAGGCAGCTGGCCATTTCCATTTCAAAGATGCTATCAAAAGGGCAAGAGGCAGTTCATCCAGCAGCCCTTTAGCAAACAAGATTTTCTCCTTTCTCATTTATGATATTTTTTATGCTAAAATAGTTTATAGGCTACTGAGAGAAGGACCTTGATTCATTTTCTTCAGAAGGAAAGTGGACTAAGTGGAGCTTGGAAAGGACTTTGGTTCAAGAAATCAGAGAAGCTTTTGAGTAATGAGGAGCCATTTGGTGTCCACTTATCAAGAGCCTGGCAGTAAGGCAATAAATCATTACAGGGACTCTCTGCTTCAGCTGAAGACTATTGGGAAAGGTAGCTCTTTTAAAATCCATACAAATTATGGCTTATCACTGTCTTAATGGCAGGCCTCAGCTTTACAAATACTTGAGCTTATTAATCAAGATAAACCAAACAGGTTCAGAAAAGTTTGGGGATCCTGCATGCCAACATGCCGTCACAAAGAAAAGTCCACTGCAGGGTTTGCAGTGCTGCCTGACGACCGGAGGTGCAATCCATCCTGCCTGCCAGTTGCTGACAGCTCAAATGATACTGATTCTTCTGGGATTAGAGAATTGCCTCTCACCAATGAGCAGCTAAAATTTGTCCATTACAGTGATTTAAAAATAGTCTGTTCCTCCTCCAGTATTTAGTGCACTTGCATAGAGATACAGAGCCAAAGGTTCTCGCTGATGCCTTGTCCAGGCTGGTGATTCTTGTGAAAGTGCCCCTGCTCAGTAAAGGAGTTGGTAGCTTAGTTGGTCATTTTAAGAGAAAGAAATGTATCTTGCTCCCAGGAAAAAAAAAAGTTTCAAAAAATTGTAGTCCTATATTTTACTCTACATACCACTCTGCTTGTCTTCTCAGAGTGCTTTTACACTGCAACTTCATGGATTTTATTTCACAAAAACAAGGAGAGAGAGGGCTATCTTACCAGCGTGCTTTGGAAATGAAATATCAGTGTGCTCGTGGGCAGAAGGTCCCCAGCTCCACCTTGCAACACTTGGGAGGAGCAATATAAAAACACTGAAATTTCTGAAAAGAAAATAAAACAACCTTTCTATGTGAGAATTTTAGGCTTCAGTAACTCATTATGTATCAATGGGTGGAATAAAGGATAATTTATGGGGAAGATTTTGAAAGTGGGTCCCCACTGCAAACAGACTCTTGACCCATGCTAAGGCTTGTAGATGCAAAACATCTGGTAACAGCCTGAAACTCTAGTGAATCTTTGGTCATCCTCCCAGTCCTTGCCATGGCTGTAAGCTCACTCAGTTATCTCTGCTTCCTCACCAGCACAAACACTTTCAGAAGCATATCAGTGTAGCTTCAAATTATGTAATTCTAAAATGTTTATACAACATTAAGCTGAAAATCTATCAATATATCTGCACTATGCCAATACATCCTGATATGCTTCGTCACAGCAGGTCGATGTTTATTGGAATAAATCAATCCCTTGCCAAAGTGGAAGTGAAGGTGTCCGTTACCTGAAATCAGAAGAGTTGTATATTCGATTATAAAAACTAAGAAGTGAAGGCTTTAGGTACTATACAACAACATCACCCCATTGACTTGATGGAGCTGCATCAATTTACATCAGAGAAGTCTGGTCTTAAAAATCTGACCAGACTATCGGGGAAGTGGCCTTTCAAAAGGCCCATCAAATGGCCTTTACATGGTGTAGTTATACAGAGTGGTGCAGCCAGATAGGTGGTGGGCACATGGCAGAGGAGGTGGCACCCAGTAAGCTGCATCCCTCTGTGGGAGAGCCTCTGCCCGCCACTCGACCCCCACAGCAGTGCCCACTGGCACCCAGAAGCACAGGGAGATTGGTGGTGCTTTATGGGGACCCTCCTGTAAGGTGTAAGGGAACAGGTGAGGCCCCATGGCCATTGGCAGCACGTGAGGGAAGGGTCCTGGTCCTTTGGGAACACCTCTCCCATTTGCTTTGAGAGCACTGCCTCCAGCAGGAGTCTGTGCTGCCAGAGGCAGCACCAACAGGCTGCCTGTGTCCAGCAATGAGATGTGTCCCTCAGCCGGGGGTGAGGGAGATCAGGGATGTGGTCATGGAAGGCTGGGGAAGACTGCACAGAGAGAAATAAGTAAATATTTTCTATTACTCCTCCATAGCTTTATCCCAGTTAACAATATTGATTGTGGAAAGTTAAGGTGAAGTGTATGATTTTAAATACAGCTGTTGCAAGTCATAATTCAAATAATGACATTTCAAACACATCTGAAGCATGGCAGCAGCAATTAGCAGCATGGGGCCACTTGGAAGTATGGTCACTAACAGTATTCTGAAAAGCATAAGGCAAACTGACAGCTAAATAGGAGCTAGAGGAGTCCCACAGCCCACTGTGTTGTCCAGGGTGGTGGCAATGAGTTTGTTCATGATGTCTTCTGGAGAAGGAAAAGCATTTCCCACCAGCTGCTTTCTCCTGTGCCCCTGCCCCACAAGCTCAGCTGCTGCTGCATCTGCCTCCAAGGCTTGGAGGAGAAGAGACACTGTGCTGGCAGCAGCACTGCCTCCCCCAGAGTTCCCTGCCCTCTGCTGCTAATGACACCGTTTCACTCCTGGGCAGCAGCAGCAGCAGCAGCAGCTGATGCCGCTATTGTTTCTTTGACAAGAATACAGATTTTAGACTTAGTAGTCACGGAGGCATTTTTCTTCCTCTCTTCCTAGCACAGCACAAGCTACTTCCACACCCCAGGGATGGGCTTAGGCACAGCTCTGCAGCAGGTTTGGTGCCGTGGTGGTGAACCTGTGACCCCTAGCACACTGTGGACACACAACTAAATTAAGAGGAACCAAAAGTAAGTCTGGGGCGCTGCGTTTTCTGCTCATCAGCTCTGCTTCAGCATCACCGCTACACCTTGTGCCTTTAAACTTAGCTCAGTTTCCACTTGCCAAGAGGGAAATGAATTAAAATGTCAAGATCTGCAAATGTAGCTAGACCTTAGGGTGCTAATCCCCCCACCAGTGTGAAAAGCAGGGCTCCCCTGGGGTTGTTCACAGCAATTACAAAATGAACCTTGTGAAAAACCTCTGGAGTAACTCAACAGCTCTCGGTTTGCTTTGTAATTGCTGAAAATTATCCTCAGATGTTTCAGAGGGTCCTCCAGGCAGCCCCGAGTTGTGACTCGTAAGGGACCTGTGTTTGGCATTTAGGTAAACCACTGGCTTTACCAGGTTTGAAGGTACTGTGAGCACTGTCACCTTTAAGACATAATAATGTTTTCTTCTTTAAGTTCAACCATGGGTTTTGTACCATCAAAGTTAATGGGAGTTTTGTAAATGGGACCATGCTTGTAAAAATACTACTGAAGAGGCAATAATTTTCAGGTTTTGTATTTTTAAAATGTAACACAGAAAGACCTTCCTTTCTACAAAACAATAACATGTCAGAGAGCCACAGCCTTATAACGAAAGATCTATACCAAAAACCTGTAAAGGGATAAGCTAACAAGGGGTTGTAAGGAAAGGTCGATGAAGCTGTACAAAAGGGTAAATATCCTGATGGTTTCCTCTCAAATGCATTGATAAAAAGAATTCTCCAGGTATGTCTGGCACTCAGTTTTCCAAGTAAATACTGCTTATCTCTGCTTTTAATCCAATGTAAGACCGCTGGCTGAAGGTCTGAGCAGTTCATGAAATTTCACCTAAAATTTTCAATCTTTTTCAGTATGAATTCATTCAGGCTGTAGAGCTAGAACAATTGTTATTTCATTATATAAAATGAGAACATAAACTTGCCCCTTGACAGGGCATAAAATTTCAGCAGAGCCATGGAAGTGGTAGAGCAGCTACCACTAAGAGATGTTTTAAAGAACCTTGAGATGCTGGGTGCAGAAAGTGTTAAGAAAATACAAGGTAACAGAAATTTCTGATTTAGCTTAGGGTTGAGGTAGGTCCAAGTTTCAGGATATAAATAACAAAGACCTAAATCTGTAACATCCTCTGCAATACTTTTTTTTTTTTTCCCCATAGCTGAAGAAACTACTGATAATATTGTGCTTGTGCTGATCAAAACCTCATTGTACTCCAGCCTGGTGCTCTCCTCTTTTGCTCTCCAAAAGGCACTCATTTTCCTGTCCAGCTGCCAAGCACCTAAGCAGTTTTTCCTACTGACTCTGTACTCAGGAGAGTGATGAAGCTGTATTTTCATTCCCTGATAGGAATAAATTTTTCTTGGGTGTTGCCTGAGCATCCACTTGGTAAACTCATTGTGATCTCCTATTGCTGTCAGAGCAGAGGGATGCCTATCACTGATCTACGAGTATGCTGTGGTTTAAGCGTTCTTTGAAGACCCATAGCTTGAGGCAGGGAGTTGAAAAGGAAAAAAGTAACTCCAACTGTTTTGCTGCCTTTGCAAGGAGAAAGCAAGGAGAGATGTGGGTCACCCTATGGAAATGAGGCCAAGACAGAAAAATTAAGCTGTAGCCTCAAAAACTCATCAGAGATTAGTATGGGTAGCATTTGCTGAGCATTCTGCGCTCTGCATAATCAACCTGACCTGCAGCCCATGGTGGTGCAAGATGCGAGCCAGCAGGGGCAAATCACCTCGGTGGTCTTTGGAAAAGTCCTCAGCCACAGCCAAGCCTCCTGCCGTGTTCCCTACCCACCCAGTTTGACCTACTCAGCACCCCGAGGGAATAAAGCCAAGGCTGTGGGGTGGCTTCGGCACCTGAAGGGAGAAAGCAAGGGAAACTAGTTAAATGGATTTAAGGCTGCTTTTTGCCACCAGACCTGCTTTGGAGGAGCCATAACCTGGCACCTTGTGTTCCTGCAAATGGTATTAGCATTGAAACCAGTTAATTTGAAACTTTCCTAATAACACATCAAATATTTCATACAGTGCCGATGACAGATGCAATATCACATTAAATTACGTTAACATAAATAATTGGCTCTTTTAAAAGCACTATGTTATTTCGGCTGTATTCTTAGGGTTCAGATATTTCTATGGAGTAGTCATATTTTCTTCTGACACCTTTACAAGTTGGGTTCAAAATGTATCATTACAAAATATGGTCAGATACATTAAAATTATAATTAAAAAATTGGTTTTCACCAAGTACAAAGGAGCAAAGTACTTTAACCTACTGGATAAAAGGAAAGCAATGCATTATTTTAAAAGTAAATTATTTTTAGGAGTTTATTTTATAATGATATAATGACATTTGTGGGCCCTAAAACAGAAATTAGTCCTTATAGTTAATTAGCTCATAGAGGGAATTTTGCACACCCACATTATGAATTATAATTGTCTGTTACTGAGTTCACAGTAAGGACATAGGAGAGGAAGCATCTCAGCCCAAAATCCATGCAAAGACCTCCATCTGCTTTAGCGGCAGCACTACAGATGGTGGGGACATTCCCCACTCTGTTGCTCCCCAAGGCCACCATGTCCCTCAAGCCACTGTGAGCTGCAGCATTCCCTGCTCCTCACACAGGATCCCTGCCTCTGATGGCATGGTTTTGCAGTAATCCTCTCTGTAGCAGTACAGTCAGAACCATATAAAATTGCAAAGTCAGGAGTTTTTTTTCTGATCACCAACTAAAAAAAAAAAAAGAAAAGGGATTTTGCTCTAGAAAGGTTGCACAAAAATGGTAATTGTGAATGGACTCAGCGTGGGAAATACGAATTTGAGGAGCAGTTCTCATAGAAAGCCATGAGGTTATAGAAAGCAGGAGACGATCAGGACTGACACAGCTCCAAAATCATAACCAGCAAATCCGTGTGAGCAGAATGGTCTCAAAGGGGACAGACTGTCACAACCCAGAGAATGCAGAAAGCCAGAAGAGCATGATACAATATCTAATTACCAGATAACTTATTTTAATAAATTTGTTTAAATATTTCTCTGATAGGGCTGTGAAACCCTCCGTCGTGCACACGACCCAACTGCTCCCAACTGGACACTGGTCTAAATTCGGTTACCTCAGTGGTCAATGGCAGCAGTGACACGTTACTGAGATAATGCATTTTGGGTTGGAGACTGCATCCAAGAAGAAGAAGGTGCAGGATAAGATTACCACACTGAGAGCTGTAGGCTATGTGGAAAAGCACCTCCCTGGGCCCCATCGCTTCCCTGGCCACCACCTCCTGCTGTTGTACCCTTTACTGCACCAGTGGTTTCAGCTTTTGGAGGTCAGGTTTAAGGGGAGGCAGGAGACTGTTGCTTAGTTGCTCTATTTTTGCTTGTCATGTAGCATCATCTCCAGGTAATTATTCCTCATATAAGCCATGCAGTTGCAGGAATGCTGTGGTGTACTGGCCATAGTCCAGATAATATCAGAGATGACTGCTTTGCATCTCATGATCCATTTGAACTCATCTAATTTAAACCTTCACCTGACCAAGAATGCCATAAAATGTACTCATAAGACTTATACTGTTCATTACTTCAGAAGGTGCCAAATACAAGAGGATGAGACAAGCCCCTTGGCAGACAGGGAATTATCTTTCCCTGCTGCCAACCAGGAAAGTGCAAGAAAGGACAAACAGCCCAAGTCCCAGTGATGATAGGACACAAAAGCCAAAATCAGGTGTATTTATAAATAGTTTCTGTAGGTGCAGGCATCTTGATTCTCCTCCCTCCTCACTGGAACACTGCAGAAAAAACTCTAGTCCATCGTGCACCTTTCACTGGGTGTCTTGACTCTACAGTCTATTAACAGGAATTCTGGAAATTGAAATAATTGTTGAATTATCTCCAGTGCCACTGCTGTTAGTAAGTAACTGTAAACAGCTGAGAATGCAACTAATGTTGTAAAAAGTGCAAGTTTCCTTGGAAGCTTTACTGCACAGACAGATAAATCAAGTCAGGCACAACGTGTACCCTAATATTGTTTGCATGCCAGAAGCCTCTGTACAGTAATCACAGAGATGTCTTAGAAGTGTCATAATTATTAGGAGTTGTCAGAATTTCCATTACAATCCTCTTTGTACATGGAGTGAACCTCCAGTGCTGGAGGCTGCAGGCAGATTGCGGGTGTGCGTCCCTTGGCTCCATTGATTTGGCCACCCAGGTGTCCCTGCTGCCTCCAGTACAGCAGTGCTCTGTGCTGGGGAAAAGGAAATTAGCTGCTTCAATTCGTTGTTTAATGACTCATTTCTTGCAGATCTTGAAACAAATTATAACAAGGAAAGACATTTCTAGAGGACAAGAGTTTTGGATGTCAAAATAAATTTGAGGTGCTGGGTCTAAGAACTTGAGCTGCTTCCTTCACAATCACTGGCATTGTGCAGCAGCTTCCAAAGAGAGCAGATCACATAGCAGGAATGGAAGTTGCTGGGAAATATTTTTGAAGCTTTTACTATTTTTTGCATTTTTTTGCCAAGTTTTCCAGTTTAGGATTTTAAGAGCAAATTAAAAAAATAATAATAAAGCAGCAAACTTTTTTTCCCTGCTTTTTGTCAGAAAGTTTTCTTATTGACACATATTCAAATACTTTATAGGAAAAAGGTGTTTCCTGGTTCAGTCTGAACTGCTCTCTTTCACCCTCTGACCTGGCACAAGATTCACTGTCTTCTTCCAAAGGTGGAAATCTTCTATTACCATTTTTTGAGCTAATTCTAGAGGTGCAAAGGGTTATTGGACCATGGGACACTATGCAGTGTTTTTATGCCAATATTATATAAGTAGATGTTTTGGAGATAGACGGTGAAAACAGAGTGGCTTTTCTTGCAGGACATCATGTTTCTATTCCCATTCTGTTATAGCTATTCCCATTTTGTTATAGCTCACTCTTGAATAAATATGATTTGTTGCATACTACCTTATGAGGCTAGTATTTTAAACCATATGTTAAAATAGACATAAAAAAAAGATCTGGTTTATTGTTCTTGCTCTGATTATTCCTCCTGTGAGTCTAAATACAGCTTTCTCTCCGTAGTAATTTAAAGTGATGGTAAAGCTATTCAGTGGAAGAAAACGACTCAAGATATTTTTTGTAAGGCAACACATGGCAAATAAAGCATTGTTGAAGCAAGTATGTTAAACGCTATGGACATATAAACAGAAACTACAGTCTCTTTTTCTTTCAGGTACATAGGGCAGATCTGTGGAGTGTCTTTTCAGGATTGCTCAGAGCACCACATCAACTCCAGCACTCACATGAACCTCAGCAGGGATTTGCTGTTGTCTGAGGGGACCTGTTTTCATTACTTCAGGAAGTCAAAATTTAACAGGAAAATTAGCAGCTGGTAACCAAAAGGAATCAGTCTGAAACTACAATAATGCTAAGTAGTTTAGAGAAAAAAATAAATATTATAAATCCATTTCAGATTGCCCAGGGAGAAAAGATGGGGGGAGTTGTTTGTGTTTTGAAATTATTTGTGGGGGGGATTATGTATCTGTCACTGGTGAACAACGGCCTCAGCGGAATGACTTCTGTTTGGGAGCACTATTTGCTGCATCAGAATCTGACCCCCCCCGTGCTTGCTGGGCCCATTCTTAGTCCAGGGCTGCAAAGTGAGGGCACAGCCACCCTGCCATGTTTCCCCAGCTGAAACACCAGCCCAGAATTTGAGAGCTGCTGGGTGCACGCAAGAGGATGTGAGGGCTATCTGCACTTGTTCAGTGCCTGCTCTCTGCAGGCACTGCGTGGGGAATTGAGAGGCAAAGACATCCTGCAAGTGTCCGTTTCAGCTCAGCCTAATTGGCTGTGGCCTTTCAATCAGGCACTTCATGAAGACACTTAGGACTGTGCCTGCTGCTCTTCTGCATGGGCAAACTGGAGATGATTTGAGCCACAGGTTAAGAAAGGATAGGCCACCCCACTGCCATAATCAGCCCTCATCAATCACTGCATTCAGCTGGACGCAGAAAGGCTGAAGTGCAGCTAATGAGACTTTGTCAGTTAGAAGCTAGAGCTGAGGGTATCAGAAGTGTTAAAACATTCTATTTGCTATATGTGAAGGTAAAGCAATCTATATCCCAATTGCTGGAGTCATTTGAGGCACACAGGTTGCTGACAAATGTGGATGGACAGATATGTAAAGATGATGCGTCATGAGCTCTGCTGATGAGTTTACAGCAGAAGCCTCTGAATTCACAGCAAATGTGTCAAAGGGTGACAGAACTACATCACACAAACTCTGGCAGTTTAATTTGGTGTCAGCTATTAGTGTTGACTTTCAACACTATTGCTGCTCAGTGTTTCTGCCAGCAAGGTGACATAGCCTCACAGATTGCTAAATTTCTTTGTTGTAAGAAATGGAGTTTGCTCACTGCACAGTAGTCCTCTAATAGAGGAAATCCAGAAGGTCAGAAAACTATTTTTCCAGATTGCAGTACTCCATTTTATGACCTAGACTTTTCATTACACTCTTTTTCGTTAAGTATTTGGTCGTCCTTACGCAGAGAAAATGTCTATGTCTTGGGGTTTTTAATTACTTTAATTATTATCAGTCATTTGGAAAGGTATTATTCATGTTATAGGCTCTGCTCAGCAATATTGGAATTTACCAGATGCACTGGAGGACTCTGGAAGCATGCAAGGCTTTGAGAACTGAAATTTCCATTCAAAACATTTTTCAAGGCAAAGTGATGTTTTTAATATGTTTTGCTCATCAAACGCTTCCTTTGGAGATGGTCTGCATGACTGGCAATAGAGCCCAAAATGGAAACATTACATCTTCCCCTTCTTCTGTCCCTTCTTACGTATTGTTGCTAAGCCTTTCAAAGGATTGAAAAAAACCCGGGAGGAATAAAGTGGAGTAAAAGGGGGACAAGTGGGAAAATGAAAGCTACACTACTTGAGAACAGAAAGAGGTTTAGCAGAAATGCATCCAAACCCAAAACATTTCAAAATGTTTTACGTAAAACAGTTTGCTTCATTAACAGAATAGAGTGGGCAGAAAGAACAGCTGTGTCTTCTAAAAAGACATCAAATAGTTGGTATGTAATTGCATTTCTTTAAAAATGTTCAGTGTGAACACCCAAGCATGAATGCAGACATAACCACACACCCTGCTCCGGGAGTCCCTGCCAGGCTCGTGGCGAGGGGGTTTGCTCTGGTGCTCCCAAAGTGGAGGTGAGAAAATACAGCTTCCATTGCAATGAGATTGTTTAATACATGCTCTCTATCATTCACAAGCACAACTTTAAGCAGCCCATAAGCCACTCTGACACAGCAATATATCACTCAAAAACAAAACCTGTTCACTCTGCACCAGGCATGGGCGGATGGATAGCTCATCAGAGGGAGAGAGAGTCTTTCATCAGCTGCCTTTCACTGGGTGATGACAATAATCATTTCAACACAGAGTACACAACCCAGAGTGATGAAGGCAGCAGAACACATCTGGTCTGATCTCTTTAATACCAAATATTTTAAAAACCTGGGAACACGGAGGTTCAACACAATGCCCAAGACATAGGAAGAAAGGTTACATTTATTAAAAGAAAAGCCAAGTAAAGGGAAGACAAACAGCCTGTGACAGAAAAGCATGGCTTATGCTGTATCCAGCTCTGACCATGCTAGTAAAGTCACAATGGGGATGTCTGAAGGACAAAAAATTTTAAAGCTTTTAGCATCTAATCCAAAACTGACTAAAGTCATGCAAAGCTCCTTTGTATTTCAACAAGCACTGGCTTGGTATGCCGGAGTTACACCGACCATGCACTCTTCTACACAGCAATATTCAGTCCTTAGGTTGTGCTTGTCCTCAGGGCATAGCAAAATGCTATATAAAGGTGACTGGGATCTTTCCCTCAGGTTATCGAGCAAGAAGTGGATGTAGAGCAGTGAACTTGTATGACTCAGGTCACCCAGAAGATTCAGGGCAAAGCCACATCTGGAAATAGAAAAACTCTGTGGCCTTAGGTATTGTTCAAGCACATTTGGGTTGGTTCCAGCCACAAAGCAAGCTGCCAGGTCTCAAGTGTCATGTTATTTGCTGGCAACTCACAGGTCCCATACATTTGCAATCCCATGCAAGAACTGCACATGGTTACCTCCCAGACACAGACTCGATAGAGCTCAAGGACAGTTTCCTGCTTGTCCTCTCCTTTCAAACAGGATGTGTGAGAAGGAGGGAATGACATTATCCATCCTCTGTGCTAGCCAGTAAAAGACTAGGAGTATGGGCAGAAAGGCTGCACGATGGGACAGAGTGATATAAATTTTCCCTGCAATTGATATGCAGGGGAAAAAAGACTGTCATGAGCAGGAGATAGCTTCTTAGCATCTGAAGGGAACTGAGTGGATATGCATACATACAGCTCCCAGGACATATTTTTTCATTCATGTAAGGTACAAAAGATGTATCAAAGAAAGCTGTTTGCATTCAAGTTAAATGGCAGTGGGTATAATTCAGGTTCTTGATGACCTTATGGCAAGTAGGAGAACCTCAGCAAGTCCAGACATAAAGCCCTAAAATAGAGCAAAATTGTATCTTCGAGTTTCACCAAGAATTTCTTTACAGTGTCATCTATATACTAAACCTGTTTTCTGCTCAGCAGCAGGAGTTTTTAATTTTCTGTATTTGACATAGAGCTTTTACTAAATATCCTCTGTTTAAAAGTCTCCTAAAAGCACAGTTTAAAGTGGATTAAAAAAAATTAATTTGTGTGTTAACATGCTGGTGAGAAAACAAACAAACAATAAAACAAGACAATATGAAGAAAACTGCTAATTGCCAGCCTGGGAGAGCCATGTGGCACATTCCTAGTAAGCTGTCTGTCTTAAACCCTCTGGATCAAGAAGTGATTAATCCTACGTACAAATGTAGCCTTGATGGTAGAGATACGCAAAATCCCTTAAACAGAGCGATGCAGTGTTGTACTTACCATTCTCAGGGCCTCAATTAAAGAGTCTTTAGACCCAGTCTTTCCTATTATGTACCCTGACATATCAGGAAGGCCCCTCCTCCTGGCAGCCCACTCTGAGCCTCAGAAAAATGCTCTTAGCAGTGTCTGATGCTGCTCAGCCAAGTTTTAGCCCTCCCCCTGCCTGCAGGTATACCCTGTCTGTGAGCAGGGGCACAGGCAAGTGGGGCAACTTCTCCTCAGCCTCCAAGAAAACCCAACTCCAGAGTGACAACGAAAAGGAAAGCAAACCAGGGAAGTTTCAATGGCATCATCTACCCAGAACTGAAGAATTTTAATCCTGCATTTCTTGCTCATAAGTGCCATGTGCCCGTTGACTGGGACCAGGCAATGCTTGCTGGCATGTGAGGATTTTGTCCCCAGAAAGCAAAAGAACCTGGCCCCAGTCAGAGACCATGGGAAGAAGTCTGCAGCACTGCCCCAGCTCAGCCAGGGAAGCAGCACTTGGGAAGCCTGAAGTGCCCAGGGCTTCCTTTTCTGTGCTATGTCTGGCTTCTTATTGCAGTCTCACATTACTCTGTGCTCAGCTCTAATCATCAAACTGTACTCATCAAAAATGTTTTCTGGAGCACACTTTTGATCTCCGCCTTTATTTTTATTCTCTCCAAGGTTGCCTCTGTCAACATTCTCTTTCTTGTCTGTGAGTTTGCATGCTCTTCACTCATATTAGAAAGCTGGCTGCTCGGGGCAGCCCTGCAGAGCTCACACTGACAGTTTGTGGGGCATCACCTGCCCTGGCTGCTAGCTCTCTGCCTGGAAACAAGACCCAAAGACAAATTATGTCTGGTTAGATGGAGCTCACTGAGAGAAAAAAAAAAAAAAAAAACACATTTTGAAACTGAAACTATTTTGGATGTTTTTTAACTTATTTTACATTTTTGTAAGGTAATACCAAACTCCTGAAAACTGCACTTTGGAAATCTAAAGATCTCCGGTTAAATGTAGCTGAACAACAAAAAAAAAAATCTCAAATTACTTACACATTTAAATGAATATAATTTAAATGAAAACAAAAATATATTCTGTAAAATATCTTTCTAAAAAAAAATAATCTATTTCTCTTTTTAAAAAATACAGAGAGCTTTTTGACTGTCTCTGATGGATCTTTTTATATGGCACGTCTCCTTTCTAGTTTATTACACGTCATGTTAAGTGAGTCCTTTTAGACTTACCAGAACATCGCTGGTACAATGTACTAAAAAGCTTTAGAAAACACATCACTCTAAAAATATGGGTGCTAGAAAATGTTTTAGGCACTATATGGCAAAACACAGGACTGAAAGTCTTTATCAAATCCAGATATCATTTAAACAGGTGGTTGTCTTGCCGAATCTCAGCCTCCTGGCTCTGGCTGTGCCATTCAGCTCCATGTGAATGCTGCTGAGGGGTGTGGGGCACGTAATATGGCACGCTGGGAGCAGGCACAGCCACCATGGGCAGAGCACACCATGCCAAAGCACACTGTGCTGTGGGCATGGGAAGGTCAATCTGCCTGCACTCATCTGTGGGCAACTCCACGGCCTCACTTGGGAACCAGTAGCAACACCAATACTTCTCCACACTGTGATTCTGCAGCAGTGGCTTCCAAGGAAGGTGTTTGCTTGTGGCTCCAGGCTCCCTCAGCTGCCCCTCACAGTTATTCTCAGAGTTAAAGAAATGATCAAAACAGACTCACTAATCCGGTGAGTAAAAACACAGACATGTGAGGAAAGTCTAAGTGTGCACATTCACTGGTTGAAAAATTAGGGTGTCAGTTATGTGGCCATGCCGAGGCCATCCAGAAATATGAGGCTTATATGTCCAAGTTCAGAGGGCTGGAGCAAACAGAAAAAAGGGGCAGAATCAGCCCCATGTATTTGATGCCAACGTGGGAGGCAATTGGTGTGAAAGAAATGCATCGTTCAAATGTTTCACGCCATTTGCCAACTGAAACACGAATTCCTATGCTTATAAATAAGATCCTTGCTCTGTACGGTGTGACACCCTGAACTTTCCTGCAGCACTGTGCTATTTCTATTTCACATGCCAAACACTACTCATCTACTGAACCAACTGGAAAGGATGGCCATTCCCAGGGGAGGAGGACAGAGTAAATACCTTCCTGACCCCTACAGTTGCTCATTTTATGCTGTGAAACATGAAATTTGATTACTCTTATCATTAGCTTAGCTCACATAGCTACAAATGTTATTAGTAGCCATAAAATTATTGAGGCCCTTTTAAAATCCATTTTTAAAGAGTGTGTGACATGTATTAGCAGATCTGAAATCCTGATTTCAAATACCCTCACTCGAACATCGAAAACAAAACGTTCAGCTAAGCAACAGTGACAGGGTTTGAGAAGTGCTAATGAAGAGTGGTGCCATTGCCTAAGAGAAACATTACACATTATTAACACATTAGCCCACTAAGGCACTGTGCCAGCTGTAATAAGCAACCAATTTGGCATGCTAACTTAGATACACAGGACCATTCAGAAAATCTTCCTCCATTTTTTTTCCTCCATGGTGGACAAACACATGGAGCAACCTGTTCTCATCTTGCTAATGCCCAGAAAAATCACTGCTTAGCTGTGCCCTAATTCCTGCGCACAGTTGGTGACTATACTATTAATATTTTGACACCAATCTTTCTGATGCAAAGTCCAGTTCACAAATTGGCTACATATATTATCCGTGCATGGGAGTGTGGGAGGGATAAATCATATTCATTATTCACATTCGTGAAATTCCAAACACATGGGAAGTACTGATGGTGTCCTTGGGGAGCTAGAAACAGCTTGCTAGAGATATCCAAGTAAAAAGGGTGCAAAATCAATTATGAAAGGGGGTGTTTCCTGCTCTAACAAGCTAATTACTGTACATCAAGTCACAAAGGGAAAACTGATGCTTTTTATTTTTGTAATGGAGGTGCTGTCAGATTAAATCAACTTGGAAGGATGACTGAGTTTAATGTATTCCCTCAGCTGATGCTCTCTTTAACATATTTACATATGCAAACATTAATACTCTGAGAATCCATGAAATAGGACTGACAGGACAGGACCTAACAGAATAGTTATGTGACCCCAGTCCTGCAGTTTATTTCCATCATTTACATATGTTGGTAACTGGCTCAAACTGAGAGTGATCAGCCTGGGAGTCACTACTGTGAAAGCAGGAGCATCTCAACAGGGAAATGACACATCCCTGCTGCTGGAGGGATCCATTTTAGGAGTCAAACGAAATGTAAATTGCTAGTGAGTTATCCCTTCCTGTCCAGCACAGCTAGCAAAACTGCAGATGGTTGAGTCTCCCCAGCATAAGAAACAGGTGAAGCTGAAGTATTTGTTAGATGGCTTCCAGGTTATCTGCCAGCAGCAAAAAGCCATGTCATGCTGCCTTTTCCACAGCAGGAATTGTTGCACACCTCTCCCAGCTCCTGAGCTAGGCTGCACCCAGCAAGGCTCACTGGCTTTCCTTGGGGCTCCCTCCCCAAAACTTGCCTAAGATGAATGCAATGCTCCTCTGCTTCCCTGTATCCATTTCTCCAGCTTTCTCTGCCTTTCCTTACACACCCACAAACCTCCAAAAGCTAGCAGCCAGCAAAAGCTCCCTGTGCACACAAGTCTTTGCATTGGTCAGTGACACTCACCTGTGTTAGGGGTCAAGACACTAAGGTTTCCACTTGCTGCTCTCCAAAAGGTTGGTTTCACACAACCATCTGCGTGATGGTTACACCCTGCCCCCAGCAATACCATGTACAAGCAAACACTCGGCAGCGCATAGATGAAGGCTTGCACTGCTCAGGCATCCAGCTGCTTCCCTGGTGTGATGCTTTCCACAGAATCAGGACAGGGTAGAAGGGAGGGTTTGCATTGCCTGACACGTCCAAAAACCTTGTCTGCAGGCACCAGACAGCTCTCTGCCAGCAAGCACTGGCCTCAGTGTCAGGGGCTGCAGAGGCCGCTGGATCAAGAAAAAGTCATGTCACCCACATACCTACAGGACAGAGAACCAAACCCTGGCTCACTAACTTGTCAGAGTGGTCTCAGCAGAAAACAACCGAAGTGCTTTGGCTGGGCTCTCCAAAGCTGGCGGTCAAACCCCCCTGCAGACAAACACCATTCAAGGGGAACGCAGAGGCTGTGCTCTGTGCCTACTGCAACTCTGCTGACTGGCATTCACAGGCTCCGGTGTGATGGCTGCACCCATATGTGTGCACCTCTGAGCTGACTATAGCTGAAAGACGGATGACCTGTTATATATTTTCTTACCCTTAACTACTCCCACATGATCCGAATGTTTCTGGGATATAGGTAATAGGTCTGGGATATAAGTAATAGGTCCACTCTTGAAGTCTTTATCAGGGCCATGTTGTCACTGGTCCCTGCAACACCAGGTGTACAGTGGAAGATTAGAAGGAGAAATCAAATTTCCATTTGTTCAGCGCAAAAGGCTGAAGAAATTTCTGTTCTTAGAGGTGGTAACAAGCTGCTTTCCATTGTATTCGATGCTCTAAAAGAGCTGGAGCATCCCCCACTGCACACCACCCGCCTGCAAAGCAAGCCAGGAGAGGATACATTTTCCAAAAGGTGTTTCAGCTTGGACACTATCACATTGTTCCTTTGAAACAGAAGTGTAATCAAGCTCCTTAATCAAGCAAAATTTGCAGCACAGCTCCACCTAAGTGCACAGGAAGGAAGAATTCAAAACCTTGTCCAAGATGAGACAAACGTCTGTCCAATTGCCTGTTGTCTCCTCTCCTACTGAGTAAGGATGGGCAATGCTAAAGAACATAAAGTGGCATTCATGTCATTCATAAAGAGGATTGATGTCCTTGAAGCTGTTCAGCTCCTTCTTGAGGAAAATGCACAATCTGTGTCTTACACTCAGATGGATTCACTCACTTGTGGAATTTATCCCTTGATACCATCGTCTGACACAGGCTTTCCTTCATACACATCTGCAGACAGCAATTTCCTATTACAGATGCTGCCCACCACCTCCATGTTCCTTTCTTCCACTCACAAGGAATTCAGATGTAGGCACTTCAGAGCAAACTGGGATGGCCAAGGGAGTCTGGCCTCAGCTTGACTGTGGTTTAGCACAGAACAAAAAGAAGGCCCTCAAGGAGAGGGCCAGCAAAAGATGGCCAGCATGCTGTGACCCAGGCCAAAGGCATGCTGTATGACAGATCCATTTTCCTGGTGCTCCCTGGCAGTGCTCTGCACAGACAGAAAGAAGAGTGGTGTTAATGGTGACAGACAGTCTCCATAGCAAGGTGGGGTGGCTGAAACCTCCAAAAAAATCAGCCCAGAGCAGCATGCAGGCTTCCAGGCAGATGGAAGCTGATGGTGTCAGATGCACTACTGTGCATGGGCAAGCAGGAAAATGGAAAATGAAGGGAGTGGGAGCTGTTGGACATTTCAAACCCTACCTTGCTGAGCAATGTCCACTTGCTACTCCACAGCTAGAATAAATGAGCTGGGCCTCTGGGAGCTCTCTGAAAAACCTGCATTGGCCCCACACACTTAAGATGCACTCTCCAGTGAAGTCTATCTCCTCAGTCTCCTCTATCTCCTCAAGAAGAAGAGAAAATGGAGACATCTGCTGGGAAGCTGTCAGGTTTATTAGATACATGTGGGTGTGGGGATGGAACAGAAAGAAGACCTCAAGGAATCTGAGCTCAAAGAAATAAAGGCAACTTCAAAAGGCACAAGCAGACCAGAGGAATCGCTTAAGAACAATAATTTCTTGCTGGCAATACAATTGAAAACATCTGAGAATCAAATCAGGATTCAGCCTATTCCCCTGCCTGGAATTGCAGCTGCTATTGATTCTGGGCACTAGATCTTAGGAAACTCCTCCGTAAACTCCTGACACTGGCCATTACAAGCAATCCCAGATGTGGAAGGATTTATGGGATCCTCACACTTTAAAATGCATGCAGATTAAAGACCCTTCTAATTCTAAAGCTAGAGGGACCGCTTTGCTCTCCTCAGTGTCGGGGTGTCACAGCAGTGCCACTGGCTGGCAGGGGCAGAGCAGGCTCGGCCTGGGGACCATGGAGCTGTGGCAGTTCATGGAGTGCCCTAAGGTGTCCGGAAATGGGGACAGGCAAAAGCACATTTATAAATACTCTATCGAAATCCTTGTGAAATGTTTTAGTGTGTCTATAAGGAAATATGTGTAAATTACAGGTGACCTGCAGTTAATAGTCCTTACCAAGCGAACATCTCTCTCATGGCTTGAACTAACTTGCCACGGCACAAAGGAAGGATGGGCACCCCTTTGACACCTGCTGGGTGCTGGGACAGTGCTGTAACTGCTGGAGCACCTACACACCCTGCATCAGCATTGCAACCTTTCCTTTCAATTTCATCCCACAAGTCCCATCCAGGGATTCCATGGCAGAAGCGGAGAGACTGAGGGATGTAAACTGTCAGTATTTATAGCCTTTGCAAAGCAAAAAAAGCAACCTGGTCCACCTTACATCCAGCCCAGTGCCCCTAATACCAGGGAAACAATTTGCACTGACTTAAGTCAAGATGAGATCAGCCCCTTCATGCAGTCAGAATAAATGAGGCTGATCACAGTGGTAAATACCAGTTCAGCTGCATCCAAAGAAGGCAGGTTTTGTCTGTGGCAAAAGGCAGGAGTGTATCTTCTCACCGTGTATACCTGTGAGTATCACTGCAAACATCAGCATCTCTAAAGGCAAGTTGATACCATATAATTTCCTTGTTATTTGTCTTTAATAAAACAGTAGTCTTTAAAGTAAAGACATTAAAATTTTCCTGTTTGGAAAGCTGGGTGTGCAGACATTTGCTGGGGTTTGATTTTGGACAACGAATACAGCAAAGATAGCTGCCAACTTGTGTTCACACTGATCTCTGAGGTCTCAAAACTAATGATCAATATGTTCTCTGTTGTGGTAAACAGACATTTTTTAAAAGATTCCTGCTTCATAGTCCACAGAAGAATTTGATTTCCATGCCTATTAAATAATGATAGATTTTATGACAGCAAATGTAAGATCTATCCTGTGACTGGGATTAACTTTTGCTGATAATCCAATATCTGACCCTATAGCAAAGTAACTAGTACTTCACATCTCCAGTGCAGCATCAACCCCCTTTTTGCAGGCTGAGCTTAGGGCAGTCTCCAGGCAGGATCCTCCCTTCCCCCAGAACCTCACCAGGCTGCTACCAACTTGTCCTGTGCAATGGAGAGCTAATACCAAAATACACCAACATCTCCTGCATTTCTAAATAATTGGATGATGAAGGTGGGAGGGAAGCCACCCAGATTTGCAGGATCATTCCAGGATATAATTTCCCCTTCTTGCATGTATTTTAACATAGGAGTTGATGTCAGGTCCCTTTGCATGCTTAGGTAATGGCAACCCAGTTATTCCTATACTTCACTGACACAACACAATATGAGCCTTCATCTTGTCATGTCACACTCTGCATTTAGGTAGGGGGTTGTCAGATGGGGCTGTGAGCCCTGGCTGTATGGTGGCACATGTTGCCCACCCGAGCCAGGCACCAAAATGACAGAGCACTCTTCCTTTGAGGAGAACTTCACTTTTTGCTAGCAGGTGAGAGACAGAGTCAGAGTAATAGGTAACATAAGGCTCTCATTAACAAATTAATGGAGCTCAAAAATGAGAAAGGCATCTTCCCAAGGTCTGCAGCTTCAGGTGAGTGACACAGCTGACACACAAATGCTTTAACACTGCCAGACCAAGCCCTAGTTGAGCCATTTGAAGTATCGCAGGCCCCAGAACTGCTCCAGGGAATGTTTCCTTGCCTTGGGTAAATTTTGCAAAACTCAGGCGTGTTTTACAAGGTGAACACCTTGTAAAACTGTTGCAGCTACAGGTATCAAACAGCTACTCAAGACCATCAGAAAAAGTGAAGCTCTGCAATCATTAACAAATACTTGTGATGTGCTACCATATTGAAAGAGAAAACTACTCCCCTTCAGCAGCAAGCACTAAGTATATCAAATAAGAAAAATCTATCAAATGCTGATGTCATGAGGTGTATGCAGTCTGTCTGCAAAATTAATGCTATGGGGTTCTCTTGATAGATACCGTCCCACTGGAATGAAAAATGTTGTTGGCTTGCATGAGACATCAGAGACAGTTCCCACTGGAAGGGAGTAGGATCTCATTCTTCATTGCTTTGATCCCTCCTTCTCTAGATGTATGTGAAATCTGCCCCAGGCAGAGAAGCCCCAGTGTTGGGTAATGTGGCTGATCCTCTGAGTTGGGGCATGGTGTTAACAGCCTCCTAGCCAGAGCAGTGATGTGTCTCTACCTCAGCTTAGCATATTAGCACACTCAAATTGAGAAGGCCATCATGGGGGCTCTCAGAAATGAATCAAGTATGACAAAACCCCCCTTTTGGATCCACCAGCTTCCCTGAGGGAGGAAGGGGCAGGGAATGGGATGCTCAGATTACCCCAGCCACTTCTGGGGCAAACATTTATTTTAGATTAAGTGGCGTGTAAAGGAGAGAGAAGACCTCTCTGGCTGACGGCTAGAGTTGATAGTTAAATATTTATAATGTCCAAATTAGCATAGTGAAAGCTCTATTCATCAAATTGTTCTTGTCTGATTGTAAAAGGGGGAGGAGATCTTGGGCACTCTGCCAGAGATGCAACCATGGGTCAATAGGGCATTTGCGCTGCCTCCGTCATGGGTGCACAGCATGGTTTCCTGCTGGCACTGAGACTTGTTGCCCCTTTGACAGTGTCAGGGAAGAAGCTGGATGTGGGGATCCCTCCTCTACCCCAAACCCACTTCCCTGGGGTGCAGCCTATTCATGCAATGCCAACTTGGGGCTGCCCATGCTGTGTGGCATGGGGGGGGGGGGGGGAATGGAGGGGGTGCAGGGAGTGTGGGCTGCCCTGGAAGGGTTAAGGATTCTTTTCAGGCCGAAATCCTGCAACAGAAGGCAGGGTCAGCCTCGGAGCTGAAATCTAAGTGCTAATGACTGATGCCCTTCAGCCCTCCACTGCTTCCAAAGGCAAGTGCCCTGGATGAGCCAGGGCCGGAGAGCATTTAACATTTGAACTTCTTCTCGACTGTGAGGCAGCAGGCCGTTGTGTGCAGGGTCACTGACCCCCAGCCCTGCTCCCCCCAGCCCTTCAGCTGCCTCCTAGCCCTAATTGAATGACAGATGGTCAGCGGCACAGAGAGGGCAAGAGCAGGGCCCCATGCCCCCAGCACTCCTGCCCGTGCCCCTCTGCTGGCCACTCCCGAGGCTGCCCATCACCACAGCCCTGCAGCTGCACACCTGGGGAAGGCAAGGCAGTGGGCAGGGTGTGGGGTGTTACACTGGGGACACACTGGGGGCAGGGATAGCCCTTGCCAGCCCAACCCCAGCAACTCACCAGCCCTTCTCATCCCTCTCCCATGCAATAAAACATCACTAAATTCATAGAGTCCTGACCAGTATGGAGTGGCCAAGCCTCCTGCCGCTCCTGGCAGTGCCAGGGACAGGGAATGTTAGGGAGCTGTTGGGCAGTCATGGGGGGCCTGAGCAGGGAAGACAGCTCTATGGCTAGCCCCTTCCCCTGCCTGTTGCCCCAGGGACTGCTTTCTCCCCTCCATGCCTCAAGCCAGGGGTACTGGATATGTCCTGCCCTGGGTGAAGGATGCCACAGGTGACAGGAGGGGGCTCACTGCATCTGCAAAGAGAACTGTGGAAGTGGTTCTCAGTGGATCCAGAACCTGTCCCTGACCCCAACCCTGCTAGCTTCCTTCCAGACAAAGCTGGGGAGGCTGGGATGGACCCTATGGGGGCAGGGGCTGTGCTGCCCAGCCACCGAGTGCAGACCTGGGCTCCCTGCTGCAGCCCGCTGTCCCTTTAACAGAGAGCTGTGATTCCCACAATTACTGGGATTACAAGGAAAGGGTTATCGATTTGCAGCCTGCACTGTGTGATCAGCGCCCAGGCGGCTCCCCAGCCCACCTCTCCTACTGTAAGCATGAAACCATTTATAAATGTTTTATTTCACTGATCGCCTCACCCTTGCTGCATAATAATAACCCCAGCAGAATGGCAATATATTCTCTCCACTCCCCCTTTCCCCGCACCTGCAGCCTGCAAAAGGCACCAGTGTGATATGCAGCAGCCCCTGATTTGTGTGTATATTTTAATTACCGCTGGAGAAACCTGTACACAAGCATAAAAAAGGGTGAGGAAAAGGGACAGCAGGCCCAGAAAGCAGAGGCAATGGCAGCCTAATGCACCGCTGGCTGACAGCGACTTCCGCTCAAGCACCTTCCCCAGATCGAACCCTTCGATTGTAACTGAAACAATTTGCATACTGATTCCTCTCATAGCCTCCCGATCCATAACCAGCCAGGCAGCTATTCAAATGCAAGTAGCATCCTTAAATGCAAGGCTAGACTGACCAAAATGTGCTGTCCAACAAGCAGAAGAAAAAAAGCCCTTATTATTTTCTTTCCTTTTAACCTTTAAAAGATTTAGCTGGAAGCTGTTTGTTTATGACTGGGGATGTAAAGGAGAGAATTGATCCTGGACTGGACTTAAAGATGGAGCAAAACAGGGCACTGGAGAGATTTTTTGATTGTGTGTGTGTTTTGTTTTGTTGGGATTTTTTTTTTTCTCTTTCCTTTTTTTATTTTTATCTAAGCCACAAACTGAGGATCTTTGAGAGGAGAGAGGGTCTGTCCTCTCTCCCATACCCTTCCTTCACTAAAACCGTCTCAGCTCTTGCAGACCCAGAGAATACACAAATTGCTGCCCGTGCCTCTGTCTCCGGTGCATGTTGGGCTGACGAAGAACGTGTAATTCTGGCTGTAAATTCTTGCATTTAAGTTGGTCCAATAAAAGATCTCTCCTACACCTTGTGAGGGTTTGGTGCTTTATTTTTTTAACGGGACTGGTGTGGCAGCCGTGGTGGTTGCATTTTTTTCTTCTTTTTCTTCCTCTCGTTCTCATTTGAAATTATGCAGGTAGAATTTTTTTTTTTCTCTCCCCCCTTTTTTTTTTTTTTTTTCCTCCTCCTAGGGGGCAAATCTAGGAGGCGAGCATCGGATGCCCGTCCCGGCGGCGTGCGGCGGACGGCGGGGTAAGCGTGCCCAGCGGGGCACGGAGCGGGCGGAGGGCGGGCGGGTGAGGCGGGGCGCGCAGCGGCCGCGGGCGCGCAAAGGCGTCGGGAGGGCGGCCAAGCGGCGGCCCCGCCGGCGGAGAGGGAACCGGGGGGGAGGGGAGCGTAAGGCTCCAGCGGCCTCCCGTGCGCTCGCGGAGCGGGATGCGCGCAGGCGGGGAAAGGAGCCTTGTCCTGCGTTTCCGCACCCGCGGAGCCCCACCGCGCCCCTTCGCGGGGCCGGGCGGAGAGCCGCCTCGTTCGCCGCCCGCCCCTCCAGCCCCAGGTCGCCGTCCGAGCACGCTCCGCCGCCGCGCAGCCCGGCCAACGCTGCGGCCGCAGCCCGCCGGCGCGTCCAAGGGTTGAGGGGACCCTGAACTCTCTAACAGCCTCCATGTTTGGAGCTATTCCTTACTAAATTCACCGTGAACGTCCCCGAAATCGATGCCGATAATTTTCGGTGAATAAGGCCCCCACTTTTATTTCAGTTCGGATACGGAGCGGTACTATGGCTAGTGCGGATAAGGGGGAATCGATTGCGGGCTGCTTTCCTAGATTCTTGCGCTGTAGAGACCAGTCGCACGGATGCCCGAGCGTGTGTCTGCCGTGCCGCTGTACGCAGAAATAATTGATGGGAATACGTAGATATTTTATTAGTTAGCGACAGCTAAGGGAAAGCTTTTAGGAGGCCGTGGAGCTGGCTGGCTTCTCGTCTCTCTAAAATTCCCATTTGCCCCAGGCTACGACCTGTTATTTGACCCTTAGACACACCCGAAGATAACGGAGTTTCCCTTTCAGAACAGTGATAACCCGAAGCGGTGGGGTGGCTCGTCGAGCGGAGCCAAGACCGAGTTCCTGGCCGGGCGGGGGGCGTGCAACCTTCTCGTGGGGGCGGGAGCGGGGACACCTTTCGGGCGGGGAAGGAGAACCCAGGGTGACACGCGCTCATTTGGATTTCATTTGAAAGCATTTGATGGTTGTAGATCTTTCTCTGGTTTGTTGCATCACCACAGCTCACCCCTTAAAACAGTAATTCAAGATGTAAGTAAAAGTGTTTTCATTTTTATTGATCCTGCTAACATCTTTCATTACCCAACACATAACCACAACAAATGATTGCTCATTTGATACGGAGAATTTTATCGACGCTCTCTCTTCTGTCGGGGAGCGAATCCTAAATCCCGGCGGCGTTAGCAGGGGAGAGGCGCGGTGCTGCACAGATGCTGCTCCTGCCCAGCCGCAGTTCCCTGCCCACCGGCCCAGCCCCTGTCCAGGGACGCTGCCGGGATGCCCGTTGGCGGGGCCGGGACCGTCTGGTCCCCGGCGCTTCCACTGCGGAAAAGCGGGGAGCCGTTCCGGGGAGGGTAAGGCAACACAGCCCCTGCTTGCTTCGGTACCGACGGGGCGCACAAGGCCGGGCCCGGGCCGTGGCTTGCGGAGCCGGCCCGCGGTCGGGGATGTTCTGCGGCGGTCCTTACTCCTGCCCGCCGGTTTCGTTCCCTCTCAGCGAAACCAAACGGGTAGCGGGAGGAGAAACGCTCTCGCCGCCGTCCCCGGCACCGCCTCGGCCGTCGCACTCCTGCTGCCCTCGCTCAAGCAGCGCTGGGAAGCACGGCCGTCCTCTCGCTCTCTTGTGCTTTTTTCCTCTTTTTAAAAAAACGCTATTTTTTTTTTAAAGTGGCATTTGGTTAATCAAAAAAAAAAAAACATATTCTATTACAAAAAAAAAAAAAAAAAGAAACCAAAATAAAAGTTAACAAATATTTGGGTTAATAGGGGATACCAAACAATTTGAAACAGCAGATTCTGTTTCTTTTACACGAGCCCTTTCAGCTAATGGCGTGAAAGTTTTTTTCGGCCATCAAACAAACGCTACTATTTTAACTCTCTTTGAGAATATTATTTTTGTCATTAATGTTAGAATGAAAGGCAAGTTTATGAGGGAGAGACTCGAAGAATTGGTTTCGATGCAAGAGACCTACAGTGAAATTAAACTAGGTGGGTTCTTTATTAAATGATTTCTGGTCTTCTGCGGTTTTATGAAAATAAAAGGCAGCACTTTGTCGTTTTTAACAATGTAAGTAGGCAATAAATCTAATTTTCACATTGATTTCTGTAGGAATTAGGTGATATCTACACTATCTGCTGTGAATTGGTTTTGGAAACAAGTGCCACTTTCTCCTGGAGGAAGCTGCTTTTAAAAATAATTATTACAAAAAAAAAAATCTTCAAAAAAAGTACTGCTTAAAGACAGCACATTTTAAAAGCACGAAAAAAAAAAAAATCTGTGAGATTGAGCGTGCATATCTGAAACAGCATCTAAGACAAAGAGATATATAAAATGAGTTGACAGAGGAGAGCATTGTACGGAAAAAAAATGTCTCATACGAATTAATTACAGAGGGAAACAGCTTATGGATCCCTCGATGTAGTGTCCGGGGAAGGAGAGGGGCGGAGAGAAGAAAAAAAAGTGAGCGACTACACTCGCTCATACATGTAACTAATCAAGACCTCCGCTCAGAAAGCCTGGGCGATGCGAACAGCCCTGCCTGATTAAAACATGTCCCTGCCCTAATTGATAACGCAGAGCCACGTGCTGCCCGCGCAGGCAGGTGCCGTTCCCGGGCGCTGGCGGAGCTTTACCTCTGGGCAACAGGCAGGGACTGTTAATAGCGCCCTTCCCTAAATAACAACACGGATTAGTAGTGTTTTCTTAAGTGCTATTGATCTCTATTATGCTACCGTCTGTGTATTTGGATACACGCCGTCGGCCGTGCCGCAGCTACTGCCGGTGCGGGGCACAGGGCTCAGCTTTGTTTCGGGGGTACCAAGGTGTAACCACGGGGGCGCCGGGCCGCGGAGAGGGCAGGCGGCATCGCGCCTCTCCCGGGCAGGCCTGCTGCGGGCGGAGGCCGGGCCAGCCGCGGCTCAACGGCGGGTACGACCCCGCACACACACGCTCTGCGCGGGCGGGAGAGCTGGGGACTACGCTCCCGCCCCTCCCTCCCTCTCTTCGGTTGCCTTTAAATCTGCCCCGACGGAGCAGCGGGGTCGCCTGTGCCGCGGGAAAGGTTTTCGCGGGCCAGCGGCCGGGCTCGACTGACGGCGGAGTTTGAGAGGAAGGGGTCCTTCGCACGGCGCGGAGCGTTCCCCTGCGGATTTCCCAGGGCAGCATGGCAGGACCTGAAGCGCAGGGGTGCAGACCGCCACGGCCGGCACCGCGAGGGGCACGCGTGGATCACAGCCACCCCCTGGGGCCGGGGCCGCCCTGGGGGTCAGCGCTGGGCCGGTCACAGCCTACCTGCGAGGGGACGGCAATGTAGAGTTCAAACGCATCAAAGTATCAGAAGTCATTTATCCAGTTTCATAAATGTCCTCATTAACTCCAGCCCCCTTAATTCATGCTCCTGTCCGCTTGATTGCGGGGTTTCAGCAGATAAAAAGTTTGAAGTTGGTCGGGTTCTTGTTTTCCTTTCTCCATCATTAACATCATTTAATATAAGCTATCAATAACCCTGTCGTTTGGAGCATAGCTTCACAGTATTGATCTGTGCAGTTATTCATCTCTGCATAGAAGACACGGAATAATTTTCGCATTACAGTAGCTTGGATTTGCTTTTAATTCATATTTAAAGCTGCAACTGGCTCTGTGGAGCTCTCTGCGAAAGACTAGAGGCGCCTAATTAATAATAAGTTAGAAACGAAGGAAGGCACCAGCGGATAAATAATTAATAGAGACATCTCTGTCTCTTTGAATATTGCTACTTTAAAAATTTAGACTTACCAGGGCCATACTGTAAGTCTGCAAGTTATACTGAGAAGATGATTTAAGAAAGGTTGGGTTTGGTTGGTTTTTTTTTTTTTTTTTTTCCTGAAATACAATGCTAAATTATTTACAGTGTTTTGCAATCTTCTATAAGTTCCTTCATTAACGAGCGCTGCGGTTTGCTCCGGAGGGTGCGAGAGAGCGTGGCTGCAGTGGGGGATCGCGGCGGCTCGGTCGGGGCAGCGCCCTGCATCCCGCTGCCCTCCCTCTGTTCCCAGCTCCACGTCCCCCAGCCCAGGCAGAGACCCGCTCTGGGGGGCTTTCCGGGGGTACGGGAGGGAGCCCTGAACCTTGGGGCGGGAAGCGAGGTCTGCCCTGCAGGCTGGGAGCAAGCCCAGCCACCGCGCTACTGTCACCGTATCTGCCTGCGGTTCCGTCGGGCAGGAGTCCGGGCCTGGGGACGAGGGCTGCAGGGTGAGCCGGGACCCCCCCGAGAGGACACATGCCGCGAGCCCCCGCCGTGCCGCAACTTCCCCTGAAAGCGGGGCCCTCCCGCCTGCCCCGGCTGGTGCAGCCCTCTGTTTTCTGCCTGCCCCCGACAGATGTATCTGTTTTTGTCACCAAGCAAGTTTCCAAGACGCTCGAGGGGGGAAAGTCTGGAAAAGTTAATCCCCCCCGGCAGCTGTTGGCTTTGGGAGCCTTCGAGCGTCACCTTTGACATTCTCCCCCGTGCGAGGGGACCCCGGTGCCGCAAGCTGTCACCGCGCAGGAGGCGCGGAGAGCCACGAAGGGACGGGAGGAAGCGGACGCCGGCAAAGCACACACGCGCAATTAAAAAAAAAAAAAAAAAAAAGAAGAGAGAAATGAAAGGTTTGAAAAGGGAAAATAATCATTAAAAAAAAACCCAAACCCGCAGTCCGGTCCGCTCCAGCGCACTGTGATCGCTACCCGGGCCGAGACGCCCCATCCGGGCGGACCCCGGTGCCCGCGCGGTGTTTGCTGGCGTCAGGCGTCAGATTACGGCCGTTTCATGGTGTCTTTATCTCGGATTTAAAAAACACACACACGCAACACGCAACACAATTCAAACAAGCAAAGTTGCGTTTTAAGTCCGCTCCAAGTATCTGCTGATCAAATAAAGACTTAAGGGCGGTAACGATTATTCTGTTAAATATATGGCACTTGACTGCACAAGCGGTAATTGATTAGCACACCGAAATGATCTCTCTCTGGCGCTTCCGCCTCCGCTGATGGGGCGGGAGGCTCCGCGGGGGAATAGTACCGCGGTCCACGCCGAGGGAAGCCCGCGACTGGGCACCCCGACGGCTGGGAGACGGGGTGTCGTGCCGGCCTCGACTTCCCAGCCCCGGGTCCTTGCGATCCCGTCGTGGGATTCTCGGGGCTCCCAGCGGCCAAGCCGGTCCCGGGCGCAGTCGGGGAACGGCGGCATCGCCCGTCCTGCGCTGTTGTCCGCACCGGCGGCTTTTGCGCACTAGGAGCCCTTCGTCTTGGGAATCACCCGAAGGAGAAAAAAAAAAAAATTAAAAGATTTACGTAGGGCTGCGAATCCATGGTCATTCTTTTTTAAGGTTAGAAACTGAACCCTGGCAAGGGCCTGTATGTCACAGGACTCACCAAATTGTTTGGGATTGATTTTATGCTCCTATCTTGAAGAAAAAAAAAAAAAAAAAAAAGAAGATGCTGTAATTTCCTACAAACTCGAAGGAGGTAACCTACATTCACTATCATGTTTGCTTTGGTAACTTATCACTAAACACGCGGAGATAAAATATTTTTAATTAAACTGTAAATTGTCTACAGATATTGATAATGAAGAAGCTGACAAAGTTTCGATTAGATCTGTGGCATCACCTCGCGTTGGCCTGGGAAACAATTACAGCCGTTCACTTCGGCCCGAAACGCTTTCGGTAATTTTGTTTTATTTTATCCTAAACATTTTCAGAGATCATTAATTAGGTTTCGTGTCTTTTCTTTAGTCTTTAGCATATACACCTTTATCTAACCCTCACTTTAAGAAATTAAGACATTGTTAACGTTAACATTACAAAAAATCAGAGAGATGTGGAAGCGTTTAGGGACAGGGGAGTAAACCCGAGTACAGAGGTAGGAATCTTGGGGTTCTGTGCTCTTTAGAACAAAATAAAACATGGAGGACCTTCGTGCACCCAGAGAAAATGTATTGAGGTGAGTAACGGATGTCTTTCTGAGACGTTGTTCGATGGTGCCGAATTCTTAGAAATGTACAGTGTGTGTGTTAATTGGAACAAAGAGATAAACCCGCTGCGGAAATTCTGAATTTATAGGGAGGAAAAGCCCGTGATACTTGCTTCCAGGGCCGTGCACGCAACATGCTCAGCAAATAGTTGTAATTTTAAAAGTTTCCTGCGAGCCACACACACAGGCTGTCCACACGCAGCCAAGCTCACGGCCAGGGCCGGCCAGCAGCCCCACATCGGCCTCCCCAGGGCACGGTCCCCCACAAGCATCCCACGGGGCACTGCGGCATACCGAGGTGCCTGAGCGAGTCGCAGACAGCATGGAGATCGCGGGTGCCACCTGCTCACCCCCGGGGCTCGCTGCGGGGTGTGCGAGGCGGAGGTGCAGAGAGGACAGGCCAGGCGGAGCGGGGCGGCGGCATGGTCTCCATGCTTGCACCTGCATAATAACTCGTCCCCGCAGGCCTGGGGGCGGTCAGGGCAGGAGTGGGGCTACGCCTGGCTCCTCGCCGAGGTCCCTCCACGTCCCCCGTTTCGGCCGCTGCTGCAGTACTTTGGGCTCAAAGCGCTGGGCGAAAGGCCTCGCTGCCTCACGGAGCCGGCGCAGCAGTGAGTCCCCGCGGGATCCGAGCCCCGGGCTGCCCCCTACACTTAGTGAAACCTTCGCAGGCCTTGTCCATCAAGTTAGGGCAGTACCTCAGAGAAAAGTAACCCCAGGGTTTAATTTCAGCTCACTCCCGGGGTGATTCTTGCCCTAGGGCCGGCTCCAAACTCTGCTCCTGAGATCTGCATCCTCCCATGGGCTGGTCGCCCGCTGGCAGTAGAGTGCTGGCTCACACCAGGGAAAGCGCTTCGAAGCTTTTGTCAGAGCAAAGGGAGGGTGACGACCCCCACTTACAGAACTCTGCACCGGACAGGCCGGGGAGATGCGGAGTTTTGCTTCCCGCGGGAGGACGCTTTGCCGAGGCTGGTGCTCCAGCCCTATCCTCTCCTCTCTCGGTTTCTGGGGCGGACCCCACTGCGGCGGGGATCTGCTTGCTGTCCCCGCGCCTTGCCGGGGCGAGGCTGCCAGGCGGCACCGCGGGTTGCCCGAAAGCTCCCGGGAGCCCCGACGGCGAGGCGGGGCGGAGCTGTAGTGGCCGGGCAGTGAGGCGGGGCGGCCTTTGTGCGCTGTCGGCCCGGTGCCTCCTGGCTGCGGCCCCGCGGCGCGCCCCGGCTCTCCTTGTCCCTCTCGCCGCTCGGCGCCGCGCACACGCTGCACGTTTCCCGGCGTGGTTCGTTATTGTTAATGGGCGAACAATAGGCACATCTGCCCTTTCTTCCAGTATAAAGACACCTTAGCTAACGAGGGGGGCCGGCGGGTAGGCTCGTTTTTTCTTTCTCCTTTTCTTTCTTTTAAGGGAAAAAATAAAACCAGAGACGTGTCCAGCTGCTGGGCGCCTCGGGGCATATGCTCGCCTTGCACGGCGGGGTACGGGTCCTGGGCCACTCGGGGTCCTCCGGATGGGCTGGAGAGGGGGTCCCCTTCACGTCCCATTGCCTGGTTCGACCCAGCCGGATCTCTGGGGGCAGGGGGAACGGGACAAGAGTTTTGGGAGGGGGGGGGGGGGGGCTGAGACGCAGGAGGGACCCTGTCTGTATCTGGGACGCAGCGCGGTGGGGTGCCCGGTGCCTATCCAGGCACGGGAAGTTTCCCGGTAGGGCAGGGCAGAGGAGCGCCCCCGAGGCCGGTGGGAGTGTGGCGGTCGGCGAATGCAGGACACTGCGGGTGCACACGGCGGGCACAGCCCGCGGACGCCCCGGGGCAGGGCAGTCTCACCCCCGGGAGCTCCCCGTGAGGTGAGGAGGCTCCGCGCTCACAGAAAACGCGGAGTCACCGAAGGGGCGGAGCAGCCAGCCCTCATACCCGGGAGCCGCCCGCCCGGCGGAGGCAGAATGCGGGAGGGAGGGGCCCTTTGTGCCCGGCGGGAAAGGAAGGGAAGCGCTAGGGCCCGGGGCGACAGCGCGAAGCAACGCTACTCCACCAGCTCCGAGCGCCGCTGTGCGGGGTTCGCCTCCTTAATAGGGTCGGTGACGTCAGGAGGCGGGGGCGGTGCAGCGGGGGCAGTGCGGGGGCGCCGCACGCATGCGCCGGTCCGGCGGCCGCGCCGCTGCAGCAGCGGAGCGGTGTCCAAACGGCGGAGCGCAGAGAGAGCCATGGCTAGAGATGGCGAGGGACGCGGCCACACACCCGCCGCGGCTGCGGAGCCCGGCCTGAGGGAGCGGGCGCCCTAGGACCGACCCGACGGCGTCAGCTAATAACGGGAAAAAAACCCAAAGCAAATAAAAAACCAAAACCAAACAAAAAAACCCAAAAAAAAATATCCAACAACAACAAAATAAAAAACAGAGGAAAAGCCACCACCCCGGCAGCAGCAGCACCGCCACCAGCCCGCAGCGCTAGCCCGCCGCCGCCCGCCAGCGGAAAAAACCGGCCCGCGGCCGCCGCGAAGAGCTCCGGGACGCCCCGCCACCCACCAGATAGATGTGCGGTCCGGCCGTCCGCACGGCCGACGATGAACGCTCAGCTGGCGATGGAGAACATCGGCGATCTGCACGGGGTGAGCCATGAGCCGGTGCCCGCCGCCGCCGACCTTATGAGCGGCAGCCCCCACCACCGGAGCGCGGTGGCCCATCGCGGCAACCACCTGCCAGGCCACCCGCGTTCCATGGGCATGGCGTCGATCCTCGACGGCGGCGACTACCACCACCACCACCGACCGCCCGACCACGCGCTGACGGGCCCCCTGCACCCCACTATGACCATGGCCTGCGAGACACCCCCCGGAATGAGCATGAGCAGCACCTACACCACGTTAACCCCTCTGCAGCCTCTACCTCCCATTTCGACGGTCTCGGACAAATTCCCTCACCACCACCACCACCACCACCACCACCACCACCCCCATCAGCGGATACCAGGCAATGTGAGTGGCAGCTTCACGCTCATGCGGGATGAGAGGGGTCTGGCGTCTATGAACAATCTCTACACCCCCTACCATAAGGATGTTACTGGCATGGGGCAAAGCCTCTCTCCGTTGTCCGGATCGGGCCTGGGGAGCATCCACAACTCCCAGCAAGGGCTGCCCCACTACGCTCACCCCAGTGCCACCATGCCCGCCGAGAAAATGCTCACCCCAAATGGATTTGAAGCCCACCACCCTGCCATGTTAGCCAGGCATGGCGACCAACACCTCACCCCCACCTCCGCTGGCATGGTGCCTATCAACGGGATCCCACACCACCCCCATGCCCACTTAAATGCCCAGGGCCACGGGCAGATCCTGGGCTCTGCCAGGGAGCAAAACCCTTCTGTAACTGGTTCGCAGGTCAGCAGTGGAAGTAATTCAGGGCAAATGGAAGAAATTAATACCAAAGAAGTAGCTCAGAGGATCACCACCGAGCTCAAGCGATACAGCATCCCCCAGGCTATCTTCGCCCAGAGGGTGCTGTGCCGCTCTCAAGGTACCCTCTCAGACCTGCTGAGGAACCCCAAGCCCTGGAGCAAGCTCAAATCCGGCCGGGAGACCTTCCGCAGGATGTGGAAGTGGCTCCAGGAGCCGGAGTTCCAGCGGATGTCAGCTCTGCGGCTAGCAGGTGAGCTCGCTGCGGGGCGGTCGGAGCACAGCGGCGCGGGGTCTGGGCCCCGGGCCTGACCAGCAGCCCCAGTCTCCCTGCCTGCCCCTTGAAAAGCAGCCCCGCCCGCCCGCCCACCGCCGCTCCGTTTCTCTGGTCTCCTCTCTTCCTCTCCCGGCTCTGCGCGCCGGCACCGTCCGGCTCCTCCGCGACGCTCTCCCGGCTGCCTGACAAAGCCGAGCCGGGGCTCGGGCTGCGAACTGTGGCGCCCCGACTTTCCCCGTTATCCTGAGTGGGGCGCACCCGCCAGGCTCGCCTGTCGCCGGCGGGATGGTGCCCAGCCTGCCCGGTTACGGGGCGCCGTCGACACCCACACTGTCCGGCGGCAGTACTGCCCCGAGAGGGCAGAGAGAGGCGGCTGTCTCAGCGCCTGGGCCGTACCGGGCAGTACCGGCCCCTGGTGAAGAGCCCCGCTCACCGCATGGTCGAGACGATTACTGCCCGGTACGGCCCACGGACGGGGTGCGGGGTAGCCCCCGCTAACGCGCCGCCGAGAGAAATCAATGCGTCTGTTTTGTGCTGGTGGCGGCGGCACCGGGGGCAGAGAGCTCCGGCCGCAGCGCCCAGCCGTGCTCGGGCTGGATGAGGTGGGCTGTGACAAGGTTTTCCCACAAACGATACGAGTTCGCGTGTAAGCGGTGACTAAGAAATGCTCAAATCTTTAGGTTTTGTTTTAACTGGTTGAAATTATCATTAGGCCGTGGAGTTGAATTTCGCGTGGGTGCCTCTGCGTGAGACACGCGGTCCCTGTCGCGAATCCCATATTGTCTGCTTGGAGGTCGCCTTCCCTTTCGGTACCTCTTCACCGCCGCTGCCTCCCCAAACCGGCTAGCCTGTGCTCAACAGTGCAAAGCCCCGGTTTAATATGCCGTGAGTGAGGGTTTGTTAATTAAGTGATAGGTCTCCATTAATTTGTCCCTGGAGAACGCGAGACAGTCAATCCGAGTTGGAGCCGAGGTCACTGATCCATTACACAGAGCAAAATTAAGCGAATCTTTCTTCTTTCAAATGCACAAATAATCGCGCGTTTTCGATTACCACAACGGTGAGAATTAGGGACCGCTTCCCGACAGACCGGGGACTCGGCTAGGCAATCACCATGCTCTTTGCCTGGTTTAAGCCAACCTCCTCTTTTCTGAAGCCTAAAGCAGTGCTAGGAAGGGCCCACAGCAGGACTTCCCTCCCTCGCTTTAGCTGGCCCTGCGGTGCACACCGATGGGAGGACGTTGCTCTCTCTTGCTTCCACTCCTGTCGAGTCAGTTTCAAAGGTCTGAACTCTCAGAAAATGCCCTTTCCACCTTCCCTTCCTCAACAACGTGGAGAAAACCCTCATGTTGCTGGTGCTACCCAGGAGTTTGTGTTTCCTATATTCCCGCAACGATTGCTAAGGCGAACTTTCTTCGATTTGGAGCACATTTTTACGGCAATTCAGTCGACCTGAATCTCCACTCATTTGCATAGATCGATACTGGAAACAACCCCTCGCTTCGGAGTCTGCTGGCATCCTCTTCCTGGCAATGCTGTCCAGGAAGCTCTGCCAGCCCCGGCTGCGGGCCCGGGCAGGAGGCAGGCGGCAGCTCCCCGCGGCGCGGCCTCTTTCGGCCGGGGGACTGCTACAATCTGCCCAGCTGCCGGGTCCGTAGAGAGCCATTGTTCCCTTCTGTCCCCAAACCGCTCCTTCCTCCCACCACCTCAACGCTGCCCTCGCATAAACGGATCCCGGTAATCCCGTTAGAGACACAAAGCCTCATTATTCCGCCTTCCCTTTTCGATGAAACCCAAAAGCTGTCACCTTAGAGAAACGGGCCCCCCGGGACTAAACTGGGCTCATAGCCCGAGGACGTGAGGGACAGGGGGGAATGTCCGGGAGGGTCGCCTGCCCCGACCGGGCCGGCAGCGTGGGGACCCTCAGGGCTCTCCACACGCTGCCCGGAGCTCGGCGGCTTCGCCCGGCGCTGAACCCGCACGGGCGCCGGCAGCCCCGCAGCACGTGGTCATTTGCATAGCGCGTGTCCCAGCCAATGGGGGCGGCCTCCGGGGCCCCCGGCCCCGCGCAGGCAGCGCCGCGCTGCGCGCCCCTCCGCGCTCCCCGTCCTGCGCCGCAGGCAGTCTGCTGCAAATGCATCAAGTATCGATTTTATTTTGTGCAGGGTTTAAATGTGTGATGATCGTACTAAGTGGTAAAAATCTGCCCCGGTTGATATTGATGTATGGACATCAATTCAAAATATCATAAATTACTTCAGCCGACGCAAATTAAATTTCACGTGTAAATTATAACTCACTCCCGGGCGTTTAGAGAATTACCGGGTAGATAAATACCCAGAGCGGAACCCCCGCCGCCTTAATTTTTTTCCTTTCTGATTTCTTGCGAGCAGCAGCCGGGAGGCGGGCGGGGGGGGGGGGGGGGGGGGGGGGGGAGGGGGGGAGGGCGGTGGACTCTGCTCATTTTAGGCCTCACCATCTTGCCCAGCACTTTGTCTTGAGTATTTGCCCCTTCCAGCCATCCCTGGAGGATTCCTACCTCACAGATTACAGAAGCTCCGACAAATAGAGGAAAAAATGGTAGTTACATCGAAGCAGGATTGAGGTCTTGACACTTCCTGGGCTGTCTCTTGAAATGTAAGCAGAACCGCTAATTGCAAAGCTGACCTCTTCCAGCCTCCATCTTATTCATCCCATCTTTCTTCTCCTCTCTGTTCTCTTTTCCTTTGTCTGTCCCCCTCTCTCTCCCCCTCTATCACTGAATATTTATCCATTTGGCCGTTTCTCCGTTAGTTATTCCTCCCTCCCCCCGCCTTCACTGACATTTGCAAGGGCAGGGAAGTGATATCGAAAAAATAAATGCAATTCAAAGAAAATGTACATCCCTTCTGCAGTCTGCTGGGATTTAAGGGTGAATTTATTTAAGGCTATTTTACTAGGCGGTGGGCAGGGGGGCGAGTAGGGAGGGATAATGAAGGCGAAAACCGACTCATCCTGTTCAGGAAAAAATAATCTTCGAGCCGTTGTTAGAAACACCTCTGCCTGCAGGCCGGCTGCCGGCCCCGCACAGCCTGCCCACGGGCCGGGAGGCAAACGCCCGACGAAGAAACATTCCTGTATGGGTGAAGAGGTTATAAGGGACCCCAGAGGCACCTTTGGGGTTACTGCAGGAGGTGGACCGCTTTGTCGAGGTGCATCCTCAGAGTGAGCTCGGACCGAAGTGGTCCTTGCGCGGCAGCTTCCCGATCCCGATCTGAGTCCGTCCCGGGGCGACGGGAACAGAGTATGAGGGGAACCGCGCTCACCAGCGAGGCTCAGGTAGAAGGCAGGGCCCGTCCCTCAAGAGCTGCTCGGTATTTGCTTACGACCTGACTGCTCTTCCTCACAATTACATTTCTTTTTCTCTTCTCCTCATTTTCTTTCTCCCTCCCGGATAAACTGAAGCTTTGGGAAGCCGGCGAGAAATGCTCACCAAATTTAACTGTAAAGAAATCGATACAGTAATCAGAGCGTTTTCCATATTAAATATGGAATCTAACGAATGCCGTTTGCACCTCTCGCCCTGCCGGCCACCCCGGCGTGCGCTGAGGAAGGTCGATGCCGCCCGGCCCCAGCAGTGCCCCCGTTCTGATTGCCTCATTAGGGCCTGTTTAATATTTACCCGGCGGGTACTTTGAATAAACGTATTTGAATAAGGGAGGTGGAAGGCATCAACCAGGGGCTTCACTGACGACACCCGAGCACAACTTGGGCCCGGGGGAAAGGCCGTGCCCCACCCCGCCCTGCGGACCTGTCTCCGCGCACCGCGAGCGGTGGCAGCGGGCTCTCCTCCACTGCCGGCGCGCTGCTGGGGCTGAGGCGTGGTGTTCCGGCCCGTTGGGACCTCAGGGCAGGAGAGCAGCACCCAGCCCGCCCCCTGCGCCATCGAGCCCCGCAGCAGCGCCCGGTGTGTAGCCGGGCGGGCTCTGAGGGCCGCGGTTGTTTGCCGGCCGTGTCCTTGCGGCGAGATTGATTTACGGCCGCTTGTACACAGCCGCGTTTGCCCTTCGTTAATGTTTGCCCAGCGGGAGAAGGAGGAGCGGGCGGCGGCAAGCTGCGTTCCTCTGCACCAGTCCGGGCCCGCCCCGCACCCGTCCCCGCGGAGCCTTCGCCCCCGTACCAGGGCTCGACCCTCGCTTGTTTGTTCGTTTGTTTGTTTTAATTACCCACCGCGTGTCGGGGACGCGCCATAGGGCGGGCCGTGTTCCGATCCCATAGTCGCTGCCGTTCGTAGGAAAATAGCGTCTAAAACGGCGTCGCTCCCAACTGTGGGCACCGCCGGGGCCGCCCCGACGGACTGCACAGCCGGGCTGTGGAAGAGATGCGGCCTTCGGCCGCTGCTTTTTCCCACCCCGACCGGACAGGGCCACTGGGCCGCCGGCAGACCTCGCATGTCGTCCCACGGTTCTCGAGGGCTCTGCGCCATCTACTGACCGCCGTCGGGCGGGAGCCGGCGCCGCCGGCCCTGGCACCCCTTCTACACCGGGCAGTGGCGGCGGCTCCCCGGGCCGAGGGGTGGCGGCTCCGGAGAGAGCTGAGAGACGAAATGCATCCTGGCGGGATGTCCTGCTCTGCTGCCCGGGCCCTCTCCACCCGCTGGAACCCGACTTCCTCGAGGCGGGGGCGACGCGGCCCGGCCAGGCTTCAGCACCGCGGACAGCTACCGCAGTCACGGCCCCGTTCCTGGCAAGGACCCGGCGGTACCGACACGGCCCCTCTCCAGACCCGGCTCTGTGAGTCCCGCTCCCACGCAAGGCCTTCAGTTTCGGGGACGAGGCTGCCCTGAGGCCGGTCGCGGACGTTTACCGAGCCGCCCCACGGCTGCCGGCGGCGAGCAGCGCCGCATCTATTATGCATCACGGCAGCCGCAGATTAGGGCTGCGCTGCTGCGGTGCGGGCTGCTCTAACTACCCCCACCCCCCTCATCCTCGCGGCTGTTTGAGCGGGCTGCCCGCGGGGCTGACGGTGCTGCAGCACCGTAGGCGTCTCGGGTCCCAGCCGGGAAGCACACCCCGAAGGGACCTGGTTTGGGGATGGATGGTACAGGTGCGTGGCCAGAGGTGAAGCGAGGTTCCCACAGCACTGTGACTGTGCATGACCCTGTCTCGGGCCCTGCAAGCCGGAGGGGCCCAGATGCCCCAGGAGGAGAGGGAGGGGGACAGGGACAGGGTGCGTGGTGCCAGGACTGTGCCTGCTGCAAGTGTCACCAGCCTGGACGTTGCCAAAGCTGGGTACTGGTGTGCATTGTCTGCCCTTTACACAGCCAAAAAGGAACGTGATGGTTAGACTGAAACAAAATTATCTGTAAATGCACAGGCCGGGAATGCATCGGTGCCCGTGTTTGCATGTACCGGAACTAAACCCAAGCTCATGCTTTGCCTCAGGCAGCCTTTTCCTGTTCTCTGTGTAGCAGAAGGGTCCCCATATTCTCTATACAAGGGATAAGTTCTTTTCGAGGGAGAAATAAGGTGACTCCTAAGCACAGAGCTTTTGCCAAAGTGCTGGTGACTTTAACCTGAAGACTGCAAGCATCGAGGGGAGTTTGTCCTGAAGACCGAGAGTCGACCTAGCATGGCATTATGTCATGTATTTCCTTGATCAAATCAGTAAATGTTGATTCACATTTCAAACATAAATCTATCTGGATAAATCTTATACTGACAGAGAAGCGACCAATGCTTACTGACTTTCTTCAGAAATGCAGCTTTTTTGAGTCATTTAGCTTAAGATTTATGATCAGGTTTACTATGCTCAAAGTGTAATTTATATGAACAATGTATTAGCTCAACAGTAGTTTTGTTTTGGGTTTTTTGTTTGTTTCTTTGGTTAGTTGTTTTTTATTTCATTTGGTTGGTTTGGTTTGGTTTGTTTCCATTTTAGGGCGATAGGAAGTCTCAGTGGTAACATTTTCTATATAGTCTAAATGGCAATTAAAACGCAACGAACCAGGTTTTTTGCAGATGTGCACCACCAGCTGCTGTGGACTGGGTAACGCCAGCACTGGTGTGTGCAAACACTTCCTAGTCAACCATTGGGCATGCTGCTATTTCAAATAGCTAGAAGTATTAAAATTGGGTGACATGGGGCCTTCTTCCTTAAGAACTTCGGTACAGAAGCTGCTGCAGTGAACCCACCCTAAGGTTATGGATATTTTTAAGGCATAGCAATACTGCATATATTGCTATGTGCATCCAAGATCTGTCGCTAACAAGTTATCCACAGACAATGCAATTAGTTAAGGCAGATTAGCACAGGCAGGTCTGCAGTCCTCACCCCACAGAAGCACCTGCCACACTACTGCCCCACAAAATGGAGGGAATTCTTTATGTTATCACTGATGAGTTGCTCATTTGAGACATAGGTCACTGTTTTGTATATGTTGTCGGAACTGACCGAGGACTTAAAAATTGGATCAGGGGAAGCGGAACCAGACAGGTAGGTAGTTAGGAAAGCAGTCTGAGGTTTTTAGCTAAAATCTGCCCAGGTTTTTAACTGAATCTAACAACCCTTAATGTCCCAGTGTGGGTTTTGCAATGGATTGCGGCACTTCCACCGCTCGCAAACTCCATTTTCGGCGACTGCAGCAGAGTGCCAGGCTGGGGTAGCAGAAAGGGGAGGAATAAACCGCCCTAACGCCAAGCCTTTACACGAGCGCCTCGGAATCCCCCACGGCAGGATTTGTTCCCACTGCACTGCTCGCAGCGGTCCGGTGTAAACCTCTGCCGCCGCCCCGGACCGATGTGGTTCTTCAGCAGTGTGTGTCCTGCAAACACGCGCAGGAGCGAGCGGGCTGGGGCGGGCCGGGGCTGCCGGTTCTCCCTGCCGGCGGGAAGGCACCGGGAGGGCTGAGGAGCTGCGCGGAGCGAGCAGCGGCGCGGAGAGGAGCGGACAGGGGCGGAGTGGGTGGTGTCTACCGGCTGAGCGGTGTCGGGTGCGGAGCGGACGGTGTTTCCAGGCGGGTCAGTGCGGAGCGCTGCGGAACAGCTTGAGCTGCCCGGCTGGGCGATGCGGAGCTGCGCGGGGCGGTGCGGGGCGGGCGGCGCGGTGCGGTTCCCCTCCCGCTGCCGGAGGCGGAGGGAGCAGCGGGGGGCGGGCGCCACCCAGCGGCTGGGGGTGGCCTGAGCCGCCGCGGGGGGGGACGGTGGGGGGGGGGACTAACGCGATTAAAATATTGATGTAATCGCAAAAATCGTTCATTAAGGCAATTTAATCTTTGCTATTAAATGTCCTTTCAATTCATTTGAGGTAATTAAGATGCAGTTAAAGTGATTAAATTCTAATTACTCATGCTAGGCAAAGAAATATTTGTCACGGTAATATGGTTAACTAAAGACCTAGCTAAAGAAATTTAACATTTACTTGAAATGATATTGAAGGAAAACTGTATGCTTTCCCCTGACTGATCCACTTAGCAACATAGTCTGTAATGGTGATGTCAGCTCACTCAAGTGGTTACAGATCCATCAACACCATAAGTTTGTGTAAAACCCAGAATACCAAACTGTTGAGTCAGCGCTCCTTAGTCAGATTGACTTTATTATTCTGAGGGCAGCAAATTGAGGTCACTCTTTTTAATACAGTGCACAGGAGTGAGATGTTTACCATTCAGTCTCAGCTGGGATCTATATGTTGGTAGGCTGATGTCATTCTGCAAGCTTCCTATATAGAAACACATGTTTATCTCTTTTCATGTTATGAAACAACAAAAGAGGAGTATTGCCTGGACTTTATGGCAGAGAAATAAGATACGGATCAAGTGACGTCTTGAGTGGGTGGATATACCTGCACTCTAAACAGAAATCACTAGAGAGACAAGTGCAAACTGCTGAATGATGCTGGAAGCAATAAGAAATAATTTAGTGTGAGTTCAGACATTTCAGAGTAGCCCATACTTTTTTTCAGCTGAAAGGGTGAAAGTTTTGGGGAGCAACCAGTGAACTGCGTAACTCATGTAGGCTTTCATCACTGATGTATGAATGGCCTTGTCCTATGGTACAGTGAAGCTTTTGGGTATGCTCTTTGCAATGTTGACCACTACCTGTTACAGTAGGAACATGAGGCTACAAGCTGCCCTGATGTGCAGAGGCTCTGTCTCATACAGCACCTTTCTGGAGGGATCCTATCTCTCAGGTACCTTCAAATGCCCCAGTGCAGCACAGGGGACCACCAAGTATCAGAGTGAATGCGGTTATTCATCCAGGCCAAAAAGATTCACTTGCTCGTTCATGTGGCAAAGTCTGCCCTCAGGTAGTGTGTGTCTTACAGGCACCTTATCTTGGTCTCATATTCCCCCAAATATGAAGTTTTGATAATTAGGAAAGTTTGTGTGTCTTTCTGCATGCTCCAGAGGTGTTATTCACAAGATAAGGATGTAGATTATCACTCATTATTATATATTATCATCACCATGAATTTACCATAAACTTTTGTCTACTTGCTCCCACTGAGCTGTTGTTGCCTACGTGATTAGAACTACCTCTGACAGCCAAAGTCTTTAAGGAGTTTCAACCTCCTATGGAAATCCTGCTGCCTTTTCCACCCAAAGGTAAAGCCCCCTTCAGAAGAATATCCTCCAGGATATTCTCTAGCTTGTACTACTGAAGAGTTTTCTCTCTCTAAAAATGTTACTGGATATTTTGTGATGTTTCAAAATTAGAAACAGACGCTTTAGAAAGAGATTCTCAGGGTCTTAGTGGGTACAGTTCATACTGTAGCTGAGGCAGGTCGCAGATTTTATAGACCTGACATGAGTCATGAGAAAATACTTGTAAGGAGAGAATGTTAAAAAGTGTTTTTTTAATGTCTCTAAGACACATCCTGTACACAATGAAGTTGGGATAGGTAAAAGGCTAGGCTTTGCAAGAGGAAGGGGAAAAGATGATCATCACAAAACTTCTGAGAACTCTCTCAAGTCAGTCTAAAATACATCTCCTTGTCTCTCTTGTGGTCCATGTGAAAATACAAGGCTTTTGTTGGCCCTTCTTTCACAGGATCACAGAATGTCTTTGGTTGGAAGAGACCTTCAAGGTCATCTAGTCCAACCTTCAACCCAACACTGCAAGCTCACCACTTAACCATGTCCCTAAGCACCAGGTCTGTATGCCATTTAAATGCCTCCAGGGATGGCAACTCCAACACTGCCCTGGGCAGACCATTCCAGTATTTGATAACCCTTTCAGTGAAGAAATTTTTCCTAATTTCCAGACTAAACCTCCCCCTGGTTCAGCTTGCATCCATTCCCTCTGGTCCTGTCACATGTCACCAGGGAGAAGAGGCTGTCCCCCTCCTCGCTCCAGCCTACTTTCAGCCAGTTGTAGAGTCATAAGGTCTCAGCCTCCTCTTCTCCAGACTAAACAACCCCAGCTCCCTCAGCCATTCCTCATAGAACTTGTGCTCTAGGCCCTTCACGAGCCTCATTGCCCTTTTCTGGACATGCTCCAGCACTTCTGTGTCCTTCTTACAGTGAGGGGCCGAGAATTGAACATAATATTCAAGGTGTGGCCTCACCAGCGCTGAGTACAGGAGGCTGATCACCTCCCTGTTGCTGCTGGCCACAGTGTTTCTAATACAAAGCCAGGATGCCTTTGGCCTTCTTGGCCACCTGCATGCACTGCTGACTCATATTTAGTTGACTATCAATCAGTACCCCCAGGTCCTTTTCCAGCTTGCAGCTTTCCAACCACACATCCCCAGATCTGTAGCTTGCTGTGGGGTTGTCATGGCTCAAGTGCAGGACCTGGCACTTGACCTTGTTGAACCCCATGCGATTAAACTTGGCCCACTGATCTAACCTAACAGATCGACACACCCACCTAGCTTGGTGTCTGCAAATTTACTGAGGGTATACTCAATTCCCTCATCCAGATCATTAGTAAGGATATAGAAGAGAACAGGCCCCAGTACTGAACCCTGGGGAACACCACTTGTGACAAGCTGCCAGCCAGATTTAGCTCCATTCACCACCACTCTTTCAGCCTGGCCCTCCAGCCAGTTTTTTATCCAGTGCAGAGTGTATTAATCCAAGCCTTGTGCCATAAGTTTCTGAAGGAGAATGCTATGGAAGACAGTGTCAAAGGCTTTACTAAAGTCCAGGTAGATAATGTCCACAGCTATTCCCTCGCCCTACGTTGTTGTGGAAGGAGCTCAGGTTAGTCAGGCAGGACCTGCTTTTCATAAACCCATGCTGACTGGGCCTGATCACCTGGTTTTCTTGTATGTGCCATGTGATGGCACTCAAGATGACCTGCTCCATAACCTTCCCTGTCACTGAGGTCAGCCTGACAGGCCTGTAGTTCCCAGGATTATTCTTTTGGCCCTTCTTGTAGATGGGCGTTACATTTGCTAGCAAATACAATGCTCATGAACAGTAAGGATGAGAGAGTCCTCAAAATTAAAGCAGTCCAGTGAGGGTGGTGGTGAAGACTCCAAAGCTCAGTGCTGAGTTAACCTTCTGATGTGGAGCAACTAGAAAGTGCATCCTCAGGCAACACAGAGCTGAGCCTGCGGTTGTGAGAGATCCCCAAAATTAACATTTTAGCTACGAAATGGTTTTCTACAGGCTCCTTCTGTCTGTAGTGTCCATCTCAACCTTCCAGCGATGGCACTAAGTGGTGTCAAATAATGTGCCAAGTGTGACGGAGTAGTGTGAATCTGCACTTGGGGAGATGAACCAAGACCACTGGCTCCTCTTATACAGGTCACTTGATTGCCATCAAGTAATAATGGCTTGTGGTCAGCAGTGACCTGGTCCAAAGCTAGAAATGTGACCTTCACCTCAGAGTGAAAGGCCCCATATCCAATTGCTGATGTCCAGCACATGGTCTGCTCTCCATGTCAGCTAGGCTCTGAATTCAGTATGACTGAAGATGTTACTGTGCAGAAGTGTCTCCTTATTGCTGGTCTGAACCTTCTCTGTGTACAAACAGAAGAAAAAAGGGTTCACTGTAAATGGACACCCACTGGTGTGCTTTGGCTTCCTCCTCCACAGGGTGAGAAGACTCATGCCAAAGCACTCACGGGACTGTATGCTTCCCTTACAAAGGGAGGTGTAATGCTGTGCTGTGGTGGTGCACTCGGGCAGGTGTGCTCCACTCTTGCTTCCCTGTGTCCCTCCTCCCTTTCCAGCCACTTTGTATTAGCACAAACCTAGCTGCAGACATTGTGTGTGCCTGTCCTAGAGCTATGGGAACTGCTGCAGGCAGCTGGTGAATGGTCTGACCCTTGGAAGATCATGGCCACTGCCTCAGCCTGTTGGTGTGCATGTATGGGCACAGCTTTCTCAGTGCCAGGTCTGAAACCCTCTAAATTCACCTTATTCTTCCTCAGCACCTGCCACTTTCCCATTCTGTGTCAGACAGCATGTGCTTAGTGATGGCAACACGGTGGGCCACCAGCTGAGCTATACCACCAGCTATACCTCTCACAGTGACAGTATTCCTGTGCCTTCAGAACTAGCCAAGATGGGATTTTCCTAAGTAGGATTTTCTGTTGTTGTTTCCCCTGCTTCAGTGCCAACTTTCCCCCAAAGCAGTCAGGAGAACCTGTGGTGGTGTTGTGTTATGTGCCCAAAACAAATAGTCAGAAAGCAAGTTTTTGAAAGTAATACCAGTTTAATTCTTTGCTTCTGGTTTGTGTAAAGGAGAATTCATGTTGGCTAGATACAACTAAGCACACATGCATGCACTAAGTGCTCCTGAAAATTGATTTATGGTAATCATTTTTTTTTTCTGAAATTTTAAAAAGAAATCCACTCTCTAGGGATGAAAGACTAGATCAGGTGTCAGGGTTAACACCTGAGCTTACTATAATCTTGACTTTTAGACTGACAGAACAGTGTAGTTAACATCACAGGTGGGCGAAATACTCTCTTTGCTATCTCAACCTAAAGATGCAATTAATGTCTTTCCATAGGTGACATGATCCGGCTCACACCCCCATCAGAGCAGGACTGATCCTGCCATGCTGCACATAGCTGGGCCAGCCGGGCACTGCAGGAGATAGCTGGTGGAGCTGCAGGAGTGAGGTCCTGGTTCTATACCCCACATGGGCAACTGGGCCTCAATGAGACCTTACACGCTTTGGCAAGTTACCTTGGCCAAATCCCTTGGGTGACTTAGAAGGAAAAAAGGGAGACAAAATAGATTGATGGACTGTATCAGGAGAATTGCAAGTGTCAAAAATATCTGTTGCTCAGGGCAGAGGAAGATGGAAGTGACTGGAAGAGGCCAGAGTTCAGCTGTAGATTTATAAGGCTCCTTCTGACGCTGATAATAATACTTTGTCATATCTGTATGTCTGTTGCCAGAGTCACAGTGTCTCTTTCTTTACCCTCTGCTTTACTTTTTTCTTAACTAGACTTTCTTAAGGCTTTTTCAAAAGGCATCACAAGGAGCATTGCTCAACCAGAGCAGCCCCGAGACAAAATGCAGAATAAGGTGTGTAATAAGCAATTTTGAAGACTGGCTCTAGTGTTTTGGTTTGTTTTGTTTTTTAAAAAAAGGTTCTATTTTGTGTCTCTGAAGCCTCTGACTTCAGTGGACACCCATGCCATCATTAGAAGAGGACTTGCTCAAGCAGGCATAGCTACTTTGTCTTAGTGTGACATGGGCTAAGTGCAGGCTGCTGTCACCAGGCTGGACAGTCACAATTTTTCAGCCCTCACAGTGTGAGCCGGCCAGTCTTTGTGCCTGCTCCAGATAGACTGTCATGATGGAGCAGATTTTGTCCCTTGGTGTACATTTCTTCTCTGTCAAGCTGGAAGGTAAAATTTATTATTAAAATTGATTGGCTCCAGTGCAGGGAAAACGATCATAAGGAAACTCTATTACGGTTTTTCATTATCACCATTATTTATTTTTAAGTGCTATTAATATTCCTGAGTCTAGACAAGGCAGAAGATGAGAGGTGGTATCCACCCTTGTTGCTCACAACCCGAGGTCTGGTAGTACTGCCTGCAAGGGCTCTTTGAACAGTTAAGCACATTGGGAAGTTTTTGTCTCAAGCTGGCAAATGTTAATGGAGTGGAGCTGAAAGTGGAACATTTCCTGAAAATGGTGTTCCCAGTCTCCCCCAGGTGGAAAAAAGGCTCTGGAAGCAATGCTGGGCCGAGACAGGGTACGGGAGGATCTGGAGTCCAAGTGGGCTGTGCTGTGCTGCCAGGGGCAGTGGCTGCTTCAGTGTCACCCTTGGGGTTGTGCCGTGTCTGTTGAGGATTGAGCCTGTTGCATATGGGTCTTGCGTGTCTCACATAAGGCCCCAAATTACAACTGAAACAATATCTCACTCTCCTAAATCAATACATCGTTAGTCCCTAATTCCAAGTGGAAGAAATCCATTCTTGGATGTGAGGACAAGAACTGTCTTATTTCACAGGATAAACTAGAGCTGATTTCCACCTGTTCCCACTGGGTGTTGACCAAGCCTTAGGAAACCAACAGTCCCGCATAATGGCTTGTTGAAAAATAAAGTGTGTGCAGGAGGAAAGGATGGCTCCCAGCTTCTCCAGGGAGAAGAAGCCCACTCTGATGGGCTTCACTGAAGTTTTTTTTTGCAAAATATTAAAATTGGCTTGTTTCTATAATAGACTAGATGGGGTTTATTTTTTCTGACCAGCAATGAGCACTTGTTTCTCACCTCTGTGATGTTACTGGCAGTAATTATGAGGTTTCTTATACAACTGAGGTTGAGGAAAAGTCATGTTGTAATTCTTGGAACATTTTCTAAGGAAATAATTATTCAGGAATATTATGTTTCAGGAGATGAGAACAAGCTCAGGAAGACAACATGTTAAGCAAGTTAGTTTCACAACAGGCAGTTGGTTTTTTTATTATACTCTATGATTTTGAGGAGTTTGTTATTTCATTGTTAATATTAGTTGTTCACAAACATTACTAGTTTGTGATTGCAACCCCAGAGGTTTACACTGCTAATTGAACTAGCTTTGGATCTACTGCTGTGACTGTCGTTTGTGATATTCCCCCTGAAGCATTGCACACCGCTGACTTGGACTGCGCTATTTCTGTAGTTAGGATTTTGTAGTTAGGATTTTGTAGTTAGGATTCTGTGACAAACAATGATCTGGTGAAACAGTGATGAGTGATCTGATGAAACAGTGATCCAGGTGAAAGCTGGAATTTGAGTAGTCTGAAAAAGGAAGCTGTAAAGCAGTGTGAGCAGAAATGAAGGGTTAGGCATGGCAAGCATTACCTGAGCTTGGTTTTTCTCCTTTTCTGCATGAGCCTGTAAGCAGAGTCAGAGCTGGAGGCTCAGGTTGTTATGGGGCCAAGCTTCTGCATCTGCTTTATTGGGAACTTCTGATTATCAAATGGTTAGATATGTATAAAAGATTGAGATGCTGTTGATATCTTATTTGTTCCTCATTTTTAACATTTTTCAGTAAATAAGAGACTATTCTTGGAAAAGTATTTTTAACCCTTGAGTTATCAGTGTTAGCTTTCATTGGGGATGCAGAATTATTTTAATAGTCACTGATCCCCATGCTGAATTCAGAAGCCTGACTTCAGTGGGGGGGTTGCTTGCCTGAGGAAACCTGTTTTTCATCCCAGAAGCTCCACAGTGTTACAGAGCTCAGGATATAATTCCAAAGTACTTTTCAAAGGTTTTCAGATAAAAATAACTGTAGAAGATATGAGTTTGGCATCCCTGTCCATTTGATTGATGCGTCATTGCTTATGAAAGAATGTGTAGCTGGAATATATATTGTTAGGGAGCTCTTCAAATGCTTCTCCTCAGAGGGGGCTGAGACACGGGTGTCTTGGTCCCTGCCTACCTGGGCCAGCAAAAGGTGCCTTTGCATCTCCTGAATCCTGCTGTCAATCTGTGCTGTTGCTATTTCTCAAAGTACAAAAGGTAGATGGCTATTTTTATACATTCCTCGAACAATTAAACTGTCATGTCAAGGCTGGCTCTTGGTAGCAATAAAAGATGTAGGAAGGATCTTTGTGATTTGCTGCTTTCATTCCAATAACCACGGAATAGGTGGAGACACTGTCCAAAATTCTTCATATAATCAGCACTGATCTCCACAGAAATCAGGACTAGACAGGCACAGAGGAAGAACATTCATATTACCTTCAGAAATACATCTCTAAATCATCATTAAAGGAAATTGTCACAGAAAAAAACAGAAAACAGACAACTTCAGACTCTTTTGGAAGTGAGACAGAGCAATCTATCCTCCTAGGTAAACCTTTATCTTAGTGAAATGCTAACGAGATGAGCTGGCAGACAGTCAAAGGCTGGTGGGGGATCCGGGATTCACCCTCACATTCCATTGGATCCTGCCTCTTACGTGATCTGCAAGGAAGATTTTAAATTTCAAACGCCCTTTAATGTAGAGCAAAATAATGTTCTGAAAGGGAAAGAAGGGGTGATAGATGAAATAAGTTGAAATTCTATAAGGATGTTGTTCTTCATGCCAAAACATGGTTTATTTTCTTCAGAATGCATAATCATCTGGCCTGCAACACTGTAGTAGCATCCTGGTTTCTCCCAGTTCCTTACTTCTGAGCCAATAAAAAGCTGCAGAAATGATAACAAGTAATGATGGTATGATTGTGTGAGATGGGCAAGGCTGACTTTATATCTCAGTGAATTTCCACTCTATGTCATAGGGCTATTACATCGCTAAATTCTGAACACTAATGGGTATTACCAAAATGTAAGCTCTCAATAATGGCATTTACTGAGTTTTAACAAACAATGACAAAGGTATTTTCTAAGTTCTATTCCTTATATTTTTTTATATCTTATAGTAAGTTAGAAAATTAAATGTCACATGTCCTGTTCAAATTTGGAAGCTGACATGAGTGGTTGTTTTTCCCTGTTTTGTTGTGTACTGTGTTCCTGCATACTCCTCTGCCACCCCTCTCTAACCATCTTCCCCTTTCTTGCAGCGTGCAAGAGGAAAGAACAAGAGCATGGGAAGGATAGAGGGAATACACCCAAAAAGCCTCGGTTGGTCTTCACAGACGTCCAGCGTCGAACTCTACATGCAATATTCAAGGAAAATAAGCGTCCGTCCAAAGAATTACAAATCACCATTTCCCAGCAGCTCGGGTTGGAGCTGAGCACCGTCAGCAACTTTTTCATGAATGCACGGAGGCGAAGTCTGGATAAGTGGCAAGACGAGGGCAGTTCCAATTCAGGCAACTCATCTTCTTCATCAAGCACTTGTACCAAAGCATGAAGGAATAACCACAAACTAAACCTCGGTGGAAAAGCTTTAAAACTAACTAACTAACGAAAGACAGACCAGGACCTCAACATAGCAGGTTTATACTTAGAACTATTTGAAAAAAATGTTATTTATAAGTCCAAAGAAACCAAAGACTTATTTCACCTGCATTATGACTTTGTTCTAAGACACACACTTTAGTAGGATGACGACTTGCAAAAAACGGAGAGGAAGAAGAAAGGGAAATGGAGGGAATGAGATTGAATACAAACAGAAGAGAAACAGCCCACTGGTCTTACACCTTCACCCACGATCATCTTCACTGTATTTTGCTGTTTAGTGTTTCGGAGCATAATGATTTCTTGTCAGACATCTCTTCAGATATGGCTCTTCATTTCCACAGCAATTGCCATGAAGGTGTATGGTGTATCTGTATTGCATACATGCCGGTGGTTAGGGACATAATCAGGGCTGGTCTTCAGAGAGGGTTGTGCCACGGCACGACCGACAAAGCATGGAGTCGTCGCAATTCATTTGAACGGTAGTGTGATTTTTGCTGTTTCATGGTTTGAACTTAACTGGTGCAATGCCTGGAAACAAGTTCAAATTAGGCAAAGGAAATTTTGAATGGTACCTAAACCAGTGCATTCTCTTTGTTTGTTAAGGAATGTTCAGATTTAAAAAAGAAAAACTATTCCATCCATTAAAAAAAAAAAAAAATCAACTAGCTACCAAAGAACACATTTAATAATTATATTGCAGGTATTTTATTGCAATGATTTTAATACTCCAAAGCTATTTTTACACAAAATGTTATGTAGAGTTATAGGTATAAACTAATCTAACTGTATAACACATAAACCTTGTAATCAAGACTGTTATTTGCAATTAGTAAAACCACATTATTGTTTCTTTCCATTTGACTGGCAAGAAAGAATGTTATCCAAGGAGACTGCAGTCCCTGTCAGAACAGAGGTACTGATAGTGGGATACTGCTTCCCTTTAAGTCAGTAAGCCTTTTTATCATCGACTTCAACGGGAGTAAAAAAAGGGGCCCTTAACAGCCATGTGTAAGACAGTGTGGTAGTTACTGTGTGTGTATCCCCTTATTGCACTCTCCCAGTCTGATGTTGCTGGAAGCCCGTTGAACAATGCTCTTTGCAAACCGTGTGCTGTGTGTAAATGCAGCTCAGCTCTGCCATCTAGCCTGCAAGCAGGAGAACTGAGGTATTTTGTATGCAAAAATGAAAAGAATTGTGAAATGTTAAACCACAAGGCTCAGCATTTGATCAATACTCATTGACACCAGTGAGGTTTTTTTTTACCTATTGACTTTACTAGGCAAAGGAATAGCAATAGCCTTGAAGGCTTGTGGTCTTTTTCTATTGAAAGCAGTGGTACAACATCAGTTAATGCTGGTGGGAAGAGCTCCAACAGGAGCTCCAGTATTGCTTCTGGAAGGCCAAGTTGTGGTGCCTCTGAAGTCAACAGCAAAATTCCCATGACACTGATACAGCCTGATGTTCTGTGGCATTGTTTCTGTGTGTAGCAGGCTCAGCTTTTGTCCTGTGCATTCTTTCTTGCTCATCTATTAATCAGGATAATGCATGAAATAGTTTTAAGTTTGTAACTGAAAAGCTTTAAATGTTCTGTTAGTAACAGACCAGTAGACATCATCCCATTCCCACTCTGATGAAATTAAGAAGAAAAGTGTGTAACATCTGCATATTAAATTTCAGTGTAAGGGGAAACCAGACTTTAAAAAACATATAGGTGCCTGTTAGATTTCTAACTGGTATTTCAAATTACTGTAGTAATTCTGCTATTAAATTCCCAAGTGGCCAGATATGCAGGTATAGGCACAATACAAGGATTAGTAGAAACAGGTAATCTTCCTTCTTTTTTTTTTTTTTTTTTTTTTTAAAAATTAAATTTAAGGTAAACTAGAATCCAACAACCATCAACAGCAGCAGATGCTTGTTTTGGGGATGGAGCACACTTAAAATTCTAGCAAAATAAAAGTTAAGCAACTTTCTAACACCACTTATTTCCCAACAGGACAGGGTCTAGGCAAGATTCAGGGTATACAGTTCATTTCAAGTAAGTGTTTAGAATACAGCTGAAACACCTCTTTATTAAAATAAGGTGAAATAAACACGAGGTTTTTGGCACCATTTCTCCACATTTCCATAAGTTAAACCCACTTTAAGACTGACAAAGCAATTATTTATGAAAATGTAATCTACTCTGTGAGTTTTTCATTTCTCTAGCTTACCTTAAATTTTAGCAAGCTTTCTTTTAAAGTGTTCCATCCTCATGGAGACATAATTGGCATGAAAGCATTAATAAGCTCATATAAAGTATCTTATGAATTCAGTTTCATTAGTGTAAGGTTAAAAAAGGACAGTCAAAACTAACATTTTAGGGGTTTTTTTTCCAGCAAAACACTGCTTTGCAATGTACCTATAGTTTAGGAAAAAAAAAAAAGCCTTATTTATTTAAAACTTGAGAATTTAAAAATGCAGGGAAAGTCAAAGAACATTGCAGCATTTTTTAGTATTTCCATTGTATTGTCTTTAGAGACTACTTGCTGAAACCAAAGAGAACTTTCATACCAGCATTAAATTTGCACCCAATATGCAATTTCAGGATGTCTGATACACATACATGCAAGCCCCTGAGTAGCCCTGTGTATATACACATGCACACATACTTTTTTGCGGGGTGTGCACGTGTACATGGACACGCATGTATCCACACACTAAAACTTATGCACAAGTTATAGACTTTAAGTGTTTTGGGTTTTTTACACGTCTGTTTAAGTATATATAAACCTTTTTTTTTTTTTAATAAGCCATTAGGAACAAAACCACTCTTCCCATAAGCAATATGCACCTCCTACTCTGAATGGGCAAGGAACACACTTCTCTTTAATTCCTTTCAAAACACGAAGCAAATTAACTATGTAACTGCTCATTCTACCTGTAAAGCTGTTTTACCTTTGTGCAGACTGCCCGGCCACACTGACTGAGGCATGGACAGGTGACCTGGTGCTCCCTGGCTTGGATTGTTGTTGTTCCTCAGCAGGGGAACAACAGGGAGCTTCTTTCTATTGCTGCACTTAAGCCCACGCAGGACAGCCTCTCTCTACTGTATTAGTGTTAGTTTTTTAGTTCCCTTCATTCCTGACAAAATGGAAATTAGATTAACAACAAAAAAAACAAAACAAAAAAAAAACCCCAAACTAAAAATCTGCCAGGAAGGGTTAGGAGAGGAAGCAGAACCTGAAACAATCTGGGAGCATCAGCAGATGGAGCTTCAGACAAAGGTGACTCCCCAGGCAAGAGGGTATGAGGAACTGGCTCATAGGCTGCATCGAAACCTGACCACAGGGACCCATGAGGGGAGGCTGGCCAAGAGGTGAACTATCCACATCCATCCCCATTGTAAATGACATTATTAACTTTCCAGAAAAACAAAAACAAATGAACAAGCAAACAAAAAACCATTCAGACTGACCCATGCTACTCTGTTAGACCCCCACATTGCTGTCCAGGGGCCTCAGCCTCCTCTCCTTACTCAGGTAAAGCAAACCCAATAAGAGTGAGCGAGACAGCAACAGGGCTTTTGCTTGAGAAGTTGCTCCTGTTTCAACTGATGCCAGAGGCAAATTCACAAGCAGCCAAAGTGGCTGGGGGTGCCCAGGTGCCCCAGAATGGGAGCAGCCCCAGGGCTGCCCATGGGTACTGCTCTTCTCCTGAGAGAGATGTCAGGATAAGGCCATGGTGACTGCCACTGCCCAGAGGGCTCAGAAACACTGCTGAGCTTATACCAAAGAGTCTTAGGACACCTCTTCTTACCTGAGTTGGAAAAAAGGCTTTTTGCCCTGAAAGATGGTTCTTCTTTCTACTACTCTTCCTTCTATCTTACTTCTCTTCCTCCTCCTTTGTACATAAGGATGAAAACTATGCATTTAGCAAACAAAGAGAAAGCACTTACCCTTTTCTATCTCGCTGCGTTTGGGTGCATTCAAAGGCCCAGGGGCTAATTTTGAGACTTTGCTTAGCCTCCTGGTTTATTATTGTGGTGTGGTTAGCTTTACAATACATTTGGTAACTATTTGCTAAAGACAAAGAAGCAAAAGGTAAGGAATAGCTACTTTCACATGTTTAAAAAAAAAAAAAAAAAAAATAAGGAAAAAAAAAAAAAAAAAGGTAAAAAAAAACCCAGTGTGTAAAGATCTACTATTTATAGTGTGAACCAAAGACGCTACCTCACTCGATTTCCATTGGTGATTTTAATCACGTTGATGATACCAAAGAATACCAAAGATTTTTCATGCACGGCCTCAGTCTGGGAAGGGAACTCATCCTCCTTACTACCCCCATCCCCCCAATCCCCCTTCCTCACCTTCACTCAGTGTATAACCTTGTCTTCAGTCTTAATGGTAATGCTACTAACCTTATGAATACCTTTCTTGCTACATCTGCTACTACTATGTTGATAAGGATAATAATAATAAAGTTCTAGGCAAACATGTTGCAAACTTTGTAAACTCATAGGACGAGTGCCTTGCTTGAACCAAAGTGTTAAACCGCTGTTGACCTCTTTATCTCTCACCTTATACTCTTTGAATACCTCAGCCTGTTAGAAAGGCCACTAATGAAAAAAGGAATAATTCTTCACCGTGGTGCTTTTTGCCGTGCAACCATGCAATGAAACTTTCTTTGATACCAAAGGAAAATGTTTTTTTCCACTTTCTTGCTGACAAACCAAAGGTTCCTTCTTCTTTCCTTCAGAGCAGCTTGAGTCCCTCAGCCCAGACAGGCCGTGCATCGCTTTACCAATTCCTCCAAATACCTCATAGTAATAAATCTTTAGGGTTATGTTGTATAGAGAGTCTATGTGATAAGGCAGAACTTACTAGTTTGATAATAGTTAAGGTTACTTAAAAAAAAAAAAAGCTTTATAATTCTTATTTATTTTGTAGGGGTTGTTTTGTTTATATATTCCTTTTATATCATTTGGTTTGGGTTTGGGTCTCTTCTTTTTTCCTTTTTTTTTGGCAGAACTTCTCTGTTATATTCAAGGAAGATATTATTCTTGGGAACTTTCAAAGTGGATAAATATTACTGTTTGCAATGAATGCAAGAAAGGGAAACGTGGCTTTGATTTATTTTGTTTTGACTAGGATGCTTTGTGTTTGCTAGTTGATGTTTTTTTCACAGGGTAAAAGAAAAAAATATTCTCTGCTGTGATAAATGGTTCCTATTTTTTCTCTATAATGTGCTGTGATTTTTAATTTAATTACATTTTGTATACACTTATTTAATCACTGCTTTAATTTATGACTATGTAGTTAAAAAAAAAATGTATATAGTAGATTCAAAAATGGCCAAAGCTTTATGTTACAATCTTTTCATTCTTGATGCCAAGATGAACTAAAGGAGAGTGCTTCTCTTGACTGCAGGGTGTATCTTCAGCCTTATCTTGGCATGCACTTCCACCTGTGTTACAAACACTGCCAGGTTATCCCCCCGGGCTGCCCCTCCCCCCAACTTGTACATGCCAAAATGAGTGTTTCAAGGTAGTACTTTTGTTATTTAGAAAGCAGAAAGGCATTATTAGTGTGTTTTTCCTTTAATTTATTTTTCTTTTTCTAGAGAGGTTGCTTTGTGGGTGAGACCCACGGATCCAAAGAATTTAAAAGTTGTTTAATGTTTAAAAGCACTGGCATTTGTGAGATACTTTGCTGAGTTTTTGTTTTCCTTCGCCCTTCGCACGGGTAGCGCAAGTAGCAGGCGTAAGCCTTGGGAGAAAAGCTAACTTGAATTTGGAAACCTTGCTCACAGAAAGGCCTTCACCAGCCCCGCAAGCACTTCAGGGGTTCTCCTCCCCGGATGTGCCAGGGATGGCTGAGGGGCAGCAGACAGTGGGATGGTGTGAGCCAGCCTGGTTTGGAGAGCACCCAAGGGCTTGGGCCACCTGTGGGCCACCACCGTGTCACCGGCTCTCCAGCCAGGGCCCCTCCGCAGTGCCGGGCCAGGGGCAGTGGGTGCAGGCAAGTCCCTCGGGAGCTGCAGCTGCACCCGGGCCCCGGGACCATGGCAGAAGTGCAGTGTCCCAGCCGTGGGCAAGCATGCAGGGCCCTGTGTGGTATCCCTTTGAGCCACACCACAGCTCCAGGGAGGAAAAAGCAGTTTTGAGTAGAAAATAAAAAACAAACGAGTACTGACGATGACAATTCTGCAAAGCTGATGATGGCATCATGGCACAGAAAATAGGATGCCACTCGCCTGTATTTTATTTTGCATAAAGAATAGATTCTGTTTCAAGTAAATGTTGTGTACTGACATGGTTTGTGACGGCTGTAAATATTTCCTTTCCCCACACAGTAGCTGAGCTCCAGGTGTACCTTGGTTTCCTTTGGGGGGATAGCAGAGGGGTGGACAGAAGGAAGGACGAGGGTAGGGTTTCAGCTTTTGGTCAGAAAGTACACTTTCTAGGTACATTTTTGTACTTCAAGTATTGAAACAGGGCAATAAAGACGCTCTGAAATGCAGGATCATTAAATGGTGTGTTGGTAATCATTGGCTAAATGTCTGCTTTTAATACACAAACTAATGCCACGCAACGAGTTAAGCTTCACGTGGAGGGGGGAGACAAAGTATTAGTCTACGAATCCAGAATAAGCCATTGAACACTGGACAGAACTGTATTGAGGGAGACATGCTTTTTTTTCCTGTTCTGGTAGTCTGATTTCTCATGGTCTGTTCTGCATTTATTGCATCCTTACTGTGGAAATGCCTTAGTTTTGCAGTCTGAACCGAACAACAGTATTAAAAGAAAATAAATGTTCAAGAACTGTCTTTTACTTGCTTTGGTAGTTGTCTTCGTAGCCCCCTGCCCACAGTCCCGTCCCAGCTGAGCCGGAGCCGGCCTCCTGGCTGCCCCAGCCCCCTCAGTCCCCAGGGCCCCATCCCCTGCGCTGCCCCCAAGCCTCCCACCAGCTCCAGCCGCCGCCGCGCAGAGGGGGCGCAGAGACAATCACCGGTCCCGGGGCTCCAGAGGTAGGGAATCTTACAAAAGCAAGAAGGAGTTCTTCCAGAGCAACGAAACAAACCAAACCAACAAACAAACAAACAAAACCCAACAACAACAACCAAAAAATAAAACCACCAAGCAAAGATTTTTATAAAAGACAACTTTGTTGTCATTTTTAGTTGCCCATTAGGAAGCAGTAGTAGTTTATGCGTTGCATCTGCATTTCAGACTAAGTGATTATTGTACCTAATTACGGTTGGTTGCTAATATTTCCTCAATCTCTTAGTCAAGCACTTCTGTATTTTTTGTGTGTAGCAATGACAAGTGTAATGCGCTAGGCATTATTCTGTTTTGGTTACGAGTATCTCCTGTACTGCGTTAAGATTTCCTTAAGTTAATTTTAAGCTTTGCTACTGTTCTCACTTTATGCCGTGCAATATCATCTGCTGTGTTTGCTAAGAAAAAAAAAAAAAAAGAAAAAAAAAAAAAAAAAAAAAAAAAAAAAAAAAAAGAAAAAAAAGAAAAAAGCAAGTGATGATGTCATCATGCTTTTCAGTGTTACAATGTTTCAGCGTTACAATGTTTCAGCGTTTATGTAGTCACAAAAATGTAGTAAATAAAAGGTTGGATTTTCCAGCACTTTAAATTTAGAAATTTCTTGCCTCCTTTTGTTTCTCCTTGTACAGCCACAAAGCACCAGGTGGAGCTGAGGGGAGTGGGTGAGCCCTGTGGGGCAGGCTCAGCTCTCCTGGGAACAAGTGCCTTTTGGCTGTGTCACGGAAGGGACACCCGTGGGGGATACCCATGAAATGGTAACTTGGGCTTCTCGGCACTCCGTCTCCCCTCCTCCATCTGTGCTGGGGCCTGCAGCCCCCTGTCTCCAGCAAACACCCCTGTGCCCATCCGTGGCCCCACAGGCTCCTTGTCCCCCTCCAGGGGAGGCAAGTGCTGAGAGCAAAAGGCAAGAGTTGTTCATACCAGAGGCATTTCTCTAATTGAGGGGAAAAAACATTAAGAAAATAAGCGAAGCAAGTAATCTCAGTTTCCTTTATAGCGTCTAAGGGTATGGATGTCCCCAAACTAATTCACAGAGGTGTTTCCTTTTGTGTGATGGAGTCCACCTCAGGCCCACAGGATCAATATTTAATTGTTTAAAGGGATATTGTATTCTTTTCCTGTCACTGTTGTTAATGCCTCTGTGCCCTGTAATCCCACGGGGTCTTTTCCTGGGGATCTGATCAGAGAGATTACCCATCACTTGGGAGTGGTGGGAGGAGAGTCCCCAGACATAAAAGATTCAGCAATGCATTGAACAATTTTCTCTCTATCTCCTAATGAAGTGATGAAGCGTGTGCCTCAAAATTTAACAGGGGTTTGTGGCAAATTGGGTTGCACTGCTGAGAGGAGGATTAAACCCTCATCCCATAAATCAGAGCATCAGCTACATTTATTCTGATGGATGGGGTGGACTCTATTGATGATATTTTATCTCTGGAAGTGCCTGCAGCCTGTGCCCTGACGTGCAATTTCTTTTTACTGCTAAGCCGAAAGAGGCACTAAGAACATCCATTTGGATGGCTCTCCTTAGCCTTGGTATCCCAGGACTATGCCAGAAACCAAAGCATCACCAGCAACTCACATCCAGGGCAAGCACAAAGGCAAAGGAGAAATGGGAAGCCAGAATGTCCTCTATCCCCAGAAGGATAAGCCATGGGATTTACTCTCTACAGCATCGTACCAGTCAGGCCTGGTATAACTCAGCACTGATTCAGGTCAGTAGCTCTGTGATACAGTGGCCAGGGTGGCACTGCCAAATGAGGGCTCCAGCACACCCTGCCCTGCGTAGCACCCTCACCTGGAAGAGAAAAACACTCCCAGGAACACAGAAAATGTATTTTTCTTCCATCTGGAGATGCCACAGAGGTTGAAGCCCATCAGGCAGCTGTGGGGACCATGTCCGAGGTTCTCCTTCCAGAGGCCAGGGGAGGACAACGGCCGACATGTGGACAAAGGCTGGCATAGCTGCAGCAGGTCATCTCACTGTGACCTCTGTTCACTGCTCCTGTCCCTCTCAGGTGAGTCACTTTTGTCATTAATCTTCCTGACTTTAGGACCTGGAGGGTGGCCCCTGGGATGTCCCCATTCCACGTGGTGACTTGCTGCCCATGTCCTCGGGCACCCCCACCTGCCAGGCGTGTGGAGGGAGTTACATTGGTCTCTTTACCTTAGCATGCTCAGAGAAGCCAGCTGGGCTTGCCACAGATGTCCAAAACCCAAACACAAACATGAGCTTCACAGACTTTGTTTTCTGAGCACTAGCAGAACTGAGGGGCAGGGATGGAAAGCACAGCAGTGCAAACCAGCTCCTCAACACAGTGACCAAAGTTGCTCTGCCCTCTGTTCCCCCTAGACCCTCTCAGGGACAAAGACAGCAGCAAAGGTGACATCTGGTTGCTGCCTTCATCCACCTACATGGCGTGAGGCCATTCTTGGTGGCATCACGGGCAGTGAAGGCAGCATAGGTGGTGCAGCATCCGCAGCCCCTGATTGCATATGATTAACACAGGCCGGTAAGGGCTGCCTAAGCTGAGCCTCATTCTCTCAGATGGAGAATTTGTGTCTGGTGAGGGGGTCTGATATCTTTGAAGGGGTGAATATGGGCTGCTTTGTGCTCAGATTTAAGTTCTTTAGGGCTTTGTGTTTGTATGTGCAGGGCAGTGATGACGGCTTACGTGTCCTTTGTGGGATGGGGCAGTGATGCTGTCGATATTACAAATTAACACTAAGTGCTGAAAGCCTAAAGTGCGGGCACAAGGGAGAGCTAATGAGGTAGGGGACAGAGGTGGAGAGGTGAGTTGGCTGAAGAGCTGGGACCTGTGCCAGGGCTCACATCCACGGCAGGGTCAAGGGGGCTCCCTGCAGGTATGGAGGTGTGGATGTCTGGAGACTGGGGCAAGCACTGAATGATTTGCTCCCCATTAGGGCATTATGAGCAGTGCTGGGGAAGAGGAGGTTGTGAAGGGTCCAGCCCCTGTGCTGGGGTGAGCTGGGCAGTTAGGAGACAATCCCTGCTGGGATGGGGATGGCAGTATTGCACCCATGCATCTGGGAGCCAGAGCACTGTTATTTATGCACAGGAAAAAGGCATTTGTAAAGAACAGTCTAGTCATCAAGCAAAACAATTTCCTTCTTGAGGGAAGTACTCAGAATTTGATTCTGTATTTTTGATTGTGCTTTTGGTACTAATTATTGTTGCTGTCAATACCGGGAGCGGAGAGATGCAGCAATGCACAAATTCAGCAAGAGAAGGCCAAGAATCAACTTTATTAATTTCTAACCCTGTTTTCTATCCCCTAGCCCCACAGGGTGATTGGTCAGTGATCACCCACCTCCTAGGGGGATTGGCTAAAGTCCTACAACACCCATTGCAAAATATTTTTCCAATGTACCATAAACAGGACTTAACAAAACACCAGGTGTGGGTCCAGCTTACACAAACCATCCTCCTGTTTCTCATAACTTGTGTGAGAAAGGCAGGGCTCTCGCCGAATATTGTGAGAACCTGAGAAACTCCCTCTGCTAGCAGCTTTTCAGCACCCACAAATTATCACTTAGGGTTAAAGATGATTGGGAAGGAAAATTAATCCTTGTTATCATCTTTATTAGGAAGAACTACTGCAATGGAAAATATAAACATTTCATGGGAGTGAAGTCCACAGTGGCTGCTAATACATAAATTGCACACAGCTCAGGTTATCAACTGAAAATGACTGGCAAAGTACCAAGGAGTGCTATTGCTCTGTGCCCACCCAGACTGTGTGCTCTACCTTGGGCATCTGCTGGTGCCCCCTCAGGTCACATAGGCAGACTGTAGGTCTGACTGTAGGTGTGACCGCTCTTTTGTTGTGGTATCCTTATGAACAAGACACAACCCAAAACTTAGCAACTGTGCCTTCAGAGCAGCACTGCTTAGCCAAGGTCTGCCTGCACACATAGGCTGTTATGTATATAAAAGGGTTAACAACTCTTTACCCTGGTAAGAGGGGAAAGGTTTTTGGATGTTTGAAAGTGGAAGCAGGACTTAAGCTGGTAGTTATTGGCCAGGCTACATTATTTTATGTGTCCATGGTCAAAGCTTTTACATCTCTGGTGTTACCTGCAGGCTTGGACTCCTGGCACTCTTGTTGCTGTCCCAGAGAACTTGTACTTAAGCTTTTCTCCTGACAGACAAGCACATGGTTCGAACAAGGTGCTTATGCCATTCCAGGCAAAAAACCCTGCTCTTCAGTGTAGTCTGACTCTGCCCTGCCATGCTTGGCATGAAGGGTCTGGATGAAAGGTAGTAAAATATCTTCCTATGAGCTTCTCTTGGCAGAGGATGCTTCCAAAAATTACTAGTGGTGTTGATCTGTAAGGAGCAGAGACTGGGAGACAAAAGGAAGGTTCATAGCAATGGCAGGAGGCTGTGCAAGACCCCTGCCCTGCAACGGTGAGATTCCTGTGAGGAACAGGAATCTGTTCCAGCAGGCAGGAAGCAGCAGCCCCTTCCCTGGCAGCGTGTGCTGCCCTGGGGTGGCTTGGCTACAGAACTAACTATGTTCCTTGCAAATGTCCCTGATGATGGGGGGACAAGGCTAGTGAATTACTCAAATTACTTGAATCTCCCTAGTGGTTCACAGAGATTCAATCTTGGCATGACATTAAATCAAGTCAGTGACATAGATCAAAGGATACTGCTTTAATTGCCTCGTTAGGCCACAGACATTATTAGTTACTCATTATGATGTGTTGATACCAGCATTCTCTGTAACATAGTTATGTACACTCCCTATCAGACACTTTTCTCATCAAACTGGATGTCAATACCTTAACATCTTAATGAGTTACAGTCAATATCCATTGCAGCAAAGCTCATTTTTCTCATGATTTCATCTACCCTTAGGGTTTTGATTAAAATGGCTTCTTTTTCCCAGGTAATTGATTGAGGATTTATGGAAATTCCACACAGGAATGAACACATGCTGCTACGCAGGCTCCAAAAACCTTACATCGTTTCCAAGTACTTTAGAGACTACAAGGGAGTTTGCCATTTTAATATAGATTTTGGATACTGTCGCTTAATTCTTCTTTCCCAATCACTTGTCCAACAATTTTAGCATCAAATAAAGTAATCAAAGTATCCAAGAGTGTATTAGGAAACTGTTACAAACAAATTGTCGGTTTGCAAAGGTCTAAGAGTAAGAGCAAGTGCTGCTGTGAGGTGAATGCTAGTTCAGATGAATGTGCAAGTAAGGTTTTTCTGATTTATTGCCTTGACAAAATATTAAATAATTTGCAGGAACATGAAAGCAGCCAGAACAAGCTGCAGTATTATTTCAGGCTCAGGTTCATCAAGTGTAAATCTGCAGAAGTCCCCAATTTTCCAAGCTAGGGGTGAGGCAGGATCACTGGTTGTAGTTTTTCCTTCTCCCACTGGATGGACTGAATCTCTGATTACACAGGGAAGGACAGACAGAATGGCCTTGCTTATGACCCTGCTTACACCTAAGCATCCTACTGCATGCAGCACCTTCCATTACCACAGCTGCACTGCTTTTGGCTCTGGGGTTTAACACCGACTGGTAGTGGCCACAGATTTGCTGTTACATTCTCTAGGTATATCCATGGGGCTTACTTCAAGCATCTTTTATTCTCTCCAACTCTCATGTGTCCAGGGCCATTTCTGTTGTGTGGTCTCTTCATTCACTTCCATGTCTTCTGCATCCAGGATGTCCTCAATGCTACCTTCTGCACTCTTTTGAACCTTGTCTGCCCACCGTGCAGCCACGGAGGAGGATGTGGGCTGAGCCCCTGAGGCTCCTGTACTTAACAGGTGGGAAGGAGGTGTCTCTGAGAGTTATCAGGGACCTCGGTCTAGTCACAAATTGCCTGCTCACTCTTCCTCTCCTTCAGCCTTTTGACGACATCATCCATGTGGATCTGGAGGGCTTTTCTGTGCTGAATTCAGAGTGTAGCCACCTCAGGAGCTCCATGCACTCTTAAATGTGTAACCCAAGGTGAAAGACGATGACAGAGTGTCAGGGGAAAGGGAGGGAAAATGACCAGAACCTGAAGCCTTGAGGCAGGGGAATGGTATTGCTGGAAGGACCCAACATGCACCACACCTCCTGGCCTTATTGTGAAGCGTACAAATCAAAATCTGCTGAGGCCAGAATCTCCAAATTGGGTAAAGTGACAGGCTCAAACCAGATGAGTGAGGATGAGCCTCAACTAGTGTCAAAGCCTTCCACCTGCATTACTAAATCCCTAAGGCTTCATCTTCTGAATCCCATGCTGTTCACTCTGGCAGCAGGTGACGTGGGCAAGGGCAGAGCTCTGCCTGCAGCTCAGAGTGGCTCCCCTCCTGTCTTGCTGCAACCCTCCCACTTTCACCTGCTGAGAAAAATCCTGGCTCCACGTTGGTCTCTGTTTGCCTGCCCTTCTGAATTTTCTTTGCCTGACATCTGAGTCCTTATGAAACATAAAAGTAAGCTACTAAAATACAAGTGGCTCTAGTAATTTTCTTTTAAATAAATCTCTGTGACACCTGACACCTCCCCTAATAACAGACCTAGGGCTACAGTTTGGGACTACAAAGCCACACTCAAACATACAGGAAGAAACAGCAGAAGTTTCCTGACTCTAAATCCTGGTTCCTCCTCAGGGTATCACAACCTGGGGCCTCCTCAGGAGCTTCCCTGAGAGCCAAGCTTGGATTGTCTGAAGTGCAAGTGATTTCTGGGTGGTCCACCCCCTCGTCCCTGGAGGATTACACACTGAAGTAAAGCAGCATGCAGTTACCAGCAGGACTGATTTCTCTGGTTACCAAACTTGTCTGGATCACTAGAGCCCCAAACTGAGTCAAAAAGACAAGAAATCTGCTTAGGAAATATTCTGGATGAAAGCCCAAAGGCTTTCAAAGAAAGGCTTGCCCAAAGAAGGGTAAGTCACCATCTTTCCTTTTTGTGCAGACCTCATCCTTGTGCTTTGCAAAGGCACAGGGAGACTTTGAAAATTAATTTTGCATAGGAACATGCAAATGAGGAGGAACAGGTAAAGATGAAGGTCGAAGCAGCAAAGGTAACAGAGGGAAAGCACAAATATTCAGAGTGCCTAGGAGAAGTGAGATGCCTGCTTCACACTTGAGTTAGGCAGAATGACTGCAGAAGGAGCTTGGGGCTCTGTGCCCAAGGAGGAGTTTCCACAGCTTTGCAGGGCTGTGGCACACGTGGAAGGACATGCAAGTGCCAGGCTCCTGGTTGCCCCCTGGCAGCACCCTGCAGCCAGGCTGGAGCTGACTAAGCTTTAAGCCATTTCTCAGTAAAGGAAATAAGCAAACTTGGAGGTGTCGGAAGTGGTAAGAGCCAGGCCCACTGCTTGGAAGGTGGCTACAGGGATGCCAACAGTAGTCTCCAGACAGGAAGAGCTTCTGTGCTTGGGATGCAAAGGGTGATGTCAGCCCAGAAGCTGCCCCATGGGCATTCCTTTGCTGGGATCACTTTAGCATTCTGCCCCTTTTTCTTGAGCTCAGTGTTCAGTTAGGTGTTGCTCATGCATTTGTTGCTGTAGCCTCACCACATCTTGCCCAAAACATACAGTCTCTGGTCCAGGCAGGCACTGCTGAGGGGGTGCAGGTCCTTCAGGATGTGCATCCCATACAGGTGGTACTCTGGGGCTGAGAGAGCCTCACATGTGCCAGCAGAATAAAGCCCCAACTTGGGCAGAGGTTTCTAGGTATTTCTAGGACAAGAGCACTGCTATGCTGGAAAGTGATGCTGGCTACTGCCAAAAGGCCTGTCTGAAAAGCCATCACTTCTGGGCTCACCATAAAGAGACACCCAGGCTGATGGTGTACTGGGTGCCTGTGGCAGCATGCACAGTCTGGGGGTGCAGGAAGGGGGTGGCCCTGCCCTCACTGCCTGCACTGATGCAGTTGGGCACCCCAGAGGGGTTTGCAGCGTGCCATGCTCTGAGAGGAAGCCTGAGCACATGTGTTCAGAATTGCAATAACACAGTTAGTTCAAGGGCACATCTGGAGAAGGGGCTGACCTCCAGCGTCTAATGAGAACCTTTTGGACACTGACTGGTGAACTGAGCTGCAGGGGTGGTGACACCAGTGGTTTCTGTGTCCCCCATTCCAAGGGCCCTAGTACTCACATTCATGTTCAAACCGACCTAAACAGTTCAGCAGCTACCTCTTTCCCATGCCAGGGCAGACACTTTGGAGTCTCTGCTGTTCACAGTAACAAAAAAGTGCAGTAAGTAAAAGTCAGAGTTGATTCCAGTTCCCATTAATATGCAGCTGTAAACTGCAGCACCTCCACAATCTCACCAGACTGCCTGCAAATAGCTATTTCCCCCCTAGGAAAGAGTGAGCAAATCCAACATACTTGGGACCTGGATGTAGGTTTACTGTAGCACGCAGGGACGGACTCTGACAGCACAGCCAATCTGGTTGTAATCAGAAGTCACTTTATGAAGTGCAACAGGCTGGATTTATACACGAGACAACACTGCTCACGTACCCAGGGCACTTCTCCTTGGCCCCACACTCAAACCCAGAGTCTGTCCATGCACACTTCAAACACTTGTAATTGGCTGGCCATTCTCCTGGGTTTCTTCCTTCAGCACCCTGTTTTTCTCCTCTTATCCTCCCGTTTTGCCAGGTGCTTCTGCTTTTCTCATCCTTAGTCTTATCCCCTCAAGGTCGGGGCAGTGTTGGCTGATTTTTGGCCTTGCAGGCCTTAGCAGAACTACTTCTAGCTAACAACTATTTCTGTCCTACTCTTATCAAGCCCTACAGTTTAGTGCCAGTTTTGTAAGGATCTCAGCCCCGAAGTGCTGTGTTGCTAGGTATGGAGGGGGTACATCGCTCCTCAGCACGCTGCCAGCTGCCACAAGCCCCCCAGCTGACTATCTGCCCTAACTAACACCTAAGATCACATCTGAACCTTCAACAGCCAGACTGGAGATGGAAAGGCACGTCTGTGTGATCAGAGGTAAGCTAGGCAGACCTAGGAAAAACAGGACTGAAGAGAGACACCAAAGAGTAGATCTGAGACACAATGGCTGCCTCTGAGATGCAGAAAAGAATCAGGGCAGGTCTGTGATTAGGTCTAACCAGAGCTGAGCTGTGTTCCGCATCCTGCTGCATGAGATTTTAGCTAGAGACAAACACCTGAGTCATCAAAAATGTTCATAGACTAGAAATAGCACTGTATACTGAAGTGTTGAAGAATTTCTTCTCGATGTGTTTAATCAAAACACATCAGCCTGGAACTTTGAACATCAAGAGTAAGCTGCATTGCTCCATTGCAGCATGCTGATGGGCAGCAGAGTTGCAGAGGCCGGTGCCCCATTGTAGTCCAGCCGACCAGGTTTCCTGTTGGGACATCACCTCCCAGAGCTTGTCCTGGCTCGGCTGACAATGCACCATGCAGGTAAGACTTGAAAGATGTGATTTTATTTTTAGGGAAAATAGTGGGTTAAAAAGAAAGTTCTTATTAAAAGTGAGTGATGGGAAACCTGTGGTGTTTTCCCAGCTGCCGACTAAATTGGCAGCATGGCTGTAGCATCTTTCTTAGGCACTATTCCAGCAAAACACTTGAATATGTGCTTAATTAAACCATGTGAGAAGTTTAAAGGGCTTGAAAGTATGCAGATAAATGCTTTGCTGGGGACTTAATATTAATGCCCCAGTTTCCCTTTTCCAGCATAGAGAAAGAAATATTTACTTCCCATAAAGAGTGCTGACAAGCTTAATTGAATCTTACTTGTAAAGTGCCTTGTGGGCCTTAGGGAAAAGGTGCTATAAAAATCAGAATATTTTTCTATGCTCCCTGGCACAATAGCACTGAGCTTTGTATCTTATCCTACTGGTGATACATCTCCATCTGTCTGACAGCAGGAGCAATTAATGTATATAAACCAAAAAAGGCTATTTAGAAAGCTTGTGCTCCATGTAATCTGTAAGCACCTGATGGACAATCCAAATCTACAAAGATGGAAAAATCAGTGGGTTTAAGAGGTTTTAGTGCAAAAATATGCAAGCATGAGACTTCAGAGCAGCCATGGGAAAAGGGCTGTTTCTCCAGTAATATATTTTTTTAATTCCTTTTTTATAGCTTTTGCTATTATTTTTCAGTTTTTATGGTCTTTTATAAGTTAGCAAACTGTACTCTAACACTGTTCTCTTATTTCAAGTTTTCTTGATTGGTTTGAAAAGAAACCAGGACCAACCTCAGAGAAAGACAGAGTTAAATGAAGTAAAGGGAACCACTGCCAAGGAAAGGCCTGTGTGTGAAGCCAGCATGGGAAAGGTTAGGGATTATTTTTGGAAAATCCAGATTATAGTTCAGAACAACACTGTTAATTGTGATTCTGCATTTATACATGTTGAAAATACCGTTCAGGATAGAGTATGCCAAGCAACATGCATTTGTCTTCAGGTTCACTACCATCAAGTACAGCTAACATAGGTATTTTAGATATTTTTAACGTGCTGTCTATTCATGCATTGAAATACAAGTATACTGTAATGCCAAAAGTGAATGAAAAGGTTGACCCTCAAACTGTCTCCCCAGATGAAAAACAAATGACTGAAAACATAAAGCTCTTCACTGGTAGTTGTTGTGAAACCTCATCTCCTGACTATATTTCTGAACACTATATTCTAACCAAATTCAATCTTTTTCCTTTTTTTTGTCTTCTTTCAATGACAAATGATACTTAAACTGCCACATAGTAAATATCGAGAATCATAAGTACTTCTTTGGCAATGTTTAATGTGTATTTCATTCACAATGTTACTAGGATGAAAATGAGTTTTAACAAAACCATTGAATACCTGACAAAATAATAATAGCAAGCCATGACAGAGTGATTTATTTAAGTTTTGTTCTTAAAAATATGAACATTGACAACTCCCCTCTCTGTGTATGTGTTTTTGCCGTGCCTTTCCACGATACAACCTCTTTATGGAAATAATATTTCCTCTTTTATGCAAGATGCAAGTGGCACACAATGGACCCTCATTACTCAACAGAGACTCTACATGCCATGATAAATAAATAATTAAACTCCAACTATTTCGGTAGGTAAATACTGGCTTTCTCACTCCCCTGCATAAAACAGCTAGTGTTCCATGTCTGGCAACAGTCTCCTCTGAGGGTTCAGTCTCATGAAGACCTCTGGAATAGAACCTTAATGCACTGACAAGACTGTTTGTCACCCCTCGGGACCATCCTGGGGCAAAGGGGAAGGGGATAGTTGGAATGTGAGTCCCCACCACCTGCTCTGGCTGCTGGGTTGGAGGGTGGAGGAAGTTTATAGCCAAATTACACATCCATCATCCATTTCTAGAGCTATAACTTCTGTACGTGCTAGGCGGGTATTCCTTTTCTTCTTCCTCCATGTTTTTTCTCTAGTTCAACTAAGCTTGGTTTTATGATAGTTGGCATGGTACATGGCCTGGAACTTTCACAGAAAGAGTCTAGAGGGATGAAATGCTGTTTAACTTTCACTGAAAGAGAAAAGAAATGCAGACTTTCCTGCCTGGGATGTTCTGGCTCCACAGTTTTGAGGTCAGTGATGGCAGTGCTTCTTTGGCAATTTCTAGCAACTGTGGGTTACAACAGAATTTGAGGGGCCAGTGAGGACCACCACTGTCTATTCAGAGATATCAGTCTTGCTCTCCTGTCTAGATTCAGTAGTTTATTTTCATCTGTAACTTAGTATGTTTTCCCCTTGTTTCCTTCACCTCTGATTTGTCCATTTTTCTCATTACAACCATACCACTGAAAAATATGGATTTCCTCATCCAAGAGAAGAGCAAGGGAACCTCTGAATTTTCTCTTCAACACAAACTGAGGCTTCTCTGCATGCTGTGGCAGCTCACGTACTTTATTTTATAAATATAATTCCTATTACCGGTTCGCTAGATAATAGATACGTAAAGAACTGATTGGCACCCATAGTACTTCTGGTGTTTGAGTAAAGATGCAAAATAAAGGCCAACACCTCAATTTGGATGTCATTTCTAAATCACTCCATTTGAAACTTATAAAGAAAGTTGTTTGAAGGGAAGAGGATGTCAATTAGATTGCGTGGCTCTGGCTTGTGTAATGAGTGCAGGCTTAATCCCTGCTAATGCTGTACGAGCATTGTTGAGAGGGTGTTATACAACTACCTGGAACTGCTGCCAGGTCAAGCTTCTGGGTGCCTGTTGTGCAGCTGGAGGAGACTGTTATCAGAAGGTGAAGTCCCACAGTGCGAACAAAAACCAGCGCTCCTGCTCAGTGCTTGAAATCTGCAGGGGGAAATGGAAACAGGAGCAGACAGGTAGCAGGCAGTGGGTGTGTGCTGGTGGTAGGGTTCACGGGTGCCCTGCAGCACACCTCAGCTGCTACATCCTCCATGCAAGCCTGGCCCACCTCAGCTCTGCATGACTGAGTATGCTTTGGCAGTGGATGGCTGTCACCAGGGCAAGTTGCCCCTGTAACGAGGACCCAGCTTCCAGCTTTTTAAACATAAGGGAGGTGAATCTTCATCGCCGTTTTGTTATCAGCCTTCTGAATTCAGTGCTAAAGTGACCAGAACCATGGAGGGAGCAGAGAAAAGCAACTTCACACAGTTTGTGACAGGAAGGTACCTGCCATAAGTTAGGGCATCCCTAAAGATTTTTCAGTCTATGGCAGCCTCCTAAGACAGTCCAGAGGCCAGGAGGCTGAAGAATGATGCTAAACAGGCCATGTATTTGTTGCTGAAGCTTTATTGCTGACAGCTGATAGCAGTTGGCTACTGGCTTTGGCCAGTGGGAAGAGTTGTCTCAATGACAGCAAACAAACAGGGGAAAAACTCCTCCCTGCCCTTAAAATCTGATCAAGAAAATGGATTCATAGCATGATGGGTTGTGACTAGGGCCCTGTCTTAGAAACGTGATCCATGAGTGCAAATCCCACATAGATCAGATGCCAGAACTGCAGTGCTTCTTCGACGTTTTGGTTCAGAAGGAGAACAAATGCGTTCTATACACACTTTTTTTTTTTTTAAGCAAAAACAATTAACTTTGAAACAAGGGCTTTAATTTCTAGCTCTCTGATGTCAGCTTTACAATGATGTATTTCTATAGACAGGTGGGGTCATTGCTGATTTGCACTGGTGTAAGCAAGAGAACAATTGGGCTCTGTGTTTTTCAAGCAGTGAAGCTCCTTGTGTTTTGTGCAAAGAAAGAAACTCAGTTAAACAACTTAAAGGGAAGATAAATTAACCAAGAAATTAATAAAGAGACAAAAGCAACATAAGCACATATACAGCTACAATGTTCCAACTCTATTGTTAGTTTAAAAAAAAATGCCTAGCATAATTAAGTAAAGACTGACTTTGATATAAATACGCAGAGTGATCGGTTGGGGTTTTTTTTTAAGTTTTAATAGACGTGAAGGTGAGCAATTTAATAACCTACTGAAATTTTGGTTTTTTTTTAGTATACATACTGTACTTTATTGTCTTTGTTTCAGATCCTTCAATGAATGTCAGCTTCCCTTCCCCTTCACATAATGTTACACAACATGAGAATAAATCAACCATAAAGATTAAAATTACAATTGATCTACTGTGAAAGTAGCAAAGAAAGCACTACCCAATATATCCTGACTTGATATCCTAGCTCCCTCTGTATTAAGAGTAGTTGACCTTTGTATATGGGTCAAGGATTTCACCATTGATGACATTTGCCAGGCACAGATTTTTTTTTATTATTATTTTTTTTACACGGTGAAGGGATTTCAGTGTTTAGCTTTTAATGCTCATTTTTTTTGCTATAGTTGTTATTATTCTGTCCCTTTCAGATAATGTGAAGACTCACAAAAAGAGAAATTGATTCAGTCTGGGTAAAATAAAGCTTGAAAACACTATGCTTGTGGTGAGAGAGGTAGCGTTGTGTAGTGGGTCTGGCTGAGCTGCTTTTCCCCATCCAGCCCTCGTGCTGCAGCACTGGGAGCTGGAGGGTGTTGATAACACACCCCTGTTATCACTGCCAGTGCTCACACGGCACCAGAGGATGGGGGGCAAGATACAGCCAACCTGAGCTGACCAGGGGGATATTCCATACCATGTGACGTCAGCTCAACTATAAAGGGAGAGGGCAGGAGGAGGATGGGGGGCATTCTGCTTTGTCCTCCAAGCGGCTGCTACGTGTTCTGGAGCCCTGCTTCCTGGACTCGGCCCGACATCGCCTGCGGACGAGAAATAGAAAATAACATCTTATCTATCATAACCCACACCCCTGTGCTTTGTGTCTTATTCTCTCCCTGCGTGCCGTGCTGAAGGGGGTCGGGGGGGAGTGATAGAAGGGCTTGGTGGGCACCTGGTGCCGTGCCGGGGTCAACCCACCACAGCTTGGTCTTTATCGGAGGAATTTTGGTGCATGAAGAGAGTGGAGCTAGGCCCATGACTGATGTAACTGACCCTGCCAATGAGTGAGGTGAGCCACAGCATTCTTCACTATGAAATATACAATTCCAAGACAGCAGCTAATTAGTGGAATTTTAGAGAATACTTTTTAGCTAAAAAAGGGAACAAAAATTGTGCATCAGTGAAAACAGAGTCTGGGTAATTTTCACATTTCTGTATTGAAAAATCAGTCCTGACGATTACATGCAGCCCATTCTGTTCAGTGCCTTTTCCTTTCATTAGTTACTATTAACATGTAGTGTATGCTGCTAAATGGCCATGAATATATTAGAAGGACTATGGCTAATAACTATGCAACTACATTTTTTAGAATGAGAAGATGGCAGTTTTGCAACAGCTCTGGCATTTACCTAATAAACACCAACTCATGGCTACTTTAGTAAATGATATGCAGCTTCTCTTGTAAATCTTGCATGTGGTTACATTAAATATTGCCTTGTATTTAACAGTGTGCTACATTCCTGCTCTACTATCTTTTAAGTCTAGTAGGAGTTGTGGCATTAATTTTGCCTGGGTGGAGCTATAGGCCGGACTTGTTGTTCCAGCAAGGTAATTGCTTCTCTACATAAATGAATTAACCTTTTCATTTCTAGTGCCTGTGGAAAGTTGTGTGTAATTTCAATGCACTCAGCAATGACTGGGATGTGCTGCCAACTTGTTGGTACAGTGCTAAACCATGACCCAACTGCTGTGGCAGGAGAAGGAAAGTGAACAGGGTTGGCAGAGGCATCAGAAGTTGAACTTCATGAATACATACCAGATGGACTTACACCAGGAATTAATTTGGTGCAATTACTTGTACAGCACTGTGCTGAAAATTATTGCAAGACAGACCAAGCCATTAGCAATAGAAAAACAGCATTGCAGACCTCCAAGCACCTCCTTCCAAGTGTTATATGCTCACTTTCCACTGAAATTAATAGAAATAATATAAATGTAGTGCTTGGATTCCTGTCATATTGCTGCAATGAGTAACTGGGGTATAGCTTCTGGATATATCTGCTTAAAAGTAAACTGAGAGTGCTGAGTGGCAAGAAGACCTAGATCGGAAACAGTTCTCGTGATTCTATTTTCCCAAAACCTCCTACTATTGGCAATATCTTGCTGTTTCTCTCATCAAACATGTATCTGTAGCTCCTGTTCATGCAATGTCAAGGCTCACTGTTGCTACAAAAACTTCAAGTTTTAATATGGAAATCTATAGATTTTCTGATTAATATTTCCATCAAGCTTAGCCCTGCGTAAAGGTTGCATAATGTTAGCATTCATCAATGAACTTGCACAATTCTCTTGAAAAGATATTGAAAAAAAAAACAAACCAAACCAATCTGTTTCCAGTCTAGAATGAATATTACAGGCACAGAAAAGACCTTCTTTGTAAAAGAGAATAATTTTCTTGTCTTTCAGAATTTAATCATCTATTCACAAGTACATTGTTTACTTTTCAGCGTGTTACTGCCTGATTAGTCAAGTGCTGATGCAATGAAACTTAACTGTTGCAATCTTAGTGAGCAGGTATCTGCTTAGATTGACATTTATACAGAATGGATGATTAGTCTTTTTGCAAACCTTGATGAGTGTTTATCTTTGTAATTCTCTATTTCCATTACCAGTCACCACAGCACCGTTCTTTTTTGGAGATGGTATCTAATTATGCATCACAGATCATTTACTAAAGGAGCACACAACACTTAAGAGATACTTTATAGGAGTTACTCTAAATGGAGGAGAAATTGTACAAGTTACTGTTTCCAAAGTGAACTATGGAAATGCCAGAAGGGCTAAATTTCTTTTGTCAAGTAGACCTGACTGTTAGACCTCAGTCTCTTTAAGAGCATCAGAAGAGATTCCATCCTGAGAGGTGCTAAGCTGTTGCTGCTGCCAGAAGAAAGAAGGTGTCACAGGGCATCTCATGTGATCAGGGGGATCAGGGGGACCAAGTTGCTTCTAACTAAAGGAATCTCCTGTATGTAAACAAGGTTTAGTAGCAAAGTATTGAGTTCAAGAAATTATTTCTGGTGAGGAGAATAAGCTTTTCTTTTGAGAGGAGTACAACTACTGCTCTGTTGTTCTCATAGTTCCCTCTGAACTTAGTCTTGGCCATCTCTCCAGTGAGAAAGTACTATTTGGAAAATAAAGGAATTTGAGAGCACATGGAGAACAAAAAAAACCAACCCAAATCAGATGTCATTTTACTCATTTCAAAAAGTGAATTTAGGAGGTAAGAACATAGTAACAGCTATATATTTTAACTTTGAAAGAGCCAATGAGTAGTGAAACTAAGCAATGGAGGTTTTTAGTAGGAACTGTATGAAAAGATAAATCCCTGTAGGTTAGCAAACACCAAGGTCTAGCTATAGACAATCTGTTCACTTGTTATGTTTGTCTTCAAAATATTTAGCACCTGGGCCATGACTTGTGTATTTCTGAAAAACTAAAATATTGCTATTTCTGCTCTGTTGTGGATCCTGATTTTCCAGTCATGGGACATGTTTCCTGTAGAAGTATTGACTTAATTGGCACATTTATACCAGGGAGAGCTGATGCAACAAAAGGTGAGCATCAAGCCCATAGGCCAACATTTTCAAAAATAATTATCTAAAATTAGGTGCCTAATTCCATAATTAGGAACCTGAGAAGAGGTGGACTGGTTTTTAAAAATGCTGTGGATTGAAAAATTCTGCTGAAGTCAATGGGAGAGGGAGGTGATTTTTCCTTTGAAAATCAGGCCACTTTATTTGAACACCCAGATATTGTTACAGGCTACTGTTGGACATCCTGGGTTGAAGGTTATCATTCCCTATTCCTATGTAAAACTGTATCAGCATGTACCCAGTACACAGAGTTCTCACCATGTAGTACTCTGTAGAAGATAATTTGTTTCTATTTTAATTCTCTTTCCAAAGTGGTTACTACTGGTGACAGTTAAATTACAGTTGATTCTTCATAGGGGTTTTTTTAGCACATTTCAAACCTGTTTCATTGCATACTGTATCTTCTAGATTATTGCTGACTGTCTTCATCCTTTGGCTATAATATTCTCACAGATGTGATGGCTTTATACCACAGAGGTGGCATCCATGTCAAAAGCAGTTGTGCCACATCACTTAATAGGCAGTAACTGTCTCCAGGAATCACAGGGATCTTGATCTGCTGCATCAGGCACCAAGTTTTTGTCAGATGAAGCTGAAAAGACACTTTGAGATATAACCTGAAATACCCTTGGTTCCAAGCTGTAGGGACTCCAATAAAAGTGTAAAGTGCTGACGTTCTGAAAGAAAACACAGTCATACATTTATCTTGATTTATTTTTTAATTTAGTATTTTTGAACTCTTCATTTCTATCTGAACAAGGCTTGTGTGACAACACTGTGTCATGCTACCCCAATTAGGGATTTTTTTTTTTAATTCCAATGGCCAGTTTCAGCCACTCTTCACATGTGGGTACCATTTAAGAGAAGAAATGTCTGAGGCATTTCAAGAAAAAATTTCCACTGAGAAAAAGGCTGCCACTAAAACTCATACTTTTCAACATGAGAGACTGTGTATACCACTGATGCTGCAGCTTAAGCTTTTACCTATCTAGACACCAAATTTAATCAACCATGAGACACAAACTGGTAAGAAATCTGGGTTTTTTCCCTGGTTGTGCTCACAGAAGTTTGTGTTGATATAGATTTGTCAGTGGGAGGGCAGTTAAAAGTTCTGTTAGTGTTTCTAAGCTAATCCTGCTTTTGTGTGATGCATAATGCAGCCATGCACTTTTCAGACGTTTTAACTTGATGTTCAGCTTCTGAGGTCAGAAATGCATTTCAGTACTGTCATTGTTCTCAAAAAATTTCTAAGTATGTGTAAGCAAATTCCCATGGTTGAAGCCCCTTATGCCGTGTTTTCTCTGTGTATTCATGCAGTTCTCATCATTTGGTTGGTGACTGGGGGAACAGTTAAGAGTTCAAGTACATTTTTAGCCAAACTAAGCACACAAATTTATTTAGGATTTTTATCCTTATTTTGCTTTTTATATTATACATGAAACATTGTATAATTAGATCTCTTTAATTCTCAATTTTCTGTTCTTCTTTTTTTCAAATGTTATATGTCTGTGCGGTCAAAAGGGGAACTGTCTTTCTTTGTCTGAAGTGAAGCAGGACCTGAAACATATCTTAGACATACTCATTGGCCTCTGGGTCCAGAAACAGTTTCACTCAAGAAGGGAAGCCGAACCTGAAAGCTCCTATGTAGTCATGTAGAGTAGGACCACACACCAGACCTGGCTTATTCTTATCATATCCCTTAGAGCTTCCTTTTTTTTAAAAGTTAAATAGTTTTCAGGATGGCACCTATATTTCCCATTGACTTGAACTCTTAAGAACTAAGAAGTAACGCGAAACTGTGCACTTACTATTTGACTCATTAATTTAAAAACCACTAAGGAAAAGGTGCTTTGCGAGACCGTTTTCTTGGAAGTTGGGCCTATTTGGATCTGGTGAGCTGTTTTAAAAAGGAAGTGCCAAAGTGCAATTAAGACTTTAAAAACTATTAAAAACTACTACATGAACCATAACAGTTAAATAGCTACAGTTGTAGTTAAACAGTGGAAAGGCAGATCTGATTTTGACTGTAAAACCAGTATTAGAACAAGCTACAAAGTCATTTGCAATGTCTTACAGCAACAATTGGTAGCCTAAAGGATGTGACTTCTCAATAGGATGACTATCACCAGTAGGAGGATCTGACTGATGGCTGAATCATGCCTAGTGTAGTCATGCTGAACTTCATATATACCTACATCTGCAGTATTTATTGCTCAGTCAAATTCCTCCTTTTATAATCCTGGATTGCCACATTTGCAATTATATTGCATCCGGCAGAGAGCTTTGAGATCTGTAATTACCAAACACATCTACAGCAGTCACACAGCAACAGAAGTGACACTTGGGTATTTATGAAGGTAATATCAAAGCACCACATGTGATGCCCTCCTACTTACCTATGTATTTTGGGGTATGAAAATTAGAGATATTTATGGGACAGTTTATTCTGTGACACATCCTCCCCATGTTCCACTGATAATTGAGAGTGGCAAATAGGTGCAGTTCATATGAGTCAAACAGCATAGAACTGAGTTGTTCTGGAGTTTTATATTCCTTGCAACATCTTTAGTGGCTGTTTGGCTAGCTGTGAGAAGAGGGTGGCTATGCAAATCCTAGGTGTATATGCATCTGCAGGGATCCTGGCACACCAAAAGGGATGGGGAGTTCACTGACCCATGTGCAGCTTCTCTATAGAAAGGACTGGAGATGTGCATATGTATAAATCATCTTGTGCAGAGTGAGTGGCCCTCGCAGGGCTCAGTCTATGAGATGTAAATGTTTGTAAACAACGTCACAGCAGTGGGGAATTGGCAGTGTAATGACTGGAGGTTCAGCGGTGTCTGTGTGTATCGCAACTGTAGGACCATATTAAAGCAAGAGAGGCCTGTATCATCTGTCTTTTCTGCCCGAGTCCAACTCAGAGTAATAGAGATGTCTGTGGGGCTTGCCTTGGTACCAGCTTCGAGGCGAGTTCTTGCCACGAGGCCATGATACCACAGCCACTTTAGCTGGCACAGATCTGGCCCCCTGGTGAAAGAGGGAGCCCTGTCAGCACAGGAGCTTGTCTCCCCATTTTCTGTGGTGGCACTAGCAGGGTGCCTGCACCTGGACGGAGTGGGCTTTGGGCACAGAAAGGGCTGAAGCCGCAGGGAGGTTTGCATTCAGCAGCCCCTGTTCCTGGCCTGATTTTCCAGGCAGCCACGCAGTCCTCGGAATGAGTGATGGTTCAGATTCATCCCCTTCGGGGAAACTTGAATTTCTGATGGATGAAGGTGGTTGTGTAACCACAGCCCAGACGACCCCATTGTTTCTCTGCACAAAATAGTTATCAGTGTAAAGTGAGCGTCAAGGACAGCGCTGCCAGGAAGGGCAGTCAGTGGGCCTGGGGGGGGGGGAGAGGCAGCAGCCTGCCCCGGGTACAAACAAGGCCTCTTCCCCTCCTTCGCAGCTCTTCTGGCAGGGTGCGGGCGGGTGGCACAACCTCCCGCGAATCGGGCAGTTCACACCACTCAGCGAGCGCCTATATAAACATCTCCGTACAGCCACCGAAAACAATGGGCACGTGCCCGTGCGGGAACCTGAGGGAGCAGCGCGGGCGCACCCGCGTAGCTAGCTGTACAGGGTGCGGAGGCGGCGAGCGGCGAGCGGCGTTGCGGGGAACGACCTTCCCTCGGAGCGGGCTGAGGGGCCATGGAAGTCCCCACGGGAGCTGGGTGAGTGAGGGGCCGCTCTCCTCCGCGGGGCGGGAACCTGCCTGCTTGGCGGCAGGAGGGCAGGATGTCGTTTGGGTAAACCGATAAACCACAGCGGCGCCGTCCGCAGAGCGCCGGGGCAGCGGAGGTCCCGCTCCCCGCCGGGCCGGGCCCGACGCGCAGACAGGCCCCGGCGCTCTGTTGCCATGGCAACCTTGTTTCTCGGCGGGCGGGCAGCCGGGCAGGAAGTGAGGGCAGGGGATTGGCTGCCGTGGGGCACGTGAGGCGCGCGAGGGGCGGGGCTGGGCCATCGGGCCCGGCCTGGGGGCGGGCTGCGTGCGGGGCGCGGGGGGTTCTACAGTCCTGGCCGCCGAGCTTCCTCCCTTTCTGACGGCTGAGCGCGGCCGGTTCCCGGCAGCTGAGACGCCCCGAGCTGCCTTGCCCGCCGCCGGCCTGTGATGTGTGTGTCCCACTCGGCGGGAGGCGGGGAGTGCCCGGCGGAGAGGAGGGGAGTTAGTCAGCGACGAGGAGGAGGAGGAGGAGGAGGAGGAAGGGCAGGAGGCAGAGCCATGGAGAGCGGCGTTCCGCGGCGGCGAGAGGGGCGGGCTGTCTGACCGGGGCGAAGCGCGGAGGATATGTCCCGGCAGCCCGGGCGGCAGCGGTGGTGCCGGGAATGAAGGTGCCAGGCAGCCCCCCGCCGCCAGCCTGCTGCCGGTGACGAGGCGGGCACGGTGGGCTGGGAGCCCGGCAGGGCGCGGGGTGCTGCTCGCTGCCTGCAGGCGAGAGGGAGGGGACTTCGTCCGGGGCTGCCATCGCCTGGGGCTGCGGTGACTCAGAGCCGGCGCGGCCGGGGGTGAGCCGAGGTCTGTTGTTGTGGGATCTTTTCCTCGGCAGGTTATAAATAGCCCCGGTCGGCGCCGTGTCACGGAAGGACACCGTGGCTGGGCGCGGGGAGAGGCCGCCGGCGCTCAGCTCCCCCGGCCGGCCCCGCCAGCCTGCCTGCCGGCGGGCCCAGCCATAGCGACGGGGGAGGGCGAGCCCCCGGCGGCGCGGTCGGCCTCCGGCTTCTTGTTTTTACACGCGAAAAATCTTTAATATCGCTGGCTGGAGACAGCGGCGGGCAGTCTTCGCAGGGCAGGCGGCACAGCGCTTCGGCTCCTTTCCCACCTCTCTGAGGAAGCAGAAAAAATGAAGCCGGAACGAGGTAAACAGTTTATCAAGATATTTCTTTTCTTTTGTTTCTAGGATCTGAAGTAGCCTGGCATTTGTTCCAGTGCTACTGCTCTGTATCCGTATACCCTCCCGTGTCGTTTTGGGGGGTGGGCTTGAATCCAGGTACTCGGGTTCAACTCGGGAAATGCTAATAGGAGTGCAACACTGACAAGTGTCCCGGGAAGGTGGTGAACAGCCCGATGTCCTGCCTGCCCTTCGGCTTTCCATTGTCTCGATTGTGTGGGAGGGAAACAAACACCGTTGCAAAGTGCTTTTTCTCGGGGAATGCTGCAGTTTGCGTGTCAGATACAGGCGGCTTGTTCGCGCGGAACTGCAGTGCTGAGGCCAGAGTCGGTCAAAGGCAAATCGGGCATGGGCAGATAATGCCAGCACATGTACAGAAATGACAAAACGTTCTGAAAAACACCCTGAAAATAGCCCTAACTGAAAGCTGTCTTGTTTTATAATCTGGCTTTTTTCCAGTTATAAAGGAGATGCGTTATGACAAGCATGTTGAAGTAGTTTTTTTCACGATCATTTGGTTACATTTTATCTAGGTTACTGACGTGATCTTACAGAAAAATAAAGTCGACTGTCTACGTATATGTTTATAGCACTTCAGCTCTTTGCGGTATAGCAACAGCTGCTGATGCCCCTAGAGTTGAAAGTATGTCATGACTTCTATTTTGATGCTCATGAGCAGCGATTATTGATTCCTTTTAGTTAAAGCAAGGTTATTATTATTTTTTTTTGACAAATCATATATGACTACTCATGGTAGAATTGAGTGTTAATAAAAAAAATATAATCTTGCCTATTTTTTCTGAAAGTGTTGATGATTCTATTGTTTACCTGGTTGCTTTCAGTTTTAAAATCACATTATTTTTGTGTTATAATCGCACTGGTGTTTTGAGAAACACTTTAATAGGACTTAGATATCCAAGTATTGCATACTAACACATGACATATATATCTTAATTAGTTTTGTTAATGATGATGTTTTCTAATAGTGACATCACATAAATGACCACCCTTAGGTAGATTTACTGTATGTATATGCTGTAAGGATTATATAGTGTGATGATAGCACAGATGGTACTGAAATGATCATAATATACATAAATTAAGGGGATTTAAGTACTACGAATTTGAAATTGGCTTTTCTCTTTACTTTCCTCCTTGTTTCCTAATTGCTTAAGCCTTCACCTGATCAGTTGTAGCAAGGCAGGTTGTTTTAAGAATCTCTTTAGATTTTAATACCAAACTCAGAAGTTGTAAAACTATTTACTGCCAAGGTGAAATAAAATTCAAAAATAACCAGGTAAAACCCAAGTCTGTATTTGCAGCTTTTGAACTGCAGATGTTCAAAAACTGATGTAGCAGTTCAAAACATCTAGATGACCTTTGTCTAGTCTTTAATTTTTAGACAGAAAAAGAGAATGTTGAAATCATTTTTAGTTGCCATATGATAAGCAATTATATGGTGTTTTTTGTGTGTGTGTTAACCAATCTGGTGTAGAAGGAAACAAATTTATAAAGAAAGGAAGTTATTAAGTTGTTTTGTTGTGTGGTTCTGCTTTTTCTTCCCCCCTCCCCACCCCAGGCTGATAGTTAATATATTGAGATTCCTGTTCATTGTAAAATGTCTATCATAAAGTGGGTGAAACCCTTCAGAAGTAATGTCTTGAAATTCTTTTAAGATAATTAACAATAATTTTGAAATAAATAATGGATCTTGCCAAAGATTGGGGAGTCTCTCTAGCCGTTTTAGTAGATATCTACCTTAACTGTGTGCTAATGTAATGGAGCAATGCCATGCACAAAGAGGGTTGTGAAAATGCCTAGATGCCACATGCAACGCACAGAGACTCTTAGGAGGCACAAATCCTGCAAATGTTCATGTGCTGCTTTCTGCATAGCAGCTGCACCTCAGGATACAAACAGTCAAGTGTAGAGTCTCAACTGCTCCCAATTGTCACAAGTTAAAAGCAAAGAATGGGGGAGAAACCAGCCACCCAGTTTGCCACAGTCTTCACTTGTTTACAGACCCCCAAAATCCTTAGAAGACTGCAAATCCACACACCAAGTGAAACATGAAGAAACAGACTTAAAAAAACTGGAATGTTCTGGGGTTTTTTTTCATTCTTAAAATAATTATATCAGAGTCCCTTTGAAGCAGAGAGATGTAGTTATTGTAGTTAGAATTAAGCTTAAACCTATACATAATAAGATTGTAATGTCCAGGCACTTTGGGAGAAGGTATGGTTTAGCCATTGTCATAGCAGTAATAAGAGTCTTGTTATCACCAGCAAAAATGGGTGGTGCAGAAGGTGGAATGTGGAGTGTTGCTTACAGCAAACCTGGGGAGCAGTTTTGCAATTGAGGAGAGGTTTGAAAGTCCTGGTAAAAATGCGGACTTACTCCTTTGCCATGCAAAGGCACAGGGCATTCACAGGACACATCTCGTGAGCATCACTCATGACCTATCCATCAGGTGAGGTGTTCACATAACTACCTCTCTACAGAGTCTAGAGAATACACTAAGTAAAATACTATTGGCTGCTGCTCAGCTTTACCTTTTCTCCACTGCTGTTCTTGAAGTATTGAAGCATCTTAAAATATAGTGGTTATGTTACTTCAGCTGAGCCTTCACCACTGTCAGTGAGAAGAATGATTTATCTCCCTTTCTTACATAAAATATTTTTGGAACGATGTTTGAGTTTTGGGGTTGTTTTTGTCTTTCTGCAGTAACAATGTATCAGCTTACCTAGCTTTGATCCATGATATCATCACAATTTTGTATTTGCTGTACAGCTGCCTATTCAGCTGCTTCATGTTGCGTGTTTGGGCCTCTGTTCCTTTTCTCAAGTACAGAGCTTTGCTCTTGCTTTTATTGAACTTCATTCTAATGACTTCTGATTGCTTTGCCAGCTTATTGAATTTGGAAGACAGAACTCGGCTTTGTAGCAGAGTGCTTGCAAACTCTTCCAGTTCCGTTTTGTTCGTAAACTGTATAAACACACTGTTTCACCATCAGAGTTCAAGAAAACATTGCATAACATCAGGTTGATAGCTTACTGCCAAACTCGGAAAACTTGTTGTGTACTCTTAGAGTACGCTTGGTGCATAACTGGAAAAAAATCTTGTGGTTTAGATGAATCTACAGTATAGTCATATTTCACTGTGGGAATGTTACAAGACATCAAAAGTCTCACTATAGTCTAAATAGCTCATAGTTACTGCTTCTTCCTCCTCCCTCCCCCTCACTGCATGTTAAAGGAGGAAGACAGGCCTGTTTCTCTCTCAATGCATGCTGGCTGGTTTTTGTCACCTTATTCTTGTCTTTTCTTATTTTTTTTTTTTATTCCCCCAGTGTATGTTCTGTGTGTAAAGACTATTCCATTTTCACTTCCAAATTAAGCAAAAAGCTGTTGTCTCTCACTTTCTGAAACATTAGTTCCCTCCTTGAAATTATCCTAATTTAAAGGAATAGCTTTCTGTCTATGAGAGGAGCAATCAGTCTGAAGATTGCTTTTTCCCTTCTCCCTCCTTCTTTGCAAGTCAAACTCGGATATGGGCCTCTGGGTCTGTTTGTAGTAACTAGGTTAAGAGACTTTCCATACCAAACTCCCAAATAAGGTGGAAGAAAGAGCCAACTCTTTGGGTTCACCAGAAGTCTGTTTACTATCTCCTGTTGGAAACACTGCTGAAGGATTTGTGGATGCATCTGTGAGGAAAGCTGGAGGAGAGATTAATGAAGATGAATAGTTGATTGAATGCTTTTCTTCAGATTCTTAGGAGGAAAGATGAGGAGATATGGGATTGTGAGGAAGTGGGCTGAGCCATTTAGGTGTTGTGGAGTTAGTTAATTTAGGAGTTCTGGATAAGGTCCTTGATTTTTAAAAGCAAGACTGAAATTTATGCCCTATATTAACTCTGTGGAAGATTTGGTGGAAAACTTTTTAGCAAAGATGTACTAGAGTATGCAGGTCAGGCAGTGAAAATATCTTCTGAAAAAGGATGAGTGGTATTTTAGTATCCTGTATTGCACTGTGATACAGACACTTTAATTTTATGTTTTCTCAGTGAAATGTCACAAAGCATTTAAACTTTGCCATCGTGGAACGAGGTAATCAGGAAATAAAGTAATACAATGGAAATGAGGTGCTTCCTGCTTAGTGGAGCTGTCACTCCAAAAGCGTTTGGGCAATTTTTCGGGCTTGGTTGCCACAGGTAAGTGCAGGTTGGGTGCTAATGAGCTGGAGGTGACGCTGCTCCCTGGCCCAGGAGGAAGCCGTGCTGACAAACACGCTTCCTGCGCAGGGGCACGTGTGGGAAGAAGGTGTGTGTGGCCAAGGAGGCTCGCTCACAGGGGTGATAAAGAGTCGGGGGGGACCGCTTTTACTGTGCGGATTAGTTTCAAAGAAAAACAGCTTGCTCTTAAAAGAAAGAAAACCTAACTTGGCTGGACACATTCCTGTGTAGCATGCATCTCCAGAGATCCCTCCCAGCCCTACCATTCTGTGATTCTAAAATTGTTTGGGATAAAAAAAAACCAACCAAACTGACAGGTGGTCAGGGTATTACACTCAAATTCCATTTATAAGGCATGAAGCCATCTAGCTCTAATCTTTGGGGAGAGCAGATTTGTCCTGATAACACATAATATATAGATGGAGTGGGTGAGGATAAATGAACAGGAATATAACACCCCCCCTTTTTTTTTTTTAATTGAGGGTGGAGTCTAGATACAGTTCTGTCCTTGCACCTAAGAAATGGGTGCAATTAAGTTAAATTTCTATGACAAAAATGTAACTCAGAAGAATACTTAGCTTTTAGGTTCATAACTTTTTTCCATCCCCCAAAAAAATAAATCGAAGGATATTAATTTGTAGAACTGGAAAATCTTATGTTTTGGGTTGAAATGCCTGCTTACATAAAAGTGGGTTGGAAGAGTGCTTTCATTGGTGAGAACAGTGAGTGTTCTTCACTGCATGCCTGTTCCTCAGTGAGAGCAAGCTGTGCTATTAACGACTTCACCATTTTCTTTTTGTTTGGTTGGTGGTGTCCATGCTAGCAGTCCTCAGAGGGGCTCTAGTTGCTAAAACATGTTGCTGGAGAAGCATTTAGGTGGATATTTTGGGACTTGTGGATATGCCAAGCCCATAGGCTTGGGCTATATAAATGACCTTTCTGACTGTATTCTGTGCTTGCTGAAGTAAGAAACTTGGGCATGCCAGATCAGGTCAGATCCCTGGGCTGAATGAAGCATATTAGATTGGACATTAAGGGCAGTGTTGAAACTATTATTGGATCTGATCTCTGCCAGCTTCTAAATGTTTTTAAAAATAAGCTAATATTTATAAATACAGATTCTCGTGAGAGATGCAAGTTTGTTTCCAAATTAAATTCTGCTTATTAAAATAGGAAATCCTCTGTGAAAACAGTAACTGACAGGATCAAACCAACTATATGGCATTTCTTAGAAGAACTTGCTCTGTCTGCTTCACTGTTTTCAAAATGTTTCTTTGTTATTTTGACAAATGTCTACTATTAACAACTGTTAAATGGTGGTGAAATAGTCATAGCCTTTTGTCCTATTTGCAACAAGTTCAGGATAACAGTCTGGCAGTTATCTGCTTTTCTGGTCATTAAGATCATGCAGTTTAACTGTAATTATAGCTGTAACAACAACTTTCTCCATTCTAATGTGATGTGTTTAGATTTTTGACGGTGTCTCACATCATTGTCTTTGAAGGTTCAGTCTTTGCAGGTCATTTGTATTTAATATTTAGACAGCAGCCAGTTTTTAAGTTTGAATTGTTTTAGACGTGCATGTACAATCCCATGGCTACCTTTGTACTACTTAGTACAAAAGCTTCATATACAAGTTGGCAGTTAAGGATGTCTATAAAGCTGGGTAAATGCAAATACAGAAGACTGCCACTATTTCCTTCTCTGTTGGTCTCGTTCAGGGTGGGATGACTATACACAGCCAAAGCCATTTGTGGTTATTCTTGATCTGCACACATAACTGTACTATGATTAGGAAAGATATTTTTTATAAAGGCTACTTGTGAACAGCATAATTGAGTTGTAAGACATGGAAATTCTCCAGTTGTTGTTAATAATTCAGTGTTATTCTGATCAAACCAAACTCACTTGTATTAATTTTCTTCTTTGTTAAATGAGCCTGATTAGTTCTTTAGTCTGGTGGCTGTTGCATTACCTTTTAATGTTTTCTTTGGGACCAAAACTGTTTACAGTTTTTGTCTGGAGTGGTATTACTACATTATATTGACTCACAATGCACAGATGTGATAGGATAGTATGAGCACATTCTCGGGGATAATTTGGAGAGGGGAGCTGTGCATGGATTGATGGAGGCAGAGGAACATGGGGGAAAGAAGCACTTCACATATGTGAAATACAAATGACACTTCCATGTCTGTTCTGAATGTAAGAATCCTTATTATGAATAAAGGTAAACAAAATAGTCTTACTGAGAAGTCTTCTGGACAACTTTATTTCTTTAAGAGCAGTAAGGGGAGTTCTTCATCCCCTCCTCCCATACACATTTATTTTTATTTGACCATTTTTCATTTGGTGGAAAGGTATCCAATCTCTGTTCAGGTATGTAGTATCCAGTAACCACAGGGCATTTAGGCTTTTCTTACAGGGTGATCAATGCATTTCCAAAACCTCTAGTGCCATGTATGTCTTCTTTATTCTTAGGGAAAAAACAACTTGGATTTTTTTCTGAGGTATAATAAAAAAACCTTACCTGAAATAAGGAATCTCTGGTTGCACATGAGCCGTGTCATCTGTTTTACATTGTGTGTCCTGTGAAGTTAATGATATTTTTTTCCATTAAGATCCCTGGGAACTGAATTGTCAAGTAAGTCTATTTTGGATTGTGAACTTCTTTGGTGGGACTACAAGCAGGTGACCACATATGCTAGTTTAAACTCTTAATGGTGCTGTGTATGCAGGGATTCCTTTTGCCCACTGATGAGCCTTCAGGATTCCTAGGGCATTTCACACTTCTATTGTGCTGCAGTAAACTAAGCTGCTTTTTCAGGGTGCTGTGCAAGTATCATCTTGTTGGGTGTAATGGGGTAAGGAAGGGCAGAGAGAGAACTTAAGCAGACTTGAGGGTGGTGTCCTCAGTACGGTCAAGTATGCTGGAGGGAAGTGGTAGGGAGTTGGTGGTTTCTTCTGAGGATTGAGGGAAGAAGGAGGAGTGCAGGAAGAGTTGCAGTGGTCAGCACACTCTCTGGTTTTTTGGGGTTTTTTTTGTTGTTTTTTTGTGTGTGGTTTTTTGGGTTTTTTTGTTGGTTTTTTGGTTTCTTTTTTAGAGTGAAGGGAAGCCCTTCTCCCCTGCCAGGTATTGTTCTCCTTGGTTCCCTGCCAGGATGGTAGCCCAACAATGTAAGAGAAACAAACCATGGCTCAAAATCATACTTTCAGGCAAGTCTGCAAGTTTGGTAGAAGGCTTCGTCTGTGGACTTGGAGGGACAGAGAGAGTGGTTAAAGGTAATATCTGAGTAAATATGTGTAATGACTACTTGCTGTCTTAGCAGAGAGGGGATTTTTGATAGGTTGGATCAATGATTTTTGTTCGTGTTTTGTTTTTCTGTGCAGTTTTCTGTAAAGTCGCAAGTAAAAGTCACTGGAAAAAATATGAAGGTAAAAATCAGGAAATCAATGTCAAACTGCTGGAATACACATCTGCCTCATCTTACATTGAGTGATTAGTTTCACTAAAATTAGCAAAGCTGGTTATTGCTGTATTGCCTTTGAATGCTTCCTACTGATAGTCTCACTGAATTAATGATTTCTATGAGAAAGTATTTTGAATCCATTAGAGAGAAAAGGTTGTGATGGTGGTTGATATGCATTGTATCTTCTTTCATCCCATCTTCATGTTGGGAATATATAATGGCCTTTCATAAATGTTTTAGGACACTTTCTGTAAGCTGGTCGTGTTTATCCTCATTTAAGCTTCTAGTATGAAATTTTGAGCAGCTTTGATATGTACTGATTTCTTTGTTTTGCTTTAAAATCATAGGGGAACTGTTAGCATCTGATGCTTTCATCTTTTCTAGGTATGCTTTAGACTGTAGTCTTTCTCACTCAAATTTGAGTTTAAACATCGGAAAAAAAAAAAAAAGAGAGCAATACATAAATTAATTAAGACTGTGAATGGTGTATCTTATCAGCTCTTTAACATACACTGCAAGCATCAAGATCTGACCTCATCTTTGTTCTGAGGAACAGAGCATTGTGGAGGGGAGAACGGGAGTAGTGTTGCCTACATGAGTGCTTAGTGTTTTTATATTTGGATTGAGTTATTTATTTCCAAAAATGATTGTTTCAAGCAAAGGGTGAAATAGTAGAAGTGTGCTTTTTGGTTTTAGCTTGTGTGTCTGTGTGACTTCATGTCACTTATGTTTTGCTCTTTAGGGGTCATGTGCACATGTTGCTTTTCCTGCACAAGGCAGGGCTGGAATCTGAACTAGAGTGCTTTTCTGAACTAGCTTGTCACCAGACATCCTGTGCTTTGGCATGACTCTCCAAAGGCTGAAGTTGGGTCGTTTTTGTAACATAGGGTGGTGCCGATTATGTCTACTGGCAAGTGCCTCTGAATTGAGACTTGCCTTGCTGCTGAGATGAACCACACTTGGCTGAGATTTCCTGCTTTGTTAAACGTGTAGGACTGCTTATTCCTACAGTTTGTGTTGTGATAAAATCCATTCTTATTGAGAACTCAACTCTTTGGTTTTTTGTTTTAATAAGTGTTAGCCTGTTTGTGGCAGAAGGTGGGTTAAAATCCAGTGTGTTTATCTTGCATATAACTTGTCATTTTGGAGATCATTAACACTGCAAGGGTGTTAGTATTTTAAGTGTAGGTACTTTATTGTGATGGAATATGCAACTTAGGATAAAGTACTATGAATATCTCTGTGCTACATTTTTCATGTTCATTTGAGCTAGCAATATCCTGTTATATCCATCTTGTGCCTCTGATGGAATTTGTGGAAGAGTATGAGATGAAATGGATAAATGAGTAGCATGCTTCAAGGTGGTTGTGTGTGGGTGGTGGGTGTTTTTGTGTTTGTTTCTGTTTTGTTTTTTAAATTTCTATTATCACAGTTTCCAACTTCAGCAGTTTGTTAGGCCAGATACATTTATTTCTGGGGTGTTCTTTCACAGTCAGAGTGCTCAGAGTCCGCATACCTATGACTGTCTCAGGACTGTAAGTTTAAAAGCTGGATGTCAACATGCCATCCTACTTTTACTGCATTTGAAGAATATCAGATGTGAAAGGGATATTTGTGGTTGCACTCCAGTAGCCCTATATGGGGGATAATACGTGCCGGTTTGAGAGTGGTCTTTGGAAACATCTTCATAAATTAGTCCCCAAAAGTGCTCATTAAAAAATTGAGGAGGGGGTCATAAAAATACTGAAGTAGGGAGCTCGGACAGTAACGCCAGGAGAGCAGTGACAGGATTTTCCTTCCTTCTGTGCCGGCTGTCAGGGCTGGAGGGGTGAGGCAGCTGAGCTGCTTCCGAGGGGACCGGGCCGAGCCGTGGCAAAAGTCCTGTGGGAAGTTGGCCTGTGCTGGCTGGCGGCTTCTTCCACTCCAGATGTAAACATTCATCACCTCCCATGCACTGCCGCTCGAGGCTGGCTCTTCGGAGCTGGTGCTGCGTGCGAGGGTTAACCGTGTAGTGCCGACGCACGGCTCCTTGGAAGCTGCTGTGAGCCCGGCGCTGCCCGCGGGCACGGGTACCGGGGTGCCCGCGTGGCCCTCGCAGGGCGCTCTCCCTCTCCCGCCGGCCCTGCGCGGCTTTACAGTCCGCCCCCCGCCCCGAGAGGGAGCCGGGACCCACCGCCGGTGTTTGAGTGCCAGCGGCTCCTGCCGGCTCGGCGTCCCGCGGGGGTGGCGGTGGTCGCCCCGGTCGGAGAGCAGCGGGTGCCTCGGTGCCCGGGTCGCGCTCCCCGGCGCCGCCCGCCCTCCCTCCCTCCCTCCCTCCCTCCCTCCCTCCCTCCCTCCCACGCGTGCCGGCGGGGCCGCGACAGCCCGGTCCCGGGGCAGGGCACGCGTGGCAGCGACGCTCCGTTTTGTTGACGGTAGCGATTTCGTACCAGCGTTAGCGGTTCCTGCTGCTCTCCCCCTGCGCCCGGCCCGTTCACCTGTCCCGGCGGAACGGGGGGGCCGGGCCGGGCGGACGAGGAGGCTGGCTCTCGCCCGGCGGGGCCAATCGGCGCCCGGGCCTGTTGCTATGCGCGCCCCTACTCTGCCTCCTTTGTGGAAGATGCCGTGGGCACCCACCCGCACCGGCGCGCCGGTGGGGCTGGCTGCGGGAGCGCGGGGCCGCCCGGAGAAGGTGTGTACCGGCGGGGAACCGGGCCCCGCTCCCCAGCGCTGGGCGAGCTGCGGGGCGGCCTAGTGCGGGACCGGGATGCAGCGCCCGCGCTTCCGGCCTGGGGGTGCCCTCGGGTCGCTGTAGCCGGGGCTGTAACCGAACGTAACCCCGCTACTCGGGGCCAGGGGGCTCTGGGAGGAGGGCGCGGGGAGGGCCGGCAGTGGGGAGCTTTTGAAGGTCGGCAACACCGGGCCGGACTTCCCGGGCTTGAAACAAGTTCAAGCGGTCTGACTGTAAGAGCAATCTGCAATTGTTGGTGGTGTTTTTCAGCGAGAGGCGATGTAAAATCTGTCCACGCTACAGTTTGCCTCTCCGTGTGAGCTGCAGAAGTGTGCTGTACCGAGTCTGTAAATGGTGCCTTTAAAAAAAAAGAAACAGTTGCACCGTATGTTCTTCCTTTCGTTTTGTATACCGAACCTATGAGAGCTGGGACTTACGTGAGGTGGTTTGTTTTTTGTGCGTGTGTGGTTTTTTTTCCTTCTCTTCAACCTCCTTTTAAAGGGAAGTAATGGAAAGCCTAAAAAAGGGCTCTGTGAATTCGTTACATTGTTAGGGCGAGGGCACGAAACGGCCTGAAACAGGAGGGGGATATTTTTAAGCCTTAAAGTGAGGCATGTAGTTAAATGTCAAATCTGACAACAGTTGCAGTTAGTGTAGCCCTATGTAACTGCTTGACTCTTCATTGTTACGGAGGAAAAAACCCCAAAACCCTCTCTCCTCTCTCCAAAACACCCTGAAGCTTAACTGAGTTTCTTCTGTGCCTTCTTATGTGGGTCAAGTCACTGGTTTTTGTTTGGGTTTTTTCCCCTCTCTCCAGCAGGAGGAAACTATTACACTATTTTGATTTCTGCTACAAACAATGCACAAAAGCATTATCAGGCCTTTGCCACTACTTGTTTGTCTTGGGGCAAATGATGCTGATGCAAATATGTGAGCTTTGGGGGCAACAAAAATATATATATTTTTAATTAGCAGCTTACTGTTTGTTCAGCTATGGGCTATGTTTAAAACAAATTAAGTATCATTGAACTCAATGCTGATTTGAGGATTATCCATTCCTTTTTATGCAAACCTGTTCTATAAAAACGCAAATGCTGTTCTGACCCAGTAGTTGTATGTATTTTCATCCTGGGTCTAGAGCTTGTTGGTATTCCTCTGAAGGGTACTGGAGCTCTAACTTAAATGAGCCTGCTGACATTAGATTTTCACCTCCTAATACAGGTGGAGGAACAGTTCCACTAGTGTGCTCTTGTGGTTTGTGTGGGAATATTGATTGTGAATCACTGATGCATTGCTTTATAAAGTAGTGAGGAATTTTTGAGATAACAAAGTGAAATTTCATAATTGTATATACTAAATTTTAAGTGTGTCAATATCTGCCATTTTGCTATGTAGAAAATTACCATATGTTAGGAGAGAGGGAGACAAACTAGATTCTTGGATGAAATTCTGGTAAGACTTTAAATTTTGACCCTATGTAACACTTTACTCTTTTGAGTACCAGAAGCTTAATAACATGCCTTCCATGTAGAGACCTGTAAAAACCTGAATTGTGTTGTGTGACACAGTTCAATTCTAAAACTATCAAAAATATTCCTTCTTTTTTTTTTTTTTTTTTTCCCCCATTCAAAATTCTGTAGTAGGCTCTGGTATTCATTTTAAAATGAGTAGTCTTTTACACAGCTTGAGAGTTGTAATGTCCTCATTTATCCTCTCAAATAAAGTTTAAAAACAATTTTATGGGTCTGGCCATTCTCCCAGAATTTTTATTTAAATGAGAAGCATGTATTGTCTCTCTTGTAACTTCTTTAGTTTTACAGGTTAACTGCTCCAGGGCAGGCCTGGTAAGTGAAGGTTTATTAACCTTCATTGTAAAAATTAAAACATTGGAAAAATTACCCGAGGAGCTTCATGCTACTCCACAATCATCAATCTCATCAGAGTTCTTTCAGAGTTCCTTACATTTCTAATGTAATACAGTCTTCCTTTGCTCTGCTACCCTATTAATCTGGACTGCAAATACTGAAACAAACCTACTGAAGCCAGAGGTAGTCTTACTAGCTAGTAGGAGGATTTTGGGTGGTCGAACATGTTCTGACAACGTTCCACGAGATAAATTACCCACCACTTAGATGACAGCGAAGAGGTTGCAACATCAAAGTTTTGAGCCATGAAGTAGGAAACTGCGAAGAAAAGATGAATACAGAAAGAGACTGCAGTAGAAGAGGTCAGATGTCATGAAAGTAGTTTGCTCTGGGCTTTTTGCTTTGTCTTGTCTTTATTTCGGATAAAATAATGGAATTCTTAATCTACATTCCTCAACTAAGGATGCTTCCTCAACAAGTACCATACTTTTTTTCTTATGCTTTAAGCCACAATGGCTAATTCTGTTCTATTAGCAGTGCTGCAGTTTCCTTTTTTATAGGTGTGATTTCTGACTTGATATTTTAATAAATTTATGACAGTATCAGCTCATACTTAACCTGCGTACTATATATCTAATGTTTAATGTGTTGTCCATTAAAATAAAAATCTTGAATGTTTCTTTCTCCTTCTTGTGAATATTCTTTGAAAGCTTTATTATTAACAGTACATTTGCACTGTTTAGTTTGTTTCTCATTTTCTTAATTTTCAGCTATTCTGGGGAAATAATAGTAGTAGTAATAATAATAATAAAAAAAAAAAAACCCAGCTCAGCAGCATTAGTAGGTTCATCATATGTAGGTAGAAAATGTGCTTAACAGTTCTTCCAGAGGGTGACTGTATTTATCTTGGGCTTAGGTATGCCATCAGTGTTAGCATAGCTTCCTGGAGTTGAACCACCTCTCTGAAGTTGACGTGGTTTGATAGTTGGAAAACTGCCCTGGATATAATTCACCAAGCCCTCACATGAGAAGTTGAATATCTGTAATGGAGGCTATTCCTAAACATGCTGAAAGAAAACCTTTTCAGGCACTTCTAGACTGTTTAGTTGCATTATTCTCATTGGAACCAGAAGTAATGAAACTGTCTGGATTCTTGTTTTGTTATATAGTATGCAGGTCCATTGTATTCTATCAGATCTGTCCTATGCACACGTGGTTGTATCTACCAGTTCTCTTACCTGCGTTGAATCTGAGAAGGCATCTTGGCTGCTGCTGCCCCTGCACCAGGTCTTTCCACACTGAGATTGCTAGTGCATATAACAGGCTTCTGGTATGCTTGTCATCTGAATGAAAGACTATCCTGGAAAATACTCATTATTTGGATGTGTGAATTAATCTTCTGATACTTTTCAACTGTTTCTATATTTCCACATAAATTCTCTTCAGATTTTTCTTCCACTTTGTAAGTCTGGATGCTAAGAGCTTTTCTGTGGCCCTACTTGTGAACAGAGCACTCTTAGCATATGAGGCAGTGCTTAAGGCTTTAAATGATTGAAACAAGTTCTTCCTGCTGAAGGCCTCTTACTTGCTTCCAATAGCACTTTTTTTTTGTGTCTGTGTATGTAAAGTAGTTTTAGGAGCACTAAAAGAAACAGTCTGTTGTTCCCCTTTTGTCATTATATAGCCTTTCACTTTTTTTTGAGAGCATGATGAGAGAGGAGCAATACCACTGGCCTGCTTTCCTAGGACTAGATTCAGAGTCAGGATTTTGCTTTAGGTCATGCAGATTTGAGTGAAGATAGTGAAGTCAAGATGCGGTAAAACATTTTTAACTCCCAAATTCTAAGCTTGGAAATGCGAGATCTAAGTTTTTGTTTTCTTAATGTATATAGTTAGTAGGTTAAGATAGCCAGATTGTCTTGGAAGATAAAAGGCAGCATTTCCCTGCTAGTAACACATAATTGAGTCTATGGCATTCATACTCTGAAATAAAATTAAAAAGCCTGTTTTCTTCATTATTGAGAAGATGAGGTGTAGAAGATGGAGGGATGCTGGGAACCTAGGAATATAACACACAGTGCACTGTGCTTAAATGGGTGTGACACAACCTGTCTTGCAGTTCAGCCACATCATCCACTGTCTGATGGAATTATTTTCAAATTTCTCTAACAATAAAGCTGCTACTTCCAGAGGATGGCATCTGCATAAACATGTTTTTTTTATCTTGGTGAGAAAGAAGACTATTGTCCAAGTTTAAGTAATGGTGGTCATCCTACCTGAAAGATAACTGAACCCTCAGATGAGTTTCCACGTTAATTAGGAGATTTACAAAAGAGCTGAAGGTGGGAAGATAGATTCGGTGAACTTAAATATCAAGCACCAGTGCTAACAAGCAAGACTGTTGTTAAATAATTAATAACAGATGGCTGAACTTCTGATGCAAATGATCAGACAGAACAAGAGAAGTTCTCTGCATCCTGACCCAGTGACTCCTCACTGCTGCCATGTGAACTAACACATTTTTCTCTCCAGTTTTAGTGAAGTTTATGAAACTGAAGATATGTTGGCTTTATGACTTTAAAATATTTTTTAAAAGGCAAAGCAGACCAGCTGGAGGAGTAGGAAATATAAGCGAAGAGAATGTGGATATGAATTCCTAGAGGCTTTGCATATTTTAGTTCCTATAAGATCTTTCTAAAAGATGTCTCAAATACTGTATATTTTAAAATTCCTGGCAGTTAAAGCATTGGTTTAAATATGAACGTTTATAATCTGAGCAGATCTGAATCCCTTTCATTTAACTTGATATGAAAATTACCTACTGCAACTCACATAGCATCACAAAGGGGAAAGGGACAAGAAGGTAGGAAGTTCTATGTATCTGAACATGGTACAGAGCAGCAAGGAAGAACCTGTAGATATTCAACCTGGATGTTGCCTTTCATCTGGCTTGCACCTGCAGTCAAGTATTTGCCCTCCTTGGTGGAGTAGGGGAACATCCTTGGAGGGCAGTGGAGGTGTGTAGTGGGACCAAGGGCGGGGGGGATGAGGAGTTGAAACTGTTTGCCCCTAGACAGTGTAGGGCCTTCTCTGCCCCTTTGGTTCGATTGTTAAAAATTCGGAGAGTATTTGGAGAAATACCGCTAGAGTCCTACTCTGACCATTCTCTAAAAGTGCTTGCCGTTAGCTTGTGGGACCAGGATGGTGGGAGGACCCTGGGTGCTGTCTTGTTTTTATAGCAAAGTTACTCTACAGTTCCCATGCCTACTATAGTTAAAGCAGGATGTTCAAGATATCTTTTTAAGGTAGGACACCTGTAGAAGTGTTGGTAGAGACTAAACTTCATGGCAGCAAGCGCTGAAGGGAAGTTGCTTCTGAGGCAGGTCTTGATCTGGTCCCCTGGGAAAGCAGTGAGCAAGACCTGTGTATATTACTGAATACAGGTCACTTGTCATAAAGTATAAACATCTGGTCTGTTTTATCAGTGCTGGTAAGAACACACATTTTCTTCAGCTCTTGGTGTTTTCTGTGAGGTACATCTATGCCTCTTGAAGACTATTATTTATTATCTGTGATACAAATTAAGAGGCGCATTCATGTTTTGCTGGGTATTATACAGGCATGGAACAAAAGACTGATGAGACAAACTATGCTCCCAGCTACAAGCTAACGAGCCTTTATCATCATAAGGGAGAAGCTGGAAAGCAGAGTGTTCTTCCAGACTATGGGACAACACAAGGGGAAGGAAGTACAAGGGATTAAAGGAATCAGAGGCTGATTGGAAGTTTACTGTAATAGTGAGTGGGGAAAAAACAGGAATGATGTTAAGCCATAGAAGATCTTGAAAGATTGAAAAAAAAAAAAATCAATTGCTTATTATGTATGATGACAGTTTGAGAAGCAAAAAAGAGGACTGGAAAATATGGTTTCCTGTTAGATACTGACCAGACATACCTTCCTTACAAGGCTGGATGTTGGTGAGGCATAATCTTTTTCTATGTCTTTTTCACTCTCATGATTAATTCCATGAGATCCTGCGGGCACCACTGGCACTTCCCAGAACAGGCAGATAAGGCACCACTTCTGCTAGCCAAAGCCTGGGTGGCATTCACGTGGGCTGTGCCTGGGCCAGAGGTCCCCACTGGCAGGGTGTGTTTTCAGTTTCATCACAGCTTATACTGTGAAGAATTAATCTCTGAGGAAAATCTGGAGTTTCATATGGCATCTTTCCATAGGAGTAAAATGAACTCAAGCTGAAAGCAATTCTGTAAATACAGTTTCCTAGGGATCTGACCCAGAAATAAGTGTGTAGTGAACCCAATTTACATCTTTTTCTGGGGACAGAGAAGGCAGGTTGGTTGTTGTCAATTCCCATGCCATATTCTGGTCCTATGAGGATCAGCCACTAATTCAGATGGCAAGAATAAAGTGTTCTGTGTTAATGATCTCTTAGATAAGTTTTTTTAATTAGTTTAAGATAAGTGATTGCAAAGACTATCTGTTTACAGTAGTAGCCACTATGGTTATAATGTAAACATAAAATCTTTTTGACTATATTAATCTACACTTACTACTTTGTTATCTGTTTAAAAAATCCTCTTCTTTTCAACAGTGTGGTGTTGTCACATGATAGTAATGAAATTTGTTATACAGAAAATCTCTGTATCATATTTTTGGTAACTGAAATGGCTGTCAGAACAAGTACATCTATTAGGCACTTGGATTCTGTAATGTTTGTGGGTTTTTTTGTTTGATGGTCAACTTGAGCATTCACAATAATATATTAAATCTATTAAACCTGACACCTGAGTGAATCCTTAATATCACCTTTTGGCATTTCTGAGCTGAAGGCAGCTCAGAACAATTTTCTCTAGAGAAAGTAATTTTGACATCCTCTAATTTATGTTTTGTTGAATATTTACTTTGGACATTAATACTTTTCTTGCTAGTCCCAAATTCAACATTTTTTCCCCGCTGCATGCTTTTGATTAAATCTATATTTGCAAGTTATTAAGGAGGAACTAAAGTTGAGTTTTACTTGTTTATGTCTTTGCTTATGGCAGTTGTTTTTGCCCAGAATACAGAAGGGGCTGTGGAGGACCTTGAGCTTTGACTGGGTAAAAAGTGTTCTTCATATGCTGCTTGTGTCTGCTATTTTTAGTGTACTGTTTTCTTTTTTATAATTTATTGCTCTGTCTCTTGACTCACAGGTCACCTGATTTTAGAGCACGCAGACCCACAGGTCCTTCACTATTCTATAAACTGCTAGTTTATCTTGAGGAGCAGGGTGCTGCTGCTGGTGGGATTGGGTTAGCACTGGTCATGGAGGAGTTAGCCACGTCCCTTCGGTTCTCTGGAAAGTATGTTCTAAGAATACACAGAACAGGGTGTTACAAAACACACGTGCAACCAATAAACTTGGAGTGGAAGCCAGGGATGATGTGTGACTCAAGGTCAGTGCTGTGCAGGGAGACTTTTGCCTGCTGGCCCTCACCATGCCTGTCTTTGCTCTGTGCCAGCAATGGTGCAGTCATCCATGAACTCACTTTTTCCCTTGTGAAGGGAAAATTGTTTTGAACAGATATGTTATGAATATGCCGCTATTATTCTTGCTCTGGAAGTGTTAATTTTGACAGTAGCACTAAGTGTCTTGCATCTAGTACTGTCATAAACTCTTTTTGTTCCATGAGGTACCCAACGACTGGATGTTTCTGGTAGCCTTCAAAGCTGCAATGCAAGCCTGGCAGAATGGTTGAATGAAAGGGAGAGGGAAAGCAGATGCTTACATTTTGTAAGCAGACAAGTATGTTATTTGAAATTTCAGTGTTCAAGTGGGCTCAGTTTTTCAAAAGATCGTATCCAAGATATATGTGGATGTGTGTGTGTGTGTGTGTGTGTAGGGAAAACGTAACAAGATCTGAATGTTCCAGATTTTCATTAGTCTGATTGTTTTTTATTTAAATCTTAAAGTGAATCTGAACCACAACACAATAATTGTCACTCAGATCCTGGTGATTCTTCACAGTGCATGGAAACGAAGAGGAACAGAACCTGCATCCATCGAGCTATTCAGTACTTGCACATACGAAATAGGTCTAGATGTGTAACATGACTATTCTGATTGTTTGGATTGAACTAAAAGTTCATTACTGCCTAGGCAGGTGCAGATTTTTAATTTCCAGCCCATGAGGTCTTTTCAGCCTCGTGGAAAAGTGCACTGTCATCTTCTCCAGAATTTAAAAATAAAGCAAATTAACTTTCACCCATGTGGATCTCCGGTTAACTGCAGCAGGGATATCAGCTGACCTGGGTAACAGTGCTGGCATTTTCAGGGGTTTCTTTTCATTCATAACCCTAGAGTGCTTATAAGTTCCTAAAAGACAACAGAATGTTTGAAATGGGAGTGTTGTGTGCCCTTGAGAGAGAGGGCTTACGTTTCGGGTGGGTGCTGGTGTGTTGCTTTTTGCACTCTTCCCAGGTCTGTAGTGCTCTTAACAAACCCAAACACGACCCATCCAGATGAAGATCAACATCCTTGCCCCTGAAAGAAATGGCATACTGATGATGCACACGGGAGGCCTCAGTTTGTTTTGGGGTGGCTTTTTTGTTTTGTTTTCTTAATAGTTTTTTTAGTAGAGTACTTTCACCAAGAAGTGGACTAGATCATAGAGGTGTTTGGGTTTTTTTCTGAAAACATCTAGACTTCTGCCCAGCCCACAGCCTTCTCTGGCTTACAGGCTGTGATTTTCTTTTTGTTTGGGTTTCTTTTTTGGTTTTGGTTTTTTTTGTGTGTGCGCTTTGGGGTTTTTTTTTTGGTGTGTTTTGGGGTTTTTTTTTGGTGTGTGTTTGAATTTAATTTTTTTTTTTTTTTGACAGTAGAACTGAGAAATTGCAATATCTATTAAAAATAGAGACTGGTAGGTAGCTTTGTGGAGATTGTCAACATACAAGAGGTTCCTCAATAGTCTTTACAGTCTTTTTGTATCTTTCTGTCCATTGAAAAAGGATATTCAAAAGATTTAAAACAGGGAGGAATTACCAGGGATGTCTGATTTGGGCGAGTTTACATTAGCTTATTAAAGTTGGTAGTTCCTTACTTCAGAATCTGAAATCATAGCTATCAAAACCCAACAGTCGGGCTTGTTGGCCCGTGACTGCAGTGTGAAGATGAGTGTATGGCCACTGGTTGTTGAAAGTTTGCAGACTGTTTGGAAGGCTGAGTGCTTTAGAGTAGTTACAAAACATCACTTGCTTTGACAGCAGTGTTGTGTTGAAGGCTGAGGGAAGAGTTTCCATAAGGTGTGATTCCATAAGTCAACATGGTGCTTTTTTCCAGGGGGTTTCCCTGGCTCCAGTGGCTGTGGAGTTCCACCCCAAAGTGAGTCAGTGCTTTCACGCTGCACTGTTCAATTCACTCTGGGCTCTTTTCAAGAAGTCTGACTCTGGGCTGTAGGAAATGGCATCTGATGTAACCGTTCTTATTCTTGCAATGAATTCAGAGAAGAAGAATACCAGTCTGTGACCAGGGATTATAAACCAAAGTGGAACCTGTGCTCACACAGGGTGTAGCTGGCCTTCCCCAGCAGGGTTTTTGTGTGCTCCTGTTGCAGTTTTGTTCAGGCCCTTAATGACTTTTCCAAGTCATTCGCTAAAGTTTTTTTTTGAAAGCTGAAGGCTGCTTTATATTCCTCCTCAGAAAAGAAGTGTTATTTTATTCGTACTAACAGGAAAATAAGCACAAAACCTTGAAAGCTTATTGTCAAAGTTTTAAAGCATCATGAATATTTAAGATGATGAGATAAAGCATGATATACCCCAAAGAGATTCATTTTTGGTATTAGTTTGTTCATACCAGTGAAGGAAGTTTAGGGGAGGGGGGAATCTATAGAAAATTAAATAGATCTAGAAATCTCATATTGGAAAATCTGTGTTTTAATATAAAAGTGCTTAGTTGTTTGGGTTTTTTTTCCCCAGAAAACACCTTAGGAAGGCATTTTCACATGGTCCCTAAGCTTAAGTTCACTCTCCAGGGTGACATACAGCTCCTTCAGCTTCCCAAAACAAGCATGTTGGATGCTTTTTCACATGGTGGTGGCTGTGACTGTGAAGATAGTCTAGATTTGGTCTCCCCATTGCCCTTGCTTCACCCTGTGAACTCCGGTGGGATTTGAAACAGGAGCTTTTCAGTAATTTGTTTTCAATATAATTCTGCTAAATTTATACTAGCACATTTCCGATGGTGGTAGATCACTATCTTGATGGTGAATGTGAAGGCTAGATATAAACCCTTTATGACTTTCTAATTACAGCTGAGTGCCTGTTTTCTACTTAATGCCACATACTTAAGCTAAAAGACATATTTTCTCCTAATCGCTTATTTTTATGAACTAACAGAAATACCTGAGAAAACAGTTTTAGGTTGAAGAATTAGAAATTTTATTGCTTTGTCAGGTTTTTTTTTAATGTGGGGTTTTTTTTTGGTTGATTGGTGTTTGGTTTTTTGTTCAGGTAGGTTTATCAAGTTACATAGTTTGTTCTAAAATAATCTAATTTAGGCAGAGCATCAGCCAATTCGGGAAAAGTATAAAAAAGCTGGAGAAGAATGAATGGAAAATTCAGAAATTACGTGGTCTGCTCCTGATGGGTATTTTTGTTTCATTATAATATAACTTCACAGTGTTTTGTTTAGTCACGTTTAACAAAATCACGGTCTAGGAAACTATAATATAAAGGAAAACACAGTGATGTGTGCTTAGGTAAGGGCATTAGCTGAGTGAGACAAGTCCTCTGCTTTCAGTACCTGTCTCGTTACAACGTGTTGGTACAAGTAGCATCTCTTGTGACCCATTCTGTAGACTAGTAAGTTTAGAGATCAGAAAAAAAGTGCATGTTCTGTTCCCCCAACTGTCTTATATTTAAAATGCTAAGCCCTGCAGCACTGAAAATGTTACAGATTTACACTGATGTTTTACTGTATCCTGAACAGTGTCAGGGTACAGTGGAACAACTGTTGTAGAATATGAGTTCTTTTGCAATTTTTGGTGAACTGAGGTTTGAAACAAGCCTCAAACATCAGTTTCAGGTATTGCTTTTCTTATACTAAATGCAGATGATGAAATCATAATGATTGATCTACTTCACAATTTGTGATTTTTCTGTGGAGCAAACAACAATTCAGCTTACAAAATTTATTCTTAACTATTCCTTTTCTTTTTCCAGTTAAAAGAAAATAAAATGAGTTTCTGTGATCAAAATGCTAATATTGGATCTAGAATTTGCCAAAAAATCAAAAGAAGCAGGTTCAACTGTTGTTGCTTAGGTAAAAATAGAAAGCTACGGTTGGAAGAAGTGGTGACTCAGTAAGCAGTACGGTGATGGCAAAATAGGATGTCAGCCAAAACGCAGGAAGCAAGATGGGAACACCCAGAACAGGCTACAGTTCGCATTCTCTGAGCAGTACTTTGAGATAACTGGGGGAAATGTAAGCTTTCAATGAATTTAACTGGTTTTTATTTCTACTTATTAAGCTTTTTGATCCTAAATAAGTGTTAGTAAAACATGAATTGTACAGGGCTGTTTGTTGTGGTTTTGGAGTAGAGTTTTTTTGTTTGGTTTGGTTTGGTTTGTTTTCCCAGCCCTATGTTAAGACCCAGTCTCTTTGGGATTCACTCTGGATGCTGTGAGAGCCATCCAGCAGAGGCATGCAGTAGATAGGCAGGGTACATGTGTACTGGGGGCTTGCTGCAGCACTGCAGTCTGGAGTGGAACTGATGACACTGATTGGTTCTGATGGATTTTTATTGCTCTGGAGTAACTTCATCAACTGCCATGGAGCTGTGTCATGATTTTTTTTAAATCCCCCCTTACTTATTAGACGGTGTGCTTTGTTTTGTTTTTCTAATAAACTGTCTGAACAACACTGTGGTGGTTTGACCTTGGCTGGATGGCAGGTGCCCACCAAGCCACTCTGTCACCTCCCAGCCCTCCTCTCAGCTGGGTGAGCGGGAAGAAAGTCACATGAAACTTGTGGGCTAAGACAAAAGCAGTTTCATGAGAAAGCAAAGCAATGCTGTGTGCGGAAGCAAAAGAAAAAGATTCATTCTCTACTTCCTATCAGCAGGAGATGTCTGGCCCCTTTTTGGGAAGCAGGGCTCCAAACGCATTGCAGTTGCTCGGGGGACAAACTGATGCTCCCCTTTCCACCTCCTTTTTCTAGTTTTTATAGTTCAGCTGACACCATATGGTATGGAATATCCCTTTGGTGAGTTTGAGTCAGCCGTCCCAGTCAGGTCCCCTCCCAAGATCTTGTCCACCCCATCCCACTGCAGGGGGAATGTTGGAAAACCATCCTGGGTACTGCCCAGCAGTAACCACAACATGGATGTGCCATCAGCACCTTCCAGCTCTCAGTGCAAAGCGCAGCACTGGGAGGGCTGCTATGGGGAAAATTAACTCCACCTCTGTCAGACCCAGTATAGACACAAAAGCAGTTGAAGTTTTTTCCTGTTTTCTACACAAAACTAAGTAGCCCAGCATTTTTTTAAATATACTTTATGCTCTGTTTTCTTTGAATAGCTGGTATGCATTGATCCTAATGTAAAGTTCCTATGTTGCCATTTCCTGCCTACAGATGAACTGCTTTGCTAATCAGGTAGTGGTTCAGTTTGGTACCTTGGAAAAAGTATGGCGACAGCAAGAGTAAGTTGAGATACTGTGATGCTCTCCTCATGTTTTCCTGCTGACTGCCCTCAAGCTCAAAGATTCTGAGCCAGAAGAATCTCAGACAGGAGTCAGTATTGGAAAAAAATATCTGTACTGGAATATTCCTAAGATAACATAACCAGTTCATTGTAATTGCTTGAATTTAAGTAACCCTAACTAATAGCTTGCTTCTTGAAGCAAGTAAGCAAGTAGACCAGCTCGTGACTTTAGTTCTTGATAGCTTAAATTCAGCTCTTAGTTTGCAAGGCTTTTGAAGTGTGTGACTTCAGCTATAATTACAGGTTTGTAATATGCAGATACATCATGACTGCTCATTCAGAGAATCATGAATTTGTGGGGTTCAAGAGCAACTTTCTTTTGAAGTGAAGCACAACATGGAATTAGCTAACCAAAGCATCCATAGTTGTTTCTAATTCCAGGAGAGAAGCTGTTAGTCAAATGTTTCCATTGTGTTTCATTTCCTTTACACTAGTTTCTTGAATCCCTGCCTTACTCTTAAAATATGCAAAGGTAGTTTCTTCAAATAACAAGATAATAAAACTTACTCAGAGTTGGCAGTTTTGAGAAAGGGACAGAGCTTTTGCTGTAATTATTTTAAATGCAGAGTGATGCCTTTGCTAGGAGGTGATGGGTTCTGAACACTGAGAGCGCGGCTGCTTTTTCTCCAATGTGTGACTCTTCTGCCACAGGACTCTTTATGGAATCTCTTTATGGACTGCCTGTACTAAAAGTACAAAAAATAAGATCCAAGTGCTTACGCAAATTTTTAGTCTTTCAAAAAAATTGTAGCACATGAAGAAAGCAGAGAGCAGAATTGGGCCACCATGCACAGTGCCTGCTGGACAGCTGGGGCAGGGCAGGAGCAGGGCTTGACTCAGCTGGGAATCTGAACAACCCACACCATACATGCACTCCATATTTTTAGTGTTTAACTTACCAGGTTTCAATTCCAAAGTGAAATAAAAATCTTTATTAAATTGTTGGCTTTCAAAATTTTTGAGACTTAATTTTTTTTCCCAAGCAAGGTCTGGATTCTTATAGAGCATATTTAAAGGCAATTATTAGTCGTTTCATGGACTCTCTAAGAAAGCAGCCATCCAAATCAGTGAAGGTCAGGCCTGATGGATGCCACAACTTGGAACAAATTTGTCTTTCTTTGAAGAAAGACACTTTACCAAAATGAGCTCTTTTCCTGAGACGTTTGTGGTGTCCAGTGCAGTATGAAAGTTGCTAGGACAATAAAATAAGCATGAACTGAGAGAGATGGCAGTTGTAGCACTGCTTGGTTGTGACAGGAGGAGGGCTCAAGGCAGGAGGAGCTCTGCTGTGCCTGTTCACTACTTGACTGTCCCCAGGAAGGGCAGGGCAGCAGCTTGAAAATGTATCTTCTGGTAGCCCCTGGAGCACAGTGGGTTGCGTGATACCGAGTCTTTGTTTATTGTGCAAGCTTAGAAAAATAGATGCTCTTCTAATACACATATTTTAGGAAAACCCTTTCTGTAATGAGTAGTGAAAATACTGCGATAGGAAAGGGAGGGGAGATGGTCCACACAAGGGTGACTTGTTTGGGCACAACTGGATTAACTGAAGTTTTGGGAAAGTCCTTGGGTTAAGGTTAAGTGGATTTGTGACTCACGAGCACTACATATCTAACTTCTATAGATGTTTCAGGATGTGAGCCAATATTAGCTTTTTGGGATGATTTTGAGTTCTTGCTCTTTATTCCAATGCTCTAGTGATCGTGCACATGTGTAGGGAACAAGGATTTGGAGACTCTTTATGACATCTCTGGTTAAATGGGCTTTTCTGTTTGTCCAGAAGATGCAGAAAATCACTCTTTGTTGAGGTTGGTATGTGCAGGAGACAAAGGAAGACAAAAACCTCCAGGTTTCAGTTCTCTGCTTTTATGTGTTTTGGTTTACATGCAGTAGCTTCAGTCTGCATTTGTGTTTTTCTCTTTTTTCCGATAGTCTGACATCTGCTACCTCTTGTGACAAACCGATCAATAAACTTTAGTTTCAATGTATTGATTAAAGGGCTATAGTGCCTTGTTTAATTGCTAGGTACTTGTGTAAACTAACCAGATTTTTTTGTATTTTAAGGGGAATAAATCCTGGGATGCATATTTTATGCTATATACTTGCGTGTTCCATTGCTAGAGATGAAGTAGAATAATAATCGTATTTGTATAGTCAGATTATAGGATTTGAGGTTATTCTATGCACAGTATATGATGTGTGCCTTAAACAGGGCTGATTCATACACAAAAGCAAACAGTTACTGCACACATGCACAGTAAGGCTTTTTTTTAAATAAACACTGAGTTTGCTGTTTCTATAAATGTTTTTCCACCCCGTCCTCAATTACATCAACTTGCATCATCTGTGTCTGTTGTATAGGAATGATTACCAGATTACCAGGCTTTTCAGTATTTATGTTTTTTCTGTATTTAAACTTCTAGAAGTTGCTAAATGATATAGTGGAGCTAAAATAATGACACATGAACTTTGTAAGAAAATATATTTGTCAATATTCATTGCTATTTGTGGTTTTATTTTTTTGAAGTCCAGATCAAATACCTGGTTTGTTACATTGATATAATTTTAAAGTATTGGCCCTGTCTTTATAATGCTGTTATGAAACCAGTAGCATTTCCTAGTTCAATACTGTCTATCATCCTTCAATGAAATGCAGTTTTTATTATGAAACAACACTGTGTTTGTGTTACTTCAGACAATAAAATATGTATCTCTAGGTAGCTGGATGTCCTCTTCCATTCTTAAGGCAAGAAACTGGTTGCTTCTGAAATAATAGGTCTGAAACAGGAACAGAAGCAGTGTTTGCAAATTGAACTTAAAAGTAAATTTTATCTCTTTATGTAAAGTAATATTGTGTATGTATTCTGAATCTTGAGTAATTCCTATTTCAGTTTTATTTACCTTGCTTTATTCACTAGATTTTGCTTATTAGATTCACTGGATCTTGCATTTGGACATGCTTAAACTGTCTATGGCTTATGCCAGTTTGTAGTACATATCTGTGAAGACACTGTGATCTTCTAAGTATACAGTATGGTATCAGATTTGGTATCAGGTTCTTTTTTTAGTACAAAAAGGTGATGGGCTTTTTACCTGAATCTAACCAACTCAACAGAAGCACTGGTGCCACAGGATTTATCTACTAATCTGTGTCAAGTGCCAAAGCTTTTGATCAAACACGTATTCTTTCTAAAAAAGAGAGAGACAATTAATATAAGGTCTACTGCTTCACATGGTAAGCTGCTGATGTTAATTGAAGGGCATGTCTATTTTACTGTTCCTTGCCATTTAAAATTCTCTAGTGTAAATTTTCAGGGATCACATCTTACTGTGCAAATATCTGTTACCCTCAGAAGGTGTTTGAGATCAGTAAATGCAGATCTTGATCAAGCTCTTTTTTTCTGTGAAACCATAGATGATGTTACACATTTTAGCTAAACGGAGTTCCTCTTCCACAGTTTCTTAAGGATGAATTCCCCTTCTGTTAGCCTGTTAAGCATGAGACAATTCTTGTATAAATTAATATCACTCCTGCTGAACACTTTGTAGATTTTTGGAGCTTCTGTGTCAAGTAGGAAAAATACTTCAGTATTGATCCTTCCTACTGTGGCTTTCTTAACATTACTGTGGCTTTTGAACATATAAAGATGAGCATGATGCTTGTATTAGCAGCAAGATAATGCTGCAATTTTTTGGTGTTGTCCTTAGCTCTAATACACAAATCCTTATCAAAGTCTTTCCAAATCCCACTTCCTTATCCCTAAGTATGACTTGCTTATTGTTCACCAGACTTTCAGCTAAAAAAAAAAAAAAAAAAAAATTACAGGTGCCTAATTTTGTAGGTGACATATCACTACTTAAGTGGTTTGTCCTTTCTGTTATTTACCACTCTTTTAATCTTTCATGCACTCTTTATTAGTCATTTTATACCATCCATCAGATAAATGACCATTTTAACTCATGCCAGGTGATCTAAGGTATTGTGCATGTATGGGGTCCTCCAGGGTAATTCATCCATCCTCTGGCTTTTCTTCTGCCTGAGGGCAGGCAGTGGCCAGATGCATTGTCCTGGCAGCACCCTGTTCTTCCAGGGCCTGAGGTCCCTTCCTGGGCAGGGTACTCCCTAGGGCAGGGGGCAGGCAGCTGGTACTGGCAGCTCTTTCAGAAGAGCCTCTTCCATGCTCCCTCCTGGAGGATGTAGTCACAGGTCTTGTGCTGGTTGTGGAAGTCCAGTGCCTGCTGCTTTGTTATAAATGTGTGCATGCAGGTATGGCACATATGGTGTGGGTCAGGAGTGCTGCAGCACTGACCGTGTTGCCATGAACAAACGTGACTGCATGGTAGGAAGAGGGTCCCTGGCATAGCCTGCCCCTGCCACCCAAAGCAGTTGCATACGGTCATTCCTTTAAAAAGGGGGGAAAAAGAGTCAGTAAAGATTAGGGCTCCTGTGCAATGAACTGAGTTCCCTGGCAGTGGGATGCCTACTTTTATTTAGTTTATGTAAATCTCTTAGAATAAGCCGCAAGCCCTGGGGTTCATAGAGCACAAGCCTGGGCTAGGCAAATAGGTACAGGCAAAAGCTAGTTTTACACACTCTGCAGTTTGCATATGTACATTGCACATTTAATTGGAACTTTTGTTTCATGCACCCCTTGTCTGGGTGCCTCACGTCTGTCTTACCATGTTTGCTAAATGCTCTGATGTTAAGGAATGAGGACAAAAAAAAATTCTGATTTTTTTTCTTTTTTTCTTTTTTTTTTTTTTCCCCCTCCAAGTGGAAAGGTGTTATGGTAATCAACACATGAATAGAAGCTATCTGCCCTCCTGGAGGTTTTGTTTTGGTGGATGGCATAGGACACAAGCTAAAATTGCAAAGCAATAATCTGCTTTTGTTCCTCTAAAGCATAAAAATAAGGGTTGAGAACCACTGTCAGCCTTGCCTCCACCTGCATTTCTTTGCTCTTAAACTTAGAAGTGCATGTATTTTAGCTTTCTCAAAAGAGGGTTTTTCCTGTAACTTCTGCAGTAGCTAAATAATTTTGAAACTGAAGCATTACCAAGCAGAGAGGGGAACGACACAATCTGGTCGCACTTGAGTCCTGTTTGAACAACGTGTGACCTCCTCCTGGCGAGCAAGGAGGAGGGGGCTTCACAAAACACCAGGAAATCAGAGACTGGGGCATCTTGCCTATGTGGGAATAGACTGTGCCAGGGTAATTCATGAAGAACCATCCCAGCTGCTGCTTTGGCTATGAAGAGTTTTCATTCTTTGCAGAAGTTTAGTCTGACCATAGTACAAAGCAATGCATACTCTCTGTTTCTTCGGAACCATTCCTATATGTTAATGGTAACTAAAAATGGACCTCTCAAGTAATCCTTGCACTCGGGAGGAGACAGTTGCAATAATCTTAAGGAACATTGTGTCCTACTTTTCCTAATAGGAGTAAATTTTTTTTTTTTCTTTCCTAATTCAATTTTTAATGTATTTTATGAAGTATTGTGGCTTCTCTTTCTATCTGTCATATGTCTCTAACAATGCCAGTTCATACTGCCGTCAGATTTCTTCCACTAGAGCTTCTAGAGAAGCTGTGAAACAGCTGGAGTTTACACAAGCACTGAAATCTGGGGCACTGACCAGCTGCTACACGAAGCTTTCTTTGGAGCATTTCTAATGTTGTTTGCTCGTAGTGACAATGTTACGAGTAAAGTTGTTTTATGATGGTACAGTAACTTGGGCCTTAGGTGCAGCTAGTCTGATACAAAGATCCGTTTCCCATGGCTCTGTTTTAAATGTAAACTGAAACAAACTGCAGGGTTAGCCAACAGCTGAAAGCTGATGTCATTATTTTTTTGTGTTTTTGAAATGACAGATACTTTGGATGAATACTTTGAGTATGAAGCTGAGGAGTTCCTGGTCTCCTTGGCCTTGCTGATCACTGAAGGTCGAACGCCTGAGTATTCAGTCAAGGGCAGAACAGAAGGCTTTCACTGCCCACCAGCACAATCCAGTCAGCCACCACCGACTAAGCATGAATGCAGTGACAAAGTGGCTCAGGTATGATGGTACCCGTTCAAGTGTTGTGCCATTCGTCCTCGCTGCTGTGATGGAAGTCAGCTGAGAACTGCGTGGTAGATTCAGGGAAGCACGAGTAACAATTGTTTTCTGTCAGTCCCACCTTTAAACAAGTGTGTAATTCAGTATCATACTAGTAACAGAGTTGTCCTTCAAATGAGAGATCATTAACACTTTTATCCTTGAACATGAACATGAACATTGAACAGTGATGAACTGCGTGGTTACCTGAACGCAGTATCTATTTGAGTCTTTATTCTCCAAATGGAAAGCATTATAAATAGCATTCTTGGTCTGTTTTTCTTTGTTGGGGTTTTTTTGTGGGGTGTGTGTTTTTTGTTGTTGTTTGGGTTTTGTTTTTTTTTTTTGTTGTTGCTGTGTTTTTTCTTTGGTTTTTTGTTTTGTTTTGGTTCAGGGTTTTTTTTTTTTTTGTTTGGTTTTTTGGTGTGTGGTTTGTTTGGTTTCGAGAAAATGTAGGCTGATTTTGCATAACTCTTTGCTTTTCCAGGTATTCTTGAAAAGTTAGTGATGCAAAAAACAGGAACACATCGAATCTAGCTAGTCTGTTCAGGAGTAAGGTTGGAGCATTGCATTTCTCCCATAAAAGTTCTTAAGTACTGTGTGAATTTGTTATTTATGCAGAAGTTAGCCCACTCCAAGGCAAAGAATTTATGAACATTCTGCTTGTGTGTCTATCCAAGAGGATGACTTGTGGAGAGAGTAGTACAAGGTAGTAAAGTATAATGGTTGGGGTAATATATTTTTGAACTTTAAAAATTTTCTACAGAAATAGCTTAAAGGATTTGTTAATTATTTTTCATTTAATAGCTCTAGAATCTTATCTCTGATTTAGTGAAATCTAGTTTACCAAATTTGACCCTTACCTTTTTCCAGTACTTAGGAACATATATTTAAAGTAGATTTAAATCTGGTTAGTATTTCTGTGGCTTGCCTGTGTTGACATTTTTTTTCTTTCATTCAGTGTCGTCAAGCCAGGCGAACCAGATCTGAGGTTATGCTACTGTGGAAGAACAATATTCCAATCATGGTAGAAGTGATGCTACTTCCAGACTGTTGCTATAGTGATGAAGGGCCCACCACTGAGGGGAATGATTTAAATGATCCTGCAATCAAACAAGATGCATTACTGTTAGAAAGGTGGATTTTGGAGCCAGTTCCTCGACAGTAAGTTGGATATTAAGATTAGCTGATAGTTGCAAGAATTTCATCATATTAAAGTCCTTGAAGTAATCAGCAGTTTTGAACTGGCCCTTTGCCATGAGAACTATCTAAGTAAACAACTATTTACTAGTGACATGTAAACATTCTTTATCTTCCTGTACTCATACTTTCTGCAGTGGACATTGTGCAGTGCAGAATATGAAATGCTCATAGCTGAAAATAGTCATTGTTCTACGTTAATTGTTAATTTAACTATGTGAATAAAAACAAATCAGACTCTGCAATCTTCAAAAGTTTGAGGACTTTCATTGTTTCACTTTATCTCTGTTTTATTTTCAGAATGAAGATCTGAAAATGTCCTCATTATAATAATTCTCTGTGTATATTCTTACCAACATCCATGTGTTTCTCTTACTATGTTGTAGGAGCGGAGATCGATTTATTGAAGAGAAGACCCTTTTATTGGCCGTTCGCTCTTTTGTTTTCTTCTCTCAGCTAAGTGCGTGGCTGAGTGTTTCACATGGTGCTGTTCCCCGAAACATTCTGTACAGGTATGTCTGGGATGGGGAAAAACCTTTTGTTGTTCACAGGCTGTTGCAGCTTTTCTTAAAACCATTCTTCTCTCCTGTTTGCTTTCAGAAGGTGCCACATTGTTGGCCCAGTACTTTGGCAGTTGTATAAGATTTGTATACTACGCAAAGTACAGCAGCTGTTTGTCTCTCTGATGCTTTTTCTTAGACATTTGAGTTATGAAGTAGGTAATTAAAGAGTCTTTGTTTAGATATTTCTGTAAATGCCCTTCTGTATTGTTTCAGGGTGAGTGCTGCAGATGTGGACTTGCAATGGGCGTTCTCCCAGACACCAACTGAGCATGTCTTTCCTGTTCCTAATGTTTCTCACAACGTGGCCTTGAGAGTCAGTGTCCAGTCCTTGCCCAGACAATCAAACTACCCAGTTCTGACCTGTAGTATTCACACCAACCTTAGCTATTACGAAAAGCAAATGCAAGAGCATAAGTTACATCAGCACAGCGATTCCAGTGCGACACAACGCAGTACTGCTAGTCCACAGCGCTTCTGGGGGAAACGGACCTGGAGTATGACACCTGAAGGCTTACTTAGTGGAAAAAAGACACCTGAATTTACTACATCTATCAGAAATTTAAAACTTTATCCATCTGCCAGACTTGGATCTGACTTTGGGACATTGCAGTCTAAAGTTCAGTGCTATAATGCTACAGCAGACAATAAGACAGAATCTCATGAAAGACCTGTCAGAACTTTTAAATCCTTTTCTCTAGTTGATTCATGTGTTTCAAATAGTCATTGCTCTCATCAGCCCACAGGAGAAACCAATCCTTTGATAGGGTCTTTACTTCAGGAGCGACAAGAAGTCATTGCAAGGATTGCTCAGCACTTGATTTACTGTGATCCGGCTACTTCACAAGTTGTTGCTGGCCGTCCGTTTAACGTACGTGAAAACAACTCGGCTACACCAAAAGCTTTTCAGAGTAATTGTGAAGACAAAAGCTTGCCAAACAAAGGCAAGGAATCCTCCCCTGCTTCTGTTGCCAACTTGGACAATGGAATACAAGAAGATGGCGGTGAAGGCAAAACTAGAGCAATACCAGAGATCATAGTGCTCAATGCCAGTGTTCCAGTGAACCACTGTGGCCGTCAGTCAGTAGGAGAAAGTAATCCCCTGATCAGTTCTCTGCTCCAGGAGAGGCAGGAGGTGATAGCAAGGATTGCCCAACACTTAATTCATTGTGATCCAGCTACTTCTCATGTTACTGGATGTCCATTCAAAGTTCATGAGACTAGCTCAGTCACTTCAAAAATTTTCCAAAGTACATATGAAGATGAAAATTTGCTGAAGAAAGGCAAGGAACCATCTTCTGTTTCTTTTGCTAAATCTGATTTTTCTTTGTTAGAAGACAACAGTAAGTCAAGGATGAAGACACCTGATACTTCTATCAGTCCTTCTAGACTTGATGGAGAATCGAAGGCTTCTCTGAAAGTCCAAGCAAGGAGAAAATTGGTTTTAGCAAAACCCAGTGAATCTGTCCAAAACACATTTCATCAGTCTTCAAATAAAACTTCTCATGCATTTACTAACATTCACACATCATCAGCAGCATTGTGGATTAAAGAAAATTCATCTGAATTGCCAGATAAATTGGAAACAACACATTCTGGTTATGTACAGAAAGACCAGATAACTAATAGAATTAAACAGTTTTCAAACTGCAGCAGCAGTGACGAACAGGTTTGCACAAATAAACTTAAAGAAAGAAGAGTTGTTAGTGAGAACAATGTCACGGACAGTTTTAACAATTTACAGATAGATAAATGCAGAATACTTGAAGGTACAAAAAAAGCAACTCTGATGCAGATATCTGACTCTTTGCACAAAAATGAGCTCAAGCATTTAGATAAAGACTCTAAAAGCCCAAATATATATGAGCAAAATACTCAACTTATTAGTATTGAAAATTATTTAAATAAAGATCACGACGGTTTCAAAAATAAACCCAAACAAGACAAAATGAAAACTGCATATGATGAGAATGAAGACCCAATAGGCCTCGATTTCCAAAGCACTTCTCAGAAGAAACCTACAGAAGATGCAGTTAAATGTGAGCGGCTGAAGAACACAGACATACAGGTAAATACACAGAAGAAAAGACCAATTCCTGTAGTTGCTCTTAGTCAGATAGCTTGTGCCCTGTATCTGCTGAGGACCAATATGAGAAGAGATTTAAGTTTGACTGCATAGAAAGCAGGATCTTACTTCTGTCATTCTGGTCTGAAATAATGCTTAGCCAGTCGTGCCTCCCTCATACCTTCTTATAAGTTTTGACATTAAGAAGAACATTGTCTTGCACTACTCAGGGTGAAAGCATTATGAGTGAGAGTTTCCACAGGCAGTTAGGCATCCTGCCTTTTTTAAAATATAGTGTCCAAATACTGTCTGTGATCTTTAGTAAGCGGTCTCTGTGATTGCGGATTGAGCCAAAGGGAATTTGTGCTGAATATTTCATAGTATGCTAGTGTGATGCAGATGCACCTGGTTCAGAAGTCTTCTCCGTTACAGCAAGTAAAGTATGACCATGATAGGCCACTGAAATATCCCATTGATATATTGAGTGTGTTTGGTTTGTTTTACTGCCAGAAAGCACCATCTCTAAAACATGCAAATATATGTCGGAAACATAATTTTCGATCCTTGGATGGAACTTCAACCAAGGCTTTTCATCCCAGAACTGGACTGCCTCTGCTTTCAAGTCCTGTAAGTTACTGTTGAAATTATGACTTATATTTTAAATGTTCTTTTAATATTTGTTTACGGTAGAAAAATTGACAAATTACCTAGCTGAATTGTGTGTGTTTACTTTAGGTGTCAGAGTGAATACTCTTGCAAGTGGAAATTTGGGAATTAACACTTATATGAAGTTGAACAATAATTTTGGAAAAGAAAATATTAAAGAGGTAGTTGTTGAGAACCTATCAAGAATTGACAAAAGGTGACATCAGAAAATTCTATGGCAAAAAAAAAAAAAAGCTTTGATGCTATTTTAGAGCACAAGAGAAATAGCATTTTGAAGATTAGCATTTTAAGTGTAATCTAACATTTTGTCATGTAAGAGTTTTTAAGTTAATACCTGATTGCCTATTAGTACAAAGCTTTTGTTTCTGTGAGCAGTTTGTATGCTATATTCTTCAGCAATCAGATGTCATTGAAAGACTAAGTGATATAAAGCTCCTGTGATAAGACAGAAAGACATTGGAGGAGTGTTACAGTTCTTTTATGTCACTGGGAGTTTTAAAGAAAAAGGCAGTCCAAGTTAAAACTACTGAGGTAATGAAGTTCTGTAATCAGCGTGATCTTCATTGCTTGTAAAGGCTGTCATATTTTCAGGGAACTTGGATGGAAATTGTTACAGCCTGTTTATTAGTAATGTTCTGTACCATAACAAAGAGACACCAGCCTCTTGAATGAGTATTTAACTACTTCCTGTTAAGCAGAATTTACAGCCTTGTCATTAGTAATTTTAGAATTTTCTTCACGAAGTTTGGAACGTATAGAAATTGCGCTCTTCTGATCTCTCTTTGTAATTTTTGCAATCTCATGGAAATTCTTAGCAAACTTGGGAACATTGTCCTTGCTAGAGGTACAGTTCTCAAATTATCATCCTCTTTACCTCTTGAGGTTCCTCAAAGGAAAACACAGTCTGGGTGCTTTGATCTGGATTCATCACTGCTGCAGTTGAAATGTCTGTCTGCAAGAAGGTATGTTTTATTTACCAGAAACATTAAGAAATTTGGGGGAAACATAACATATGCAACAACAAAGTGTGTTAGTGGAGACAAAAAAAGGGTGCCTTTCAAAAGAATCCTTATTTTGAAATAAGACTTGGCAGCTGAGTTGCCCCAGGGGTCTCCAAGTTAGTACAGCTCTGGAATGTAACCGTGGTATGAGAGATGCTGCTGGGAACAAACTAGATGTAGTAATTGATTCTTCTTCAAAGCAGTGTTATTTTTGTGTTATATTTTGTTCTTAGTGTTGAATGGGTTAAAAATTTTGCCTTAATTTGTTCAGAGAACTTAACTGTTAAAAGACACTGACCATAACTTTTTATACATTAACCCTCAATATAAACAGCTTTTAGTGTGATAGTTTGATGTTGGAAACATCAGGATATATATATATATATATATATATAACAAATATATCGGCATAGAAGATAAAATTATTTGATACTTTGGTTCCTGCTAATGGAGTTAGTGAATAACCTAAGCCTTTATTGTCTTTATCCCTTGTACTGTAAAACTTGTGAAAGTATTTTTTTTTTCAGGTAACCAGAAAATGTTTTGCTAAAGTATTAAAAAGCAATGTTTAACTGTTACTTCTTTACTTATTACATTTTGTAATAGTGAGTAAATGAGCTGTTTATACCCGGAAGACAAAAGCAAATGTGTTTATCCTTTCTATTTATTCTGTCTCTTTTTTTTTAATAGCCCACAACAATGTATAAACAGAGACAGTGATCCAGAGAGCCATGAGAAACCATTTCTGAGTTCTAGTGCTCCACCAGTAACAAGTCTCAGCCTTCTGGGAAACTTCGAGGTATTGCATATTCTCTAGGATACCTGTGGTATTTTTAGTATTCTTCTGCACTGCTTTTAGAAGTGTGTTACTGTGAATAATTATGACCTGATTACAATGTAAAATTTAATAACTAAGTTGAATAAAATTTGTTTTAATTTCCAACTGTAAAGGCACATACTTCATGTCCCTGACATCTTCTGTCTCAGAGATTCAGATATAGTGACTTGCTCATAAGTTTTTTTCCCCACTACTGTCAAATTAAAGGTTGGACTACACGATCCTTGAGGTCCCCTCCAACCTGGTATTCTATGATTAAGGTGTTCTGTTAACTTACATGAGATATAACAAACCTGCAGTTGTTCACATTTATAATGTATAAACCTATATATAATGTGTGTGTATATAAAATTATATACATATAAAATTTATACAACTAGAAAAAAAAGGATTTACATTTTCATTTAGTCTACTTAATGTGTCACCAAAGCTGTGTGAAATTACTGTAGTAAACAGTGTATTTGAAGTGTAGCCTCCAGCTTTTCACTTCATGTAGCATATCAAATAGCAACAACTAGTAGCTAGTGTGTTTACAAGTTATCACACTCTGTATTTGCGGAATATGGAGTGAATATGTTGAGGGAAGTTACAGGTTCTAGATTTAGTGTTGTGTATATATATTTTTTTTTTCAGGTAGTGTATGTCAAGGAAAATCATGCATAGATCCTGCTGCAATAAAATTCTCTGTGAGCTTTTGCACCAGTTTCAGTAGAATAAAACTTTCTCTTAAGCCACTGTCGTATTGCTGAATGTTCCATTGTTGTCTGCTTAGTTCTGCTATCTTTTCAGGTATTCCCAACTTTAGCTGTATGTATGTTTGTTTTTTCAGGAGTCTGTCCTGAATTTTCGCTTGGACCCGCTTGGTGTCCTGGAGGGTTTCACAGCAGAAGTGGGAGCAAGTGGAGTCTTTTGTCCCACACACATGACACTGCCAGTTGAAGTGTCATTCTACAGTGTTTCAGATGATAATGCACCTTCTCCTTACATGGTAAATGTGCGCTTGGATTTATTTTAAATACACTCTGATGGGTGAAGCTAAAGAACAAGAGCTTGGGGAGTTGATGGTTCAGGAAGTGGGGATTTGCAGGAACCTAGGTTATTTTTGGCTATTAATGATGGAGTTCTTCTGTCCCTTCTTCCTTTCCCTAACTAGTGCTTTTCCTCCCATTGCTCTGCCCCACCATCCAACTGCTGTCATCTTGGTATACCAAATGTCTTTGCCTCCCTCCACGCTGGAGTGATCAACTCCCACCGTTTTTATCCATCGAACTTAAAATAGGCAGTGAGGCAGTAGCTGGGCTTAACAAGAGGCATTTTGTTGTCCCAACAAGCAGCTGCCCTGGGCAACTAACCACTCTATAAGCAAGTGGCTTAGGTGCAGGCCAAGGTGTAATTGCTGATGGAGATCTGAGACTCAGAAGTTATTGAACCCTTGCTTTCAAATGAATATTGTGTGAGCTAGCATGATGTGCGGCACTCTCACAGACTGCATGGTATTTGTGTTCTCAGGATCTGCATGCCAATTCCATTCCAGATTTTTACAACAACAGTGTGGCTTTTGGATGACTAAAGTGCTTCCTTGTAAAAAGCAAAAGATGTCTTGTATGCTAGCATTGAAATAGATGGCTAGTCTTCTGAGTGCATGTCACAGAACCTCAATGTTATCTAGGTGACAGAGATTTTCATATGTGTATGTCTGTCTAAAAGATGGTAAATAGTCTGTTTTAAACATGTAAGTAATCATCAGATTATACTAATATTTAGATTTTAAATTCATAGCATGTATCATATTTCTGACATGTTTTTTTAAATTATTCAGAAAATTTGAAAGTTGAGTTTGAGTAATAAAGTTTAAACTTGTGTATGTCTTCTCTTAACCACTGCAAAGAAGAATCTATTGTTTTACTTTCATCCTTCTAGATTATTTCATGTGATTTTCCAGGAGGTGAAGGGATTCTGATGTTCCTCAAATGGTTAAAGTAGCCTTGCTTATTTTCCTAGCTGGTTTCATCGTTTCAGGCTTTTCCACATGCTCTCAACATGCTACAATGGCTGAATCTCCCAGGATTAATACAACATTTATATAGTGCACTTCCATCATCAGAAACATTGTTTCTGTTCGTATAGCTGTTTTTTCTGCCGTTGTTGTTGTGTTTTGGTTGGTTGTTTTTTTGTTGGTTGGTTGGTTGAAGTGTGCAGTGGTGTACAACAGTGCTCTTGGGAAGTACCCTAAGGGCAACCTCAGCAGTGTTACCGTGCCCTCTGGGACACTTGGGTCTTCTGTAGATCACAGCTGGTACAAAAGCAGATGTCACTGCTGCTAAAGTTTGGATTAGAATGGAAAATGAGGTGCATCTGCTGCCCTTGAAAAGCAGAAATTAGTTCTGTAAGATTTGGAGTATTAGTGGTGTGATTGTAGGTGATGTAAAAATGGAAAGGAGGAGACAAATCTTCCATTTTAACTTAGACCTTTCTTTTCAAAATGGCTTGTATTTCACCACAGCTCCCTGGCTTCTAGTTTGAAGTTGTGGAAACTTGGATCTTGTCTCAAGAGGAGAATGTACTCCTATTGCACAGCTTTTAATGATTGGCTAAAGTATCTGTGAGGCTTCTACTGTTGATTTTTACCTGCATTTTAAATGCATTGCCTTCTCTGTTTTAAGTTTTTCTACATTACCGGCTGTTTCTTGAGTAAATACAATTACATGAATAGACCATTTTGATTTCTCTGTATCTCTCCCTGTGAACTAAACGTGGTTTTGTTTTTTCCTAGGGTGTAATTACTTTAGAGTCCCTGGGTAAAAGGGGCTATCGGGTACCGCCTTCAGGAACAATACAAGTGGTATGTACTCAGCAGATGCAGGTGCCTTGAAACCACTAATATCAAGAAAGTCATGCAGAGGAGATGAGGTTATTGGAGATGAGTATAAACCTAGCAGTGGAAATGTGCATCTCTGGGGGTACTGTAGTTATTCGAAGTAGAAATCTGTGTGTAATTTGTGGGACATAAAAGACACCCAACCTTTGAACCCATCTGTGCTGTGAAGAGACTTAAAATCAGCTACAAAAGATTCAGAACAGTTGGGGACACTGGCTTTGAAGAAATAATTCGGCCATAGTCCAAATTCTGAAATTCTTTTAGAGGGGTTAAGATTAAATACTCAGTTTTATTTACATTTTGTAGCATCTTAACACCACTTTTTAATCTTTAAATTTTTTTTTATTTTTTAATAAAATCGCATAGACGATGGTGACTGTTTTGGCAGGTGGAGTTGTTGGGTTTAAGTTTTTCATCTCTAAAGAGTATTGTACTGTGCTGTTTGTCTTTTCAGACCTTATTTAACCCTAACAAAACTGTGGTGAAGATGTTTGTGGTGATCTATGACTTGAGAGAAATGCCAGCTAATCATCAAACGTTTGTACGGCAAAGAACTTTTTCTGTTCCTGTGAGACGAGAACTCAAGAGAACTGTCAATAAAGAAAACAGTCACCAGACTGAAGAAAGGCTACTACGCTACCTCATACATCTGAGGTAAGCTCTTTGGAGTTAAAAAAAAAAAAAAATCAAAAATAACAACAAACAAACAAACAAGCAAAAAAAACCCCCAACAACAAACTAACTAAAAAACCAAACCAACCAAACAAAACCCCACAAAACCAACAAAACAACAAAAAAAGCCAACCAAAACCACAGAAAACCACATATCTGCCAAAATTTATCATCTTATTTTTTTCCCTGCCAGGCTTATTTTTGGAAAAAGAATGTTTCTAACTTTGGTCTTTAAGCTAGGCAGTAGAGGAAGAAGAGACAATAAATAATATGAATTATGCTTGTAAGAAACAAAGTTAAAATATAAAGCTTTTTCTTGGCATTGAAGTATGTTGTATAGCCTTGTAAAGCTTAGTTCTTTTATTAGCAAGAGAGATTTGTTTTGCACTGGATCAATGTGCTTTTTTTAGGATACAGGAAATGGTGAGTGTGGATGTTACATGAGTGAGAGCCAAAAGTAAGGATCAATGTAGAGAAGTGCCCCATACATGCCTCTTCACCAGGATAGCTTATAACATGAAAAGTGCTCCAAGTTACTCCACGAAATAAAGCATTTAGTGGTAAAAATGTAAAAACCTGTTTCATGATGCAATACTGCTGAGAATGCCTTTCACTTTATATAATATTCACACAGTCATCCTTAAATGGTTTACAAAGCAGTGCCTGAAAACAGATACTGTGCTGCTGCTCTCAGGGTGTTCTGGAGACTGCAGTTCAAAACAGAGGAGGAGTGATGGATATACTCTGTCCTTTTGCAGTTTGCAGCCTTTTGCCTGCTTTATTGTAGTAAACAAAACGCATAACACGCAGACCTCAATGGCAGCTGACATTCTGAAGCAAACAAACAGAACAAAATCAAATTACTTCTGTTATGTATTATTTTCCCTATTTAGAGGTATTGATTTCTACCCATCAGACTTTTGAAACACGAGTTTGTCTAGGGCACTGATTCCAGGCCAAACTTTCCCTTTAAATGAAAGCTGACAGTCATAAAAAAATGTGTTCATAGAATGGTAGGGGTTGGAAGGGACCTCTGGAGATCAAGTCCAACCCCCCTGCCAGCACAGGAACACCCCAGGAACAGATCCAGGTAGGTCTTGAATGTCTCTAGAGAAGGGGACTCCACAACCCCTCTGGGCAGCCTGTTCCAGTGCTCTGTGACCCTCACGGTGAAGAAGTTTTTCCTCATGTTGAGGTGGAACTTCCTGTGTTTCACCTTGCTACCATTACCTCTCGTCCTATCACAGGCACAACTGAAAAGAGACTGGCTCCTTCTGCTTGACACCCACCCTTCAGATATTTGTAAACATTAATAGGATCCCTTCTCAGTCTTCTCTTTTCCAGGCTAAACAGCCCCAGGGCTCTCAGCCTTTCCTCATGAGAGAGATGTTCCAGTCCCCTCATCATCTTTGTAGCTCTCCCTTGCACTCTCTCCAGTATTTCCCTGTCTCTCTTGAACTGGGGAGAACAGAACTGGACACAGTACTCCAGATGTGGTCTCACTAGCGCAGAGTAGAGAGGGAGGAGAACCTCCCTCAACCTGCTGGCCACTCTCTTTATGCACCCCAGGATACCATTGGCCTTCCTGACCACAAGGGCCCATTGCTGTTCCATGGGTAACTTACTGTCCACCAGGACACCAAGGTCCCTCTCCATGGAGGTCTACCCCTAACCTGTACTTGTATATGGTGTTGTTCTGGAGCGTTGCTTTACTGGAGTGTGAAAATAGCATCACGATGAGGCTGTTGAACTGTTTTTCATTCTGAATTTTAGCCTGGATTGAAATTCATCCTTTCAGGATACACTAACATACCATGGCTAACTTAACCACCTTCTAAAAATGTCTGGCATACATGGGTGAAGAGTAGTAGATTTGTGTCCCCTTTCAGTTTCTGCTTTAATGTAGTTTGTACATTTGTTGTAAACAGACACACTAATTACTTCTATTTAAAGGCAAACCTGCTTTCTTCTCTGTTATCTTTTATAGCTACAAGTTTTCTTTCATGAGCTTCCTATTTCTGATACTTATGGAGAGACAGAAATGTAGCAGTTCTGATGCTTCTAGTTTTGAAATTTAGCTCATCTTTCATACCTCTGGTAGGGATCAACTCATGGATTTATAAAGTGTAATTGGCAATGCATCCTTTTCTGTCTGGACAAACAAACTGATAATTATGATACTTGGCTGCTTACTTTGGAAAGTAAATACCTGAAGAGTATGCCAGAAGTTTTTTTGCTTCAGAGATAAACCTGAATAGTGTGTTCTTTCTCATAATGGTAGAACCAGTTCTTGAAATATTATAGTAGTGTATTGTGGTTTATTATACAGAGTATTTCAGATTTTCCAAAAGACTCAGTTATCAAATCTAGTCACCTTCTTTACTAAAAGATGTATTTTAATTAGGAGAACTTAAAAAGTCTTAGTATACTACTTCATATATAAGTTGGTTTTAGAACATAGTTGATAAAAGCAGCAGTGTTTCCTCAGAGTCATTTCAGTGAAAACATGTACAAACCTAAAAAATTTACATTATTAAGAATTTGTTGTTGTTACTGAAGTTAGCTTAGAACAGCCTTTCAGGTTTAGTTGCAGTAGTTGTTGAAAACAAGCATCTTAAGCTTCCACGTTGAAATTTTGCTCAAAAACCTAAATGAAGTCACCACCAGTAAGCTTCACTGTGGTCACATCTGCTGGCAAGGCCTTAATCACAGTTGTCAGCATTCACATTATGAAAGCTTCTTTTCAAGTGGTATGTCAGCAAAAATGCTTGCATAGGTCTGGAACTTAACATTGGAAGCCAGATATTCTGCAACACTCTTTTAAAGTGTCATATTTATTGTGCATGCAGTTGTGTATGTTTGAGATACTGTTCAGGATGCCATTAGGCTGTGTTTGTACCCACAGCTACAGTACTAAGGTGTAAAATGCAGCTTGCATGGACAGCAGAGCTTTATTCTCTGTAAGAATACCCAGAGTTGCACCTATAGTTCAAGTACTTTATTGAAGGTGCTTTTTTGTTGCATGTGAAGCGACGATTTTTGCATTGTTCTTAAATCTACATGAGTGTAAGAGCTCATCCAGCTCCACTTGCACCTCTTTTCTGCCCAGGGTGGAGGGTAGCAACTATCCATTAGTTTCTAGGTCACATTCTGGCACCCCTATAAAAGGCAATTAAACAGTTAACCTGCCTGCAGCTCAGCATTTTTTAGGTTTTTAAACCTTGGTGAACCACTTTTTTTACTGACATCTTGCCTCTTTTAATTGCATGGAGCATAACCGTTCCTGCTTAACATCTAAACAGGGGTTGTTACTGAAGACTTGAAACTGTTTGTTAAAAGTAGCAATTCCTCAATGTAAACAAAGAAAAATTTTATTAATGTGGCATATGATATATTTATTGGTGGAAGCTGAAGATACCTGCTAATAGTTGCTTTTTTATTTTTATGATCTCTGAAATTTGCCCTTGTCCTAATGATTTTACTTGGGCATTTTATAGATTGTGTATGTTTAGATAGAGTCTTTTCCACTTGTAAAACAAGTCTATGTTTTTGTGATCATTCTGCTATATCCTGTTTCTGTGGTCTATTCTTTCTTTGCAAATTTTGATGGCCTACAAAATATGTATTTTTATATATATATATATGTAGGTGTTTCGTGCCTTTTCTTCAGTAATGGTTATCAGTTTCTTTCCTCTGACAGACTCTAGCTCACCCTATATTTTCATGTTTAAACCTTCCTGTATTTGTCTATTGTTACTGTTCCTAGGACACCATCTGTCAGAGACCTCTGTTGTGTTTTCCTTGGTTCCTTTACACAAAACCTCTGGAGCCAGTCCCATGCTGGCCACTTCATCACCACCCAGTAAGGGTGTGTGTAACAATTGTCTTTTTGATTATTCCAGTGTATTTGCATGTATGAAAAGCAACGTTTCTAAATCACAATTAATATGATAAACATTTTGCAAATTAAAAAATCAGGTGGCAGAAGCAGAGATTAGAAGAATCCCTTAAACTCTGTTGCTGTCTCCCTCTTATCCTCCTTCAATCTTAGTGAAATGTCCTGCTCAAAAAGCCACATTATAGGGAACTGTTGTTTAATTGGCAAAGGGAGTCTTGCAGGATTCTCACTAATAGAAAATAGTAAGCTTGAGAACTTTAAAATAGACCTTGCTAATTATTTTCTGATGTAAAATGGGAATTGAGCTTTACTTTCTGATGGTGCTTTGATAACTAGACTTATGTGTTTGATATGAATTAATTTCAATCACGCTTTTGTTGCAAAAGATCTTTCAATAAAATATTTCATTTTGAAATGTCTTATGAGCTATACATTGAATTAACTGTTTGTGGTCTTCAGTTTGTCCCTTACCTTTTTCACTCTTCCTTCCTGTGCTCTCCTCCAGTCTTCTCTTAAGATAGAATCTTCACCTCTTTGCCTTCCAGGTAAAGGGCTTTCACACTGGCAGCACCAAGCAAATAACTAACAATGGCTGGGAGCTCTGTGGGAGCCAGTATGAGCATTCTGGTGAACCCCACCACATCTAATGCACTGGACAGCTGCATTTGGGACAACAGAATTTGGTTGGTCATCCCAACAGTCTGGCTGTAGGGATGACTACAGGCTATTCTGTGTCACCTCTATGAATGAAATGGTGGCACAGAACTCATTTCTACAACCTGCCTGACCCAGATGATGAAACTTTGGTTCTTCTGCAGTTGCTTGACTTTCTTCTGTCTCTCAGAATTTCAGTCAGATTATGGCTAGCTTTATTCTAGAGATACTACTTTTTCTTCAGTGGGGTCAATAAATAAAAGCTTATTAAAAATCTGTGCAAATAGTAATACATGTGATAATACAGTGTGCTCTGCTCTCTCAGCACTTGGGAATTGGTATCATTTTGTCATTACAATAGCAAGAACTGTGCTGTTTCTGTTTGGTTTGCATTAGCAATAGCTTTTCTCCCTCACTGTGGCAGTGATAGTGATGTAAAGTTCAATTGCCATTAGAAATGCTCCTTAGGCCCTCTTGCCTTTCCTGGTTGAGGGAGGGGAAATTAAGGAGGTTGGCCAGGTGAAGACTACAGAACATTGTTCTCTGAAATGCAGATCTCATCTCCCTATGTATAGTTGTTAAATCTCAGAGAAAGCAGATCTGGCACATTCCTGGCAGGTTTGGAGGACCTCAATTGGGCTCTTTAGCTGCAGCATAAAAGATAAATGAGCCCAGTGAACTGTAGTCTCTTTGAAATAGCTCTGTATTCTGTGTAAAAAAACTTGATTTCTGTCTGCCTGCAGAGATCTCTGTATCTACTGCTTCTCAGGTTTGACTTATATTTGGTGTGTGGTATAAGTAGTAGTAAACTTCTTGCTGATACATTAATAAAGATAGCAATGAAATATGTCTGTATGACAGCTAGCACTGAAATATGTATTTTATATGTTTATATGCCTTTGCTGATATATGAACCAACCTTTTGGGTGTGCTTAGGCCACTCTTAGGGCATTTTCAGGAGTGCTTACTGAAGAGCACATTTTGCCATTCTAGATTGCTGAAAACTTTAATCTTCAATGTACATAACTACAGTGAACTTCAAATATTCCATACTACTTCCAAAGTTGAGGAACAGAACCTTTAAAGGCCAAAGAAAACAAAGTAGATGGAAAATGTTAAGTTATTCTCTCTTCTTTCATTTTAACTGACTGATTTTATATGTTCACTTGTAGTTTTTTTGGCCTTAAGCTCTTAAGAGGAATGTATTTACTTCAGTAATATTTAAAGATTAATCTTTTTGTTTAGATAATACTGATATTTTTCTCTTTTCAGGTTCCAGAGTTCTAAATCTGGAAAGATCTACCTCCACAGAGATGTAAGGCTCCTATTCTCCCGGAAATCCATGGAAGTTGATAGTGGCGCTGCATATGAACTCAAATCTTACACTGAATCTCCAACAAATCCTCAGTTTTCACCAAGATGCTAGCAAGCAATGGCAAACTCAATTATTTTTTGTAGTGTTGATTACTCCTTACAAGTGAAGATTGGTAGAGGTGACAGTATTAAGTTGTCTGTAAAGGAATGAAAATAGCGCTCAAGAGAGAAGGTTCTTACGTAATCCAGGACCAGTTTTTAAAAGGTGTCTGGAATGAGCTTTGTGTATTCCCAGTAGACTGGAAACATACTTAAATCTTATCTTTTTGTACTGTTTAAAACCACTTCACTGGATGTGTTGCAATAGCAAATTCCCAAGTTAGTTTAGTGTTTACACTTCTTATTTTTCAGTTATTTAATATTTAATATTTCATTTAATACTCAAGTGATGTTTGTCTTTAGTGTTCTAATGTAGCATAAATCCTATGTAAAATCATACAATGTATTTTTGGCATTAATATTGAAATCTGAAATATATACAGATGTCTTTAATCTGTGTGATGTTTTAAGTGATATTCATTTAAGTTATTGGAAATGGGGACAACAGGTGAATTTCCACATTTCATACTATGCAAGCATTTAGCTTTTAAAATATTTTTTCCCTTTAATGGTACACTTTGCCTTTTTTTTTTTTCTCACAGATATAATAACAGTTGTGACCATAGTGCAGATTGTTTATTTAGTTACTCATGCATCCAGATCATTGATTCAATTCATATTTTGCTCCCTCAATTTCTTTCTTTCTTTTGTTAAGGGACACTTAAATTTTGCTTTCCGTTATTAGTTTTTCTCACTTAAAATTCATGCCCTTCCCCATTTGATTTCTCAGATTGTGTTAAAGGATGTACTGTGCAAACAAATTAGTATTTATATCTTAAATATATGCAAAAGCTATGAAACTTGTACTTCTTGTTTTATTTTTGGGTAAGGAGGACCTTCATGTAATCCTAAGTATTTTTAATAGGTCAGTTGTATTTAAGCCACTAGGTGGCCGTAAGAAGTTTCACTAGAAATGCTACACTGGGCATATGAATATTTTCCAATACATATGTGTATGCCTAAAACAAAACATAGTCAGCATAAACTGTTTATGCAAAGTGTTAAACTGTGTAACTGAGAGAAATAAAGCTAGAAGCATTTGATTACACTTGAGGTATACATTTAATAATGAAAATGAAGCTTTAGAATGTTTTCCAAAGGTCCTGGAGTTTCTCATTTGTCTTGCCTTGGTTTGTATGTTTTTCTTTACATTGCTGTAGGATTTCAGTGTCAGTAATATAAAAGGTGACCTTCAGATCTGGGAGCGTAACACTTATCTGATGAAGGCTCTGGAGAAAGAATGAATGTGTATCTTGTATATGCAGCACTGCTCTTAGATGAAAGGAGAATTCAGTGTATCATGAAAATCTCAAGGAAGTCTGACAGGGAAAGTAAGGGAGACCAGACTTCCCAGATGATACTTATCAGCTATCTTGTATATCCAAATGACTGTTGCTACAAAAGGGCAAAGCTCGGATGCTCCCGAGTCCATTCTCCAGGAGTATTTTCCGCTCTGTTATGCTAGGTTTTCAAAGGTTAGCTAGCATTTCTTTTATAGAGGCTTGGGAAAAACTGTACAGGGAGAGCTTGTTTGCAGTCTGTAGTCATTTGTGTGCACTGTAAAACTGAGAAAAGGCTTCTTTTGGTAGCAGAAGAGTCAACTATGACTGCAGTTGTAATCTATACAGAACTAGGATCCAGATGAGTATAATATGTTCTGGTTTCTTTGTAGCTGCTCTTGAGACATAAGCAAACGGCACGTGTCCTCAAAGCACTTGTGTCATGGTGCACATCTGCTTCCATACTTGACGAAAACAATAAGATGAGAAAAGGACATACTTTTCAGGAGAAGTCACAATTCCCATGTGGTAGATCAATCTTTTATTTTGCATGGGTAATAGGCAATGTTTGTATGGTTGTATCTTGACAGCTTTCAATTACTTCAAGCCATCCTTTTCTCCCTTCAGAGTGTAATATATTACTTTGTTTTGAACAGCAAAGAAAGGTGGATTTTGAATATGTGGTCACTACAAGTCATGTGTAGGAAATAAATTTGTATTGACTTAAATAGGCAAACTACACTTAGTCCCTGTATGGATTCAGAAGGAAAGTGACTTTAGATTTATCCATGCACAACTTTAAGTCATTTTCTGTTTACAACCTGATCTGAGTTAATACTTCCTATTAGGGACACACCTGGAAAAATGCTGAATGTTCATAAAATATTAAATGAATTCCACATCATTTCCTATGCATAGCTTAAGAAATAAGACTATGTTAATTTCTGAAAAGTCATTTGATTTTTTTTTATTCTTCAATAAGCTGAAACACATAGAATTATTTCTGACATGTTTCTGAGTGAGGGAGGCTCCAAGTAATCTCCTCCAGTACTTACCATCAGAAAGCTATTTTTGATGTCCAACTAAATCTCACTGCAGTTGAAGTCAAATACTACTCGGACTTTTCACTAGAAAAAACAAAACAAAACCAATTTATTGGGAGGTTTTTTCCCCAGCTGTAGACTGTTAAATCACCCTTGCCTTATAGATTTCATTTTCTGCATTTCTTGTCATTCTGGCTCTTTGCATTCTTCTTTTGGTTTGAATCTGTCTTGAAGTGCCTCAAGATGAACATGGCATCTGAAGCAGGGCCTCTCTGTGTCAATTAAACTGGAAGGATTGGTTGAGAAGTCTTATGGAATAAAGTCCTCTTTGTACATCCCATTAGAATGCTTGCTTTTTTCAGTATCAGAACATACCAACTTCCATGCATCTTGTTATCCAGTATAATAGGTGTCCTACCTGCTTGCTCCCAATATAGTAGCTTTTGTGCATTACTGAACTTAATTCTTCCACTACCCAAGATTTTATATCTGATCCACTGTTTGATTCAGAATTGCAATTATTTTCTAGTGTTCTTTTAGCTTCTCTTACTCAATGTAAACTGCTAATATCAATAAAGTCACACAGGCACATTAAAGGCATATTATCTGTATCACCAGTGGAAAAGGATGAGCAATATTGGCACTGGAAAGCCCTTTGTGAAACCCTACTAAACACAGCACTGCTCTTTGAACAATTGATAGCCAGTTCCAGCTACATTACTTGCATCCACTACATTAAAATTTCATCTGGTTAAGTTTCCCTAATTTGCACAGGGAAGTTTCAGAAGCCTTAATGCCAGAAGGTGTCTAGAACTTCAGCCACCTTCACTTACATTAAATCCTTTGGTCTATACAAGGTCTGTTCAGTGATTTTTCAGCAATGACTCTGTGCCCTTTTGTCTTCGGGATCTGCTTCAGTGCACATCCTTAAAAAATTGACCTAGTTTCTGTATGCTTTCTTCTGTTTGAAGCCATTGAAGATCTTGTGATTTTTTCCTGAGATTCTTAATTGACTTCCCATTCTTCTGCTGCAAGTGTTCCTTTAAAGAAATAATTTCATCGCGGAACAGCTGAATCCTGAAAACGGTTTTCCTTCGCATTCATTTCTTAAGTGATTTGAAAAAAACTCCTGAAGTTTTGCATTCTCACCTGCTGTCCCTGCATTGTTGTTCTGTTTCCTTTCAAGATGTATGAATTTCTTCCTTTTAATGATTATTCTTCTATGTGTTGCTGGTTTTTATATCTTCAGACCATTTCTCCCTGTTTATAAGGGAAATGTTTTTAAGTAAATGTGTTTATAAGTAAATGCAGCACTACTGTTGCCATTTTTCTATTACAAAAAAATATGACTATTTGCCTGTGCAGTCTGCCCAGCTGTATTCCTTTCTGAAAGAGGGGAATGCACATTGCTATACAATCCTTATCTCTGGATTAATCTCTCAGTTGCTCAAAGAAAAAAAAAAAATTCTTCCAACTACTGCTTGGAGGGGATTTTAGGAAAATTCAACTGTGGCAAAATCATTTCTTTTCAGCTTTTGGTTTGATTGAAAAACTTTTCTGACCTGTCTTGGTCTGTCTTCTGGAACTTAACCACACAAAGCCTGCCCTTGCCCATTCTTTCTGAGCTGTGCTCCAGCAGGTTGTTCATACTTGGGTGCAGCGTCTGCAGCGTGGGGAGCGTGTGCTGGTTCTCCAGAAGGCGTGCTGGATGCAGGCAATGCACCATGTTGGGAGGGCTGGAGGTCAAATTCACAGGACAGTGGTGTAAAATGCTAGGAAAAGACATATTGTCTATGAAAAGTGGGAGTTATAATCATTTAACTGAGTATTAAGTAAGATCTATACCTTGTTCACATAACCCCCTTATGTAAGGAGTTCTAAAGATTTAATTAACTATGAATTATTTAAACCCCTCCTTCATGTTCTTAAAAGTCTAGGAGAATACAAAGGAGGTTATTCTTATGCCAAGAACCAGACAGTGAAAAGCAGATGGGGAGAAAAGAAAATACTTCAACTCAATACCATATTTTAAGAAGTTTCAATGGATTGAGACCTCCTGTCTTGTCAGCTGTTATCTGGGATTCAGAAAGCTCCCAAGGCCTCAGCTCCTCGTGTTTTGATTTGCACAAGTAGCCAAGAGAACTAATTTTAGCCAAGCAGCAAAGCCGTTTTTCCCCGTCACTCTGCTGCCGGCTCGGGTTGGCCCCGCAGGCCAGCCGCGGGAAGCAGTGCGCGGCAGGGCCGGCGTGAGCGCGGTGCTGGGGTGGTGCTGGGGTGGTGCTGGGGTGCCGGTGAGCGGCCCAGGGCGAGAGGGCCCAGGGCCGAGACTGCTTCTCGTCAGCTGCGCCCAGGCTGACCGCTAGGGCCGGGCCACCGGTGCACTGCTGCGGCGGGCAGATCTCTACCAACGGCTGTGCGCCTGTGCTTTGAGGTAGGCCCTTGTGCCCTTAGGGGTCCGGCCGGGCCCTTGTGTCCGGCAGGCCCCAGGGGGTGCACCCGCAGGGTGCCCCGGGGCAGGGGCGGAACGGCCGCCGGCCTGCCTGCCTGCCTGCCTGCCTGCCCGCCTGCCTCTCCCTGCCTGCCTGCCTGCCCGCCCTGCCTGCTTCTGCCAGCCTGCCTGCCCGCCTCTCCCAGCCCGCCTGCCTCTCCCAGCGCGCCTCGCGGCGCACGAGACGCCAGGGGGCGGGGCTCGGGAGCGGGTTCTGAGCGGCGCGAGGAGCGCGGCCGTGACGCCAAGGCGTCTGCGCGCGGAAGAAGTGTGATCCCGCCGGCGCGCCGTCCTGTGAGCGGCAGCCATCTTGTGCGGGAGGTGGTGGCAGCAGCGCTGCGCTGCGCTGCGGGGAGGGCTGGTGCTCCTGCCTCTCTCTCTTGCCCTCTCCCCGCCGTCTTGCTGCCGCGGCGCGATGTCTGCCGAGAGTCCCGAGCCAGCCTCGGCCGAGGAGCAAAAGGTGGGTGGCCGGCAGCCCCGCCGAGGAGCAGGAGGCCCGCGCGGCTCCGCGCGGCTCCATCTGCGCGCCGAGGCGGAGCGGGAGCGCCGTGGCCGGGCCTCTCCCTCCCTCAGCCGGGGGAGCCTGGCGGCCCGCCGCGGCTCCAAGACCGTGTCTTCCGGGACTGGCCACCCTCGTTGCCGCGGCCGGAGACTCTTCAAAGCAGCGGGCCTCGCGGAAGAGGGGCTCTGGCCCTTCCGCCGCCGTACGGAAGGGCAGGGAGAGCCGAGCGGCGCTCTGCAGCCGCGTTCCGCCGCCTGCTCGGGCAGGACGGGGCACAGGGGCTGCCGCGGGAGCCCCGCGGCGCTGCTGGCCGGAGCGGCTGGGCAGGCGCGGACCCTGCCCCCCGCGGCTGGCGGAGGCGGGGGACCGGCACCGCCGTGTTGGCTTCCGTAGTTGGGAATCGTTGTTCCCCGGTAAACCGGTGGCGTGCTATGGCCTGTACGCGCTAATGGCGCTTCCTCACTCCCTGGAGCGGCCTCGGCCCCGCTCTTCGCCGGGTGCTCTGTCCGCCGGGGCCTCCGGGGAGAAAAAAATTCAGCTCACAGTCGCAGTGCTTGAAGACCAGCGATAAACTGGTGGCTAAATTTTTGTTTCAGTTTTAGAAAATCAGCTTTTAATGTAAGATATTTATGAGGAGAAAGACTCAGAACGCTGTGGCCTGTTATAGTTAAGGCTTTTAAAAAGAATAACTGGCTGGGTTAGCCTGCAATGTCATCGCTGTAGCTAATAATTTTACAGTTTCTTAAGTGGGGTTTGGCTTCACAGATGAATATTTGCTGTTGGCAGTTTCCTTCCGTTCGCTGTGACTTTAAGAAGCCCTTTGTTTTATAGCCTTGTCATTGCTATACGGACTTAGTTGCAGTGTCCATAGCTGTTTTTAATAGGGAGCAGTTATGCAACACAAGTAGTGCTTTGAAAGAGGCTAAAAAAAAAAGACTAATCTGCCTCAGCTGTCAAGTTTTTGTTTAATAATTTACAGTTTGTAATAGGAGTTAGTCATACAAGAAGGCGATCTTTGGGGGTTAATATGGAATGATACCTTTTCAATAGGCACAGTAATCGGAACGACCTCCTCCGGCAGGTCTGTCACCTACTCTTAAATATCTACATTCTGCATTTTGACTTAACATTCACGTTAGGTAGACTACTGAAGGGATACCATTCCTGTTCAAAGCCTATAAAAATAAATCCCTGGCCTATGCAGCACTCCTGGAATACCTCTGTAATAAAAGCAGAGTAAAATACATGGTAGCAAGTTTATTGTGATGCCTTCTGGTGTGTTCTAATGGAAGTCAGGTGACTGGGGTGCATTTTACTGAGTTTCATCCCAAAGTCTTGAAATGCAATGCTTACACAGTGTTTTGAAAAATTACCCTTTATTGGAGAGACAGGAGCCCCTTACTAATCTGCTAATTTAGTTTTAGTATGATGAGATTTAGCAATGTCAATAAAATACAAATTTGTTTTCTTCAGTTTGTCCTGCTAGGATACTTGTTTGTCCTGTTTGGATATCAGTGCTATTATGGCATTGCAGCATTCACTTCCACTAAAACTGTCTAGGTGGGAAAAACTGAACATTGACTCGGTTAATGCTTAACTCTGAAATACATAAACAGCCCATTCTGCAGTACTTATTCATATGTATGCTTAAAAAAGATGAAGCCCCTAAATGAACTTTGAGGCAGTGTTTTCATGATCAGACCTCTTTTCTGAACTTTTCTAACATGCTGTAAGAAGTTTGTGCATGTGTTAGCTGAGAAAGGTGTTAAATAAGAGAGTGATATAAATTGAAAACTTGCTAAAGACCAGAGTTTCCTGTTCTCCCTGTGAAAAACTCAGGATAGTGGCAAGGGAAAGTTCAGCAACAAAGAAGCTTTAGACATTGGAGAACATACGCTTAGTTGACTGACTCTCTTTTTGCCTTTAAAGCTTCTGTTTCTCAGACAGGTGGTGAGTTTTGTTTCTGGACTGGCTTTTGCCACATCAGTTTTCTGCAGAGTGGTAGCGTCGTGGTTTTCACATTTTTCTACTTTAAGTTTTGCCAGATTACTTGTGTGAACAAGGATGAGCTATTTGTATCAGAGCTGGCTGATGGCTCTTACTTTAGCCATGCAGTTCAGTTGTCCAACAGATATGGAACTTTACATTACTAGTTACTCTGTAAAAATTAAAAGCAAAAGCTATCTTTAAATAAGTTAGGTAACTACTGCCTTCCTGGTAGATCCTTTTAAGGAAGTAAGCAGACTTCATTAGCTGTGTCAGATTCTCATAGAGAACTAAAATTATGACTTTTGTGTGGTTGTCACTAGGAAGAAGAGCATGATATATCTTGATTTCCACCCCCAAGATAATTTGTTAGTCACCTGGTTGTTGCTCTTGTAACTCAAGGGAAAATGTAAATGTGTGAATTGTATTGCTGGCTTGGGTTAAAGTCTTTCTGGCTCAACAGCACAGCTACAAGAGTGCTCAGTATCATGTAGTCCACAGAAGAATATAAGGTCAGGACATGCACACAGTGATCTTCCTCAGAAAACGTATCCCGAGTCTTAGCAATCTGCTGTTTAAAAGCCTTCTGAGCTGCAAATGAGTATGTCAAGTTGCTTTCTGAATCCATCTAAATTCTTGGCAGCTCCCGTATCTTTTGTCACAGAGTTCTGCAGCTTAACTATATTTTGTATGAAGAGCTGTTAAGTATTTTTTGAACCTGCCATGGGCTGGTGTTGACACTCCCAAGTCTTTATACTGAAATCCTTTAATTTGTCTTGCATAGTTTTTTGAGTCTTACTTGTTCTTGATCATCAAGACTAAGTGACCATAGTCTGTATCCTTTTCAGCAGCACTGATGCATAACACAGTATTTTGTGTTTTGATTGCCTGTGGTGTGATGATTTGTCAGCCCTGTGAGGTTTGCATAAATGTTTCCTTTGATGCACCATGAATTCATATTTATGTAAGCTGTTTATTATTGGCCCTCTGTTCTTAAAAAATGCCACCTTTTGGTTAGTATTGACAAAACATGCTCCCTCAAATGCTTTGTCTGTTGGCTCAACAGTGAATACCCGGTGATTCAGCATTAGATGTTGAAAGTGTTTAGCTGGAAGGATTGCTTTTGACAAAATCCAGGCAGTGTCGGCATGATAATAAAGCACAGTAGGAAAAATGGCAGCTGAAGAATGATCTTTATAAACCATGAAAAGTGGTCTTGGCTGGTAATGATTACTATATAGTGAGAAATAGTGCAGTTCTGTATTTAGTAGTGTCAGGGGAACTTTTCTGTTTATGTTTATTTGTATTTTGCATTGTATTGCCTGTCTGTATTTTTATCTACTGAAAGCCTTGGTGTTCCGTTCCTCATAGAGTTTTCTCTTAAACAGTTATGAGAATTTCTGTCTTTAATTGGTAGAACTGTTAATTCAGATTTTCCCTGTATTGTGCAAAGCTGTCTTTGAGATGTCTTGGCCTAATGGAGCAACTGTACAACATTATATTCTGTATCTGTTGTGACCTTTGCTTCTGAGTTGTGGGGTTTTTTTGCCAGAAAGGTGTTGAATATTATAGAATTTCAAGCTTTTATAAGAGATTCTGGAAAGCATTGGGGTAGGCTATTGTGGTGGCTCTAGTTCTTTAGCAGTTCTGGCTTAAGTAGCTCCCAGCTGCTTTTGTTCCTCTGACCTCCCTGCTGCTGTGCTAACATACTGGCTTGTGCAGCTGCTTGGCGATCCAGACTGTGGAAATGCATGCAAATGAGACAGCCCAAGAAAACAAAAATAAGAAAAACAACAAAACCACCACCACAACAACAAAAATAAACAAAAACCCAGGTTATTTTTCTGATTAATTTCTGTAACCTGTTTGTGTGGAATACACGCAGTCATGCTGACTGATGCAATACAAAGGATGATGACACAAATAGAAAAGTGTGAAGGGGCTGCCCTAGCAGCTCTAAGTGGATACGAAAGCTTAGTCACAGATGAAGGGGAGACCATCCTGATTTCAATGGCAATTCTCCTTTCCGGCCTAGAAGTCTGTGTCTTCAGTGATAATAACAATTCAAGAACTGCAACAGTCAGTGCAAATCAATATACATTTTCCCCAAAATTAGCAATTGTTTATGTTTTTTAAACAAACAAAAACCAACCAAAAAACAAAACAAAAAAAAAAAAAAACCAAAAAAAAAGGAAAAGAAAAAAAAGGCCATGGCCAAATACTGGGGAAGTAAGGAACAAGAATTTTGAATGGAGGTATTTTAGAAATGATAGAAGAAATTGTACTTCATACATCAAATTGCTACATGGACTGGAACAGATGAGTGTATGGTAGAGGTCAGTGTTGAAAGGTTCGAGTAGCAGTTTTTGCCAAATGAGTTTATCTGCAAATGATTACTTGGAGCATTCATATTTTAGAGTGTACTCAAAGTAGACATTTTATACAAATGCACTGTCCATCTGACTTGGTCTTAATAATTTTAGGATAATTAGAGACATACAGCAAAATCCAGTATTGTTGCGACTGTTATGCTAGCAGGCATGTTTTTGTGACTGAGTAACTTTTAACACTTTCTCATTAAGAGAGAATGTACAGAAATGCCTATTCAAATAATTGAGATGTTCACTTGTTAGTAGCTGTCAGCATGTTGGTGAGTTACCTGCAAAGGTGTTCTGCATAAATTGTTCATTATTGCATATTTCATTTACGGTATTGCTAATTTTCTTTCAGGAAATGGAGGATAAGGTGATCAGCCCAGAAAAAGTTGAAGAAGCAAAATTGAAAGCAAGATATCCTCATCTGGGTCAGAAGCCAGGAGGCTCAGATTTCCTGAGGAAGAGGCTTCAAAAAGGAGTGAGTTCTTTATTGTCCAGAGTATGGACAAGAAATTCCAAAATTCCTGTATCTGTGATTCTCTACCCCCAAAAAAAAAACCAAAACCCAAACAAACATGGGGGCTTTTGTGTGAGTAAAAGAATGCTAAGAAATTTAAACTTTGATTGTGAAAGCATAAGGAGGAGAAATTTGTTTCCACAAAACAAATGCCAGATTGGCTGATAGCTGTTTACATCATCAACAGCTCAAATGCACTTTTTAGAAAAAAATTAAACTTAGAAGCTAGCTTAGTGCTGCTCTGATAGACTTCATAAAAAATGTTGTAGTAAATACAAATGGTCAGAACCTCATCAGTTTTGCACTGATTTTTTGCCCAATTTTATGTCCTCAAAATGTGTGTCCACTCTTATTATCTGTGTTTAGTACATGGGAGTTCAGTGTCTGCTTTGTGACACCAGGCACCAGCTCAGTAGCTTGAGAAGAGCAGTGTAATGCTGAATATACCCCATAACCAAAAAATAACAAAAATGAAGTGTGACTTAGTATTCCACATTTAACCCATGTCTCTTATTTTCTTAGCTAGTCACCTGGCATTCTTTTTTTTAGTTTAATTATTCATGAACTGGTTATGTAATGCCTCTCAGGCGTGCTAGAACTCTATTCTTGGAATAATCCTAGTACATCACTACTTCTGATGGTGCTTTCACTGCTGTCACACTTGGTTTTTTTACTAGTTGTCTAGGCCCTTTGAGTGCACGCAATGATTCCAAGTATAAATCCTCCACAAACCAGCTGTTGGAGTTCAGTGCTGATCTAATCCTGTGCTATCTGGTAACATCTCCTGGGAATTGTTGGCAGTTTTCTTGGATAAGTTTTCTCTCTTAAATTGGAGCATATGCAGTATAGTTGATGACTGCTGGGAATGGGCAGGTGGTAGATTAGGTGACTCTTTTTGTGAGTTATGCTGTTATGTGGGCAAAGGCAGCCTGAATGAGACTTCAGTGGGTTCAGTGTATGAGTAGATACAGAAGGGAAGTGTGTTGCCATGGTAATCCCAGGAAACAGACCAGCAAGCACTCCCTAAGGATTGATGGCCATAAGGGGATTATAACTGCTTGCACTCAGTGCATATGTGAGGAAAACTCACCACTAACAGTACGAACCTGTAGAATATTTTCATTATAGCACTATTTAATGCAAAAGTTGTCAGCCTATATGTTCAAATTTGAGCAGTGGGCATCTTAACTGCTACTTGGATGAAAGATGACATGAAGTTATGGTTTCCAGTTTGTAATATGCCTCTTCAGTTTTCCACTCCTGATCTGGTGTATGCTCAGTATCTTAAATGAAGAAGCATCTTTCCTTGATACAGATGCCTGATGTACTTCAGGCTGCCTGGACTGCTGAAGTTTAAAATAGTGAGGATAGTGAATATGCTTTCAGGTAGTGTTTGTGATATGAAGACACCTGGACAGACATAGTTTGAAAGAGATGATCAAATACAGGCCATTTATGAAAAGCTAGAGTAAATTAGAGGAAAATGCAGGAATAAGTTAAAGGAAGAATTGGAATGATATTCTAATATGTGAAAGATTGTAGGTTTTCTTAGATATCCTTCTAAAATTTACATAGTCAACTGTAGCCAAGATTTTCTTCGATTTGGCAACTAGGACATGCACTGCCCACTAATACTTGCTCCTCAGAAATGTTCTGCATTGTGTGCACACACTGTTACTAGCGCTTTCTCCAGAATAAGAGTAGATGAGAGCTGTGCTACACCATGCTTCTGTAGAGGGATACTCTTTGGAGCTCTTACTTGGACAGAAATAGATACATTAACAGCAGTAATACATCGAAAGACTGAGCAATTCTGTTATTACCTAGACGGTGTTGAAAAGTTTATTTTGTTTGCTTTAGTCTTGAAGGGCAAAATACAAAACCCTTTTTCCAAATCAGATTGTTATAGAACTTGAGGTCTAGTCTGCAGATGGAGTCCCAGAACATTGTGGTGTAAATAGGGATTACACTGTCAAGGATTGAATTAGGAAGGTTTATGGATAAAAAGTGTGTGGTTCAGACATACTACTGCCTGCTTGGGAAGAATAGATTGGGTAACTTGAAGGCTCTTGCAGGAACATTTAAAGCCTTCTTCAGGAGACCTTGCATAAATGGCGTTCCCCACACAGACTTGGGTAAAGGCCTGTTAAATCAGGTGTTCAAATTACTTCTCTCTAACAACTGCTGCTCCTGAACACTTTGCAGAGAGTTAGTGCTAATGCAAAATAGATATGGTGGTAATATGCTGCTTGGAAGCACCTAAACGTAGCAGGTAGGGATGGTTGTTCAACTCACTGGGGAATAAGACTATACAAAGCTAACAAGGGAGTGTTCTCTTCAGAGATCATTGTGATTGTAAGCAGCAGTTGCTAGTGTAAATCTTTTTATTGATCTAATTTTTTTGGCCTTCTGTGACAATCTGTTCAAAATTGTGGGTTGCAAGTACCTTAACAGTAGACTTCCTGCGAAATGTGTCTTTGAGCAGTTGAAGACTTGCTGCAGACCTTGGATGAAATTCCATGCCTCATCTTAGCATGATGCAGATAAGTTATAATAGTCATTTGGCTTGAACATCTATAGATAACTTAATATTTTGAGAAAGCTGTCAACAAAGACTATTACTAAAGGTAATGCTAATAAAAAATTGCTGAAATATTAAGGAACATTGTTTTAGAAATTAAAACTTAATGTACTTTTGTATTCAGAAGAAACCTGGAATGTGGGATAAAAATTTCCATCACAGAGTGCTTTTCTGAAGGACTGCACAGTGGATTTGACTGATAAATAATTAGTTTGGGAACTTTATGGATTACAGTCTCAGTGCTTTAATGTATGCAGATAAGATGTTTTCTTGTTAGCATGCAGTTTCATTGTGCTTTGATCTTCTGGATAGCCTGTGTTCTCCAGCTTCATGCATTGTTTGGTTATTCTGTGTAGCAGAACTTGTTCACCGCAACAAAATTTACAAACTCCAAAGTTTTGCTTGAGGGAGACCAGAGCTCTTAGGAAAACCAGGGGAGAAATATGGTGCCAGTTTAATGCTATGTGTAGAACATTAACTGTATACTTGCCTGTTAAGAGTTTGGCTATGTGTGCTTAATATTCTTCCTAAGATTTTATTTGAATTGACATAGAGCTATCTTGCCAAATTGAGAAGATTTTATAACTGTTTTTAGAACTTGAAGAATCTGTATAATTCATTGTATGCACCTGATAAGAATTCAGGCATTTAAATACACATGTGTTTTGTCTTCTAGCAAAAATACTTTGATTCTGGTGATTACAACATGGCTAAAGCAAAGATGAAGAATAAGCAACTGCCAACTGCAGCTCCTGACAAGACAGAAGTCACTGGTGACCATATTCCGACTCCACAGGATCTTCCACAGCGGAAACCATCTCTTGTTGCTAGCAAGCTGGCTGGCTGACGAGAACAGCTGAACTGCATGATTATTCTCATTCCTGTTATTTCTCCTTAATAGTTATTTCTTACCCTCACATCCCCTTTTTTCTTTCTTACACTAAGTCATGAGACTGACAGCTTTGCAGGTAGCGATAGCATGTGCTGCTATTGTAAGGGAGTACTGTTAAGAGTAAAATATGTAGTGTTTGGACTAGTTGAGAACAATGCACTGATTAAAAAGGACGAGTTTTGTTGGAGCAATGTAATCTACTTGAAAATGTACATATTGCCCATTTCCTAGTGTAGGACTGGTTCCAGCAAGTGATATCGCAAGTTTTAAAACTTCTAATGTTTCTGCTTTTGTTATTTCATCTTAATTACAGCATATTTGTATTTAATATAACCTCCAGTTGTGTTGGGTTTTATTTCTGTGTTTGGGTTTGTTGTCTAAAATAGAGGTTTAGACCACAAGTCGCTAGATGGTAAAGCATGTGTAAAAACAAAGACAGGGCTCTGATTGAATTTTGTTTCTGCTTTTGAACTTGAACGGCCTTAAACCTGTTTCAGCTTTAACAATAGAGTTTTTACTTGGGCAATATTTGCCCATTCTGGTGTAACTCTTGTGAATCTAGTGCTTATTGACAACTGCCTGTTGAAGCTGGTATTCTTTTTGGTTCCATAGCTTAGGACAGACACACTTTTGTTGAAGATGTGAATGAAGTGTGCATGTGCATAGACTGTTGAATTCACTCTTGTGCCATTTTTGTAAATACAATAGTTTTGCACAACCTTTTGCAAATGTCTATTAGTTTTACGTTTTAAAAAACAGATAATGTGCCAATAAAAGCACAAGTAATTCTGTATCTTTCAAAGTCTTGTCCTGAAAGTAAGAGCCCTAGAATCTTGCTACTGACAGTAAAAATTACATACCTGAAATTTGTGAAACATTTAAATTTACACTTGACTTGGCCTTATGCTTTTGTGGTTGTATATTTTGGTTTGCAACAACATCCCACATTCAAATCTAAATCTGGAATTTGTACCTATATTTGGAGGCAAGTGCCCTTTCTGTTCAGCAGCTCTTCTAAGCTTTTAAAGCTGAAATGCTGTCTGATGACATGGATGTGGCTAAATGTGCTGTTCTAGACACTTTCCTGTGTGGCAAACACCAAATCTAGGCTTGCTAAGGTTTGATATGCAATTGTCCTTGGGCTATTTTAGGCTTCTGGAAGCAGAAGGGTATAATGTTGGGGTTTTTTTTATTTTTTTTTTTGACTCCTTTTCTCTTCTTTATAGAGCAGTCCCTCATTGACTTTGGGGAAACAAACAACTAGGAATGGTATTTATATAATGACCTATTGAGAAATAGGTAACTTTTCATGTCAGAAAATAGGAATGAACTTCAGTTCATCTTTATGATGCCGGCCATAAGTACTAGATTGCAGAATGCATGGTTGATACTAGACAGGTAACCTGATGCATTTAAAACCATATTTGTTCACTGAAGTCAGAGTATTAAAAGAGCAGTGTAGTCCATAATGCAGTTATTTCCATATAGGTTCTCTGGGAATATAAGAAAATCTTTAAAAAGATCAGTTAACTGAATATCTTTTTCTTTAAAGTTCTGAAACAGCCTATTAAAAACAAAGAACCAATGTGGATGTTATAAGAGAAAACACTCAAAGATTGTGTTTTTCGAAGGATGTCCTTTGTGTTTACATACTCAGAAACTCTTACAGGATAAAGGATAGTCAAAAAGAATGCTGGCTCATATTTTCTGCAGTGCTTTCTTCTAAAGGTAAACATAAGAAAATGGTCAAGACAAAATTAATATTCTGAATTTGTTCCTGTTCTGATCCAAACACGAGCAAAGTTCTTTGGTGTCTGTATAATGTCTTTAGTTCAGAGAAGTCATTCCAGAGAATTTTGAAATTGCTAACGTGATGGTTTTTAAGTCTGTATAACCCTTTTCTAGTAATTAAATGGGTTCTGTCAAGCCTGACCTTATTTCTTATCCTCCAAGAGTGTTTTAAAGTATTTGTGATTTTTTGAAGAGCAGGCTGAAGAAATGGACCTAACTTGACTTCTTTAAGAAAGAAATTAGGCTGGGAGAATAGCAAGAAAATTGGATATATTAAACTGGTTTTTATAGATGTCTGTCCTAATGTGAAAATCCCTTTTTATTTTTGTATGCATAAATGAAATTCAAACTTAATGGTAGGACTGGGCCTGAAACTAATTCTGAACAATTTAAGGTGACTTGCTGTGTATTGTCTGGTGCCGCTATTCTTTAGCTCACATAAGGTGAGCTTTCTTGATGTTTGGGAAGGCTTTAAATAATAGCCATTTAAATTTAAACATTCCACTCAGCTACAACTTAGCTTGTCCTGCTGGATAGACAACACAAGCTCTTCGGATGTTCACTCGGTAACTTGCAATTCGTAAGATTAGTACAAATTCAGCTAGGACTATATTATCCATGTGTATATTTGAAGTACTGTAATACTAATTAGGTCAATGACTGATTATGAATGAGCCTTCACATCTGACAGACCTCAGCAGCAGGCACAGCTTTTTTGAGTCTATATACTGTATAAAAATTAAGTCCAATAAACACTTAACAGTAAATCAAACATGACTGCAAATTAATGCTTACTTTGATCTTACTCCAGCAAGATAACTCAGATATTCAAAATTATGTACATAATGTATTATATGAGTTTTACCATTTGATAATTGCCTTTTTCAAAGAAAACCTGTCCACACTGTAGACTGGCAGTCTTTTTCATATTTTACCTTTAAAGATAGACAGTGTTTAGTTATTAGGGTAGCACTCACATAGGCTTATAATAGCAGATAGCACCAACATTTTATTTGAGATAGTTAAGTGGATTGATTACAACTTCACAGATATGTCCCCAGATCTGTAGCACCAAAGGCTTCCTTCTCATTGTTCTTGATGTAGTAGGACAGTGTTTGTAAAGGCCACAGGAGTACGTTTTATTGGACATATTTACACCCAGTCAAGATGTTAAGGTGATAAAAATGTCAATTGTTGACAAACTTACACATTGTATAGTATACAGAATAAATTGATCTACGTAGTTTTTATTGCAACATGGAGATTTGTCTTTACTGTGGTTTCCTAAAAGATACTGCATAGTTTGGTATTCTCTATGGAAAATTTCTAAAACCAAAATCTTGCAACTCTGTATCATTAAATATATGACTGGGCTTTGGTTTCTAGTATGTTAGACTACAGAATTACTTTAATGTAATCACATTTATATATATTTCAGTGATTATTTTTCTAATAAGGCAATTAAAGCTTATTGTTTGAAAACTCCGTAACAGATGATTGTTTTGGTCCCTTGCACCGAGTGAAGGGGATATCTGGGAATTAGCTTGGCATACAGAAATTTGCATTGGTATAGACTACTGGTGCGAATGTGGCAACATTTCCAAGAAATCAAGATGATGGAAAAGGTCCAACTAATTTCATATTCAGACTGACTTACGTGCTCATCTTTGTGCAACTTAAGGATCCATGTGGTATGTTTACTCAACTGGCACAGTCATCAAGGTCATAGTAACATCCTAACAAACTGGGGAGAAACATCTCCAATTTAAGCAGCATCATTCAATTACCATGCTGAAGAAGTGCAAAGAACACTAGCATTAGTAATGTAATTTACCTGCATCTCTGTAGGGAGAGTGGCATCAATCTGGCAAAGATCAAACCATTTAAATACAGGCTTATTGCCCAAATCTGTTTCTAATTAGAGCTGAGTCAGGTAAGGTTTCACAGACCTGTACTCGGAGAAGCTTTACATTTAGTGGCTGTGCTCACAGATAAAATCACGTTATTTAGGAGCGAGGCAAGATTACAGTAACTTGTTTATTTGATGGCTGAGGGTTTTCTGTGAGCTTGGGAAGAACAGACTGGGGGAGCAGGGTGAATGCTCTCTTTGTTTTCTTAAAGTTGGGCTGAATGTGTGGTTTGATAATTTAGTACAGGCGAGCTGCCCTCTTTCACGTCTTTGGCTTTTTCATCCCAATTTCTCGCACCTATAGATCCAGAGTAACTTGAAATCTGAGCACTTCCATGCATATTAAAAGCATTTATTCGCATTAAATACTGATCTGCCTGCTAGCACAGGCAGATGGACATGAGCTCAACTGATGTGCTTGAAAAAGCTTTATTTAGTTTAGGGACAGATGACTGCGTTGTCCCTGTCTTTCCGAAATGCACTGTTGTTACAACAAGGTTGCTGCTTGGTATATATTCATGATAAATATTCTTGCATGTATGTAGCAGGCAGAGAAGTTTACTTACTGCTTTGGAAAATATAAAGTCTCCACTGATTTTAGATGGATGTTTGGTTTAAAATGGGAAGATTAAGTACTCTTTGTTTTTGACTTTGTCTAAATTTAGTAACAGATTTCAGTTGGGTTTAAATTTTTTACCTTATTGCAGAACAGTGTTTTAGCTCTTGCTAAAAGAGGAATATGGTTGGATAATCTGTCAACTTCTTTTGGCAATGTTACAGAATAATCAAATAACTGTTATTGATGTTGCTTGTACAGGGAGTCTCCACAGGGGCTGGATTCAACCTCTGCTGGTACTTCTGTCTGCATTAGTATGGTAGGGTTGTTTCCTTACTGGATTTGAGGAAAAACAACTAATAGTCCTCCTTGAGAAGCAGGATATATATCTTTTAAATGTGTGGCTTCAAATTATATGACTGAGATTTACAAGGATGCTTAAATACAAGAATGTGAGCTGTGGATTCTTCTGAACTTCAGGTCGGTTCTGAGGTGATGGTTTTGATAATATTGGGGAAAAAAAATTGGCTAATACATTGAAAAGAAAATGCGCATGTGATGTTCTAGAGACAAATCTTCCTAGTATATGCATAGATGAATCGAGGCAAGCTTTCTGCATGGGAATTTTGTCAAGTGGGCTTTGTCTTGTCTTTTCTGTAAGGCTGAAGAATCTGGAAGTAAATCTTGGGTGTAGCTGGAGAATACATGCATGGTACATAGCTTTTTTTCTTCCCCTCCCCCCCTCCTTCCTACAGATAGCTTGCATTAGTTCTCAGAGTTGTTAACTTGTAAGTGTTCAGTCAGAACTGGTTGAAAGCAGACCCATTTGTTTTCTGCAGGTAAGAGTTGCAGGCCTGGTCCTTGTAATGTGAGACTATAGGAATGAGTAGGAGAAGGATTTTAGCCTAGGAATTCCTCAGTCAGCTTTGTCTTTCCAGTGAAAGCCACTTGCAGTTAAACTGATGATCAATGTTAAATATACAAATGCTTTTCTGAAGGAGTGGATAGGCCCATTGACTTGTGCCACATAAACCATCTCATGTGACCACTATATATTATTTCTGTGCCTCTAATGATTTCCTTTTTTTGTTTGGGCAACAGAGAATCACTGCGCACTTGCAGTACAGTGTGACACTAGAACAGGAAGTCCCAATTGAGATGGATATTTTTCTGCCACAGTTGAACAAATGATGGATATAATAGACGTAGATGTAAGAAACAGGACAGATGCTTTTTAATAATTTCTGAAAGAAATTGCATAAACTAATAATTCATAAATGAATGTGGGGTTTGTTGGTTTTGTTGTTATGGTGGTGTTTTTTTTTGTTTGGGTTTTTTGGTGTTTTTTTTGTTTGCTTTATTGGGTTCACATTAAGTATAAAACTGTACATGTGAACTGTGTCAGCTATATCAGTCATACGTTGTCAGCTGGAATGCCCTGCCATATATGCTCTGAATTCAAACGCCACAAATGATTTTTTGAAGTGCTGTGTGAGGTAGGAGGTGAGGACATCTAAAATCTTGTCAGCAAATGTTTTGATGCAGGAGGTTCATCTTTAGCAGGTAGTCAGCCTAGATACGTTACAAACACATTGTTTCTTGGCAATTTTCAGTGCCCTCAATTCCTGTGTTTAATGAGAGGTTTGAAATCCTGGTTTATGCTGATAGTGTCAAATCATAGCATATTTTGAACTCTTTTTGCCGGGGCTTATGCTTACATTTGTCTCCTGAACTCTAGCAGTGAATGGCTGATCCACTAATCCACAGTCCAAGTGAACTCCTGAAGGAAGTATATTTGAATTTAAGAAATGGTGTTTGATACTGGATATGAAGAAGCACAGGGTCAGAGGGGAGGTTCGGGTCCCTTCTGAAAACAAAACTATGGTATTTCCGTGGTTTGTACGTCCAGATTCCTAGCTTAAGCCTGTTAAAGGGGGGTGATCACACTCTTACCTGAACAAGTCACTCCTGTTACACGGGAAAACTGACCGGTACCTTCAGTATAGATCTCTCTGCTTTGCCGTAGAGCGCAGGGGGAGAGCAGCTGTGCAAACGTCTTGGCCAAAAACCTCCCCCCTGCCCTGGAGAGCGATTCCGAGGAACTGGTTCGGGGCTCCTGGTGGGGCTGAGGGAGGAGGGCCGGGTCTCGCCCAGAGCGCGGGGCCGCTGCGGGGCCGTGCCATGGCGGGAGGAGCGGGCGGAGCCGGGGCGCTCGCAGCCCTGCTTTTCGGCCCTCCGCTCTCGGTAGAGTCCGCGCCGCGGCCCTGGGGGGTCCGGCAGCGGAGAGCGGAGCGGTCAGCCCCCGGGAGCGCGGCGGAGGTGGCCCCCGGGAGCGCGGCGGGCAGTGGTGGGAAGCGTCGCGCCGCCCGCCTGCCCGCCGCTCCCACAATGCACAGAGACGCGGCGGCCGCCTCGCTTCCCAGGTAGCAACATGGCGCGCCGCGCCCAGGCCGCCGCCTGAGCATCTTCCCTCCCTCCCTCCCTTCCTCCGCCGCCTCCGCCTCCCGCTGCCGGGCTGCCGCAGAGGGGCCGCCCGCCCGCGCCCTGCGCCATGGCAGCCTCCGAGCTCTACACGAAGGTAGGGCAGCGGTGGGGCCGGGGGCTGCGCGGGGGCGGGCGAGGCGGGCATCGCGGCCCGGGCGGGCATCACCGAGCGGAGCGAGGGCGGGAGGGCGCGGGCAGGCGCTGTCGTTGTCATCTGCGGCCCCGGCAGCCGCCTCGCAGCGGGGTCCCTGGGCGGGAGCCGACGCCTCTTCCCTAGACGGACCCGCATCCTGCCGGCCGCTGGGCAGGTCCCCGGCACCGGCACGTGCCCAGGCCGGGGGGTCACGGCCCCGCCGCCCCCCGAGGAGGCTCTGCCGGCCGGGGTGGGGGGCGGCGGGGAGGCAGCGCCGCTGCGGCGCGTTCCTCCTGCAGAGCGCCGCAGGAGACCCGGCCATGCTGCCCTTCCCGCCGCGGGCACCGGGGACTCGGCCGGGAGCAGGCGGAGGAGGCGGCTCGGGCTGCTCGGTGGCGATGCGCCGCTCCCTGGGAGAAGCGCTCTGGTTTGGAACGGTTATTCCATGTCGTTCTGTGCCGTTCAGTCATCCCCTTCGGAAATACCCTCCCGTTCCTTGCAGAAAAACGCTTGTTACAAATAGGCGATTTGATATTCAACTAACCTTTCTGGTGACGCTGCACCTTTTGATTACAATTATTCTTTTGGCAGCTGTTCAGAAGCCCTACAGTCAGCAGTGATGCAGTGCGTGACTCTTACATGCTTTTTAAACAGGCGTTTTTCTAATCTTTCTAGTACCGTGTGTCAGTATCTCATCAGCTTCTACCCGGAAACAGTTACTGCCCTGTGCATCTCAATCATAGCAAAGCCTGCAAATCGAAAGCTATGGAGATGGTTATTTAAGCCACTAGCAATGCATTGTTTTCATTGCTTTTCTTTGATCTAGTGCAGAAATTTGAGGAAAAAAACCCAATTACAGACTACAGGTTTTTAAGAGCAGAAGGTATGACTGGGGTCACCGCGACTGGGTACTGCAGTGCAACATAGCAAACTCCAAAGTAGTTTTTTCAAGAAGCTTGCACAGACATGCCATCTAGATTCTTGAGCCGCTTCCTGAAATGCTCCAGAATTATCCCACATCTAGCTCTTTCTGTGAGAAAAGAAAGGAAACAGGCTTTTTGTTCCAGCATGAATAATTCACCTTTTTTGTAGAGCCCTCCCTCTCAGATGCCATGGACAGCACATTGACCGTGCATTAGTACCTATCTGGACTGCACAGTCCTTTCAGTGGGCTTGGCTGTCTTTGACTGGTACATTTGTGTAGGAGAGATTGAATAAGGTGCACATCTGCATTCCCTAAAGAATGCTAAATGTATTAGTTGACATGAGGCATCTTGGTGTCTTGTGTCTCATACAAGAGCATCGGTGTTGACTGTCATTGCAAAAAGGGATGAAAATCAGCATTCTGTTCAAGAAAGCAAGGGTACTGCAGAGTTGTTCCAAAACACCCAACAGATCTCTATGTAAGGAGTTATTTTGGAAAGGTGTTCTTGATTTATCTCCCTCTGTGAATGTTCTTATGGAATTAAAAAGTCTCTTAAAGAGTTGATTAGAAATACTACTTTTTTTTTTTTTTAATTTATTTTTTATTTCCAACCCCATCTGACCTCAAATTCACTTCCTTGAGTGATTAGTCAGAAGCTGTCCCAAATATGTGGGTGTCCTGTTGTCCTGGGACTGCATTACAGTGGAAAGCTCAGGGCCTCATGTAGTTCCTGACGAGGACATGGCTCTGAATTGAGGGCCGGGATAGGAAAGCTGCTGGGCACTCAAGAGGTACTGTCTCTGCTGTCTTCCCTCTGCTGGCTTTTTCCCCAAGTAAAACCATTGTGCTGTTTAAATCACATTCAATATCTCATCCTTCATTAAATAACATAAATAATGGATTTAAGGTCACAGCATGCAGAGGTAAAAAGAGCAAACACAAAATGGAATAAGCACAGGGATGGTCCTCCAGCAGGGACTCACGGGGTGACGAAGGTGGCAAGATTGCTTCTGTGCTTTACTCTCACACCACAGGCTGCTCTTGTCTTCTTTAGAGCCGTAGGTAGGCACAGAAAGAGCCATTTTCACATGTTTTGTACGCCGGCAGACAGAGTCAGGATTGCCACTCAGGACAGCTGCTTGAAGTACCAGAGCTTCCAGTATAGCATTGGCACTTAACATATGGTTTTGACATAGACGCTTTCCTGGCAGGCAGGGCAGGGTATAGATTTGCAGCACATTATTGCTGTGTGTGCATGTGTGTGCCTGGAAGCAAAGTGCCTGGAAGCAAAGTGCCTGGCAGCTCTCTTACCATCTCCCACTGGAAACCCACGTCCCAGCTTGCCCGAGTTCTTCAGGTGGCTGTGTTCATGTGGGTTACTTGGAACAAAAGTTGGCAAAATTATGTTAAGGACCGCATGACCAGTGTGTCAAGTTAGTTGTCAGCATCTCTGAGAACGGAAGTATACTTCTTATGCCCAGCTGTTGTTTGTGGAAACGGGGCTTCGATGTATACTTCAGTGTGTCTAGTTTTGCTAATGTACACTCTCAGGCCTTAAAACTTTGTTTCCTTGCATGACAGTGTAAACATTTTATCACTACACTGTCCCAAACACCTATGCCATCTTGAAATAGCATAAAGGAGCACTTATTTTCCCGAGCTAAAGTATTTTTTGTTAGGAACCAGCAGTAAAGTTGTTCCACTCCTCTGAAAATCCTATTCCTTTGGTTCATCGAGGTGTGTATCTAAACTTGGTGACTGTAGAGAGAGCCTTATTGGTGTGCATGTTTGTAGTTAACCTGGAAATTCAGATTTAAAGTAAAGGGCTGGCTCTAGTGCACTTGCACATTGGTTGTGAACAATGGGCCCAAACTGTGCTGGGCTTTGTATTTCTGTGCCTGGTGATGCTGCCAGTACTCTGCTTGAAGGCATTAGATTCAATTGCAGGGGCAGCAGTTTAAAACCATCCTATGGGTTATATCCCAGGCATTAAAATATTATGCCTATGAGCTCTGTTTAACTTGTCCTGTTGGACATCTGTCAGTGGCAGGTTGGTAATCCTGCTTTAAGATTGTTTCTGAAAGTTTTTGTTCTTTGACTTTGGAAACAAACTTGGGAGAATGTCAGTGTGTCTCGTGAATCCCCACAGCCCTGCTGGAATGGTGCTCGGATGTAGTTAATCAGCATTTCAGTAACTGTTGACCAACAACAGATATATATCCACTTTTGCTGACCCATAAAAATTGATCGGGACAATATAGGCCATGCATTGCCTTATGTTAAATGTGATATGCTTTCCTTGGAAACTAAGAACAAGTAACAGTTCTTTGCCTAGACCTGGGATTCATCTGATGTCCCTGAACTGCCATGTTTCATGTTAAACATAACCTTGATGTTCAGGTGTGTAAAACCGAGCCCCAGCACAGGCTCTCACTGGCTGTACATGAAAATTAACAAAGCAGATCAGACAGTGTGTTTGTGCCACCTCTTAAAGTCAGAGTGAAGAACTGACATCATTCAGTCATTTTTGTCCTCTGTTTCCATCTTTTTTTTCCCTTAGGTTTGAGTTATTTCTGTTTTGTGCTGTGCTTTGCTAGAGCATGCTGCTTTTCCCTCTTGGGATTTCTGTTGCAGTTTTGTATGTCTGGATGCAATGCACTTACTTATCTATCCATTCAGTCAGACATTCATTGATTTTTATTCTTGATGCTACCAGTATGTTTCTCCCTTTGTAGTATCTTTGAGATTAGGGGCAGCAAGCTCCAGCTAGCCTGACCCTAATTTAGGGCCTAATCCAATTCCAGTTACAGTGAGTGGAAATACTCGTTTGAACATAGAGGAGTGAGTAAACAGTTTGTCTGGAGAGCATGGTCTAGGCAAGCTGAACTCATAGCTGACCTTCAGTCTGGCTTCTCTCTCCTTCAAATAGTTCAGTTTGAGCATTTATAAGGAGTAAATTGAGTTAGGGAAGTGTTGGAGGGAACTGCGTACAACAGCAAACCACGTACGCAGTCCCCAGCGTCAGCAAAGAGCCCTTCCTTACTTTCCTGGGGTGGTCTGCAGGCAGCTGCTGGCTGTGAAGCCAGGCTGTTCCGAGGCTCCATCTACCCCTTCAGTTGTGCTGGCTCCTTGTGAGCAAAATCGCCAAAAGGCAGATTCTGATCACGTTATGGCTCTTGGGTACGTTCATGGCACATGGGGAGGAAGGTAAAGGGCTAAATAACGTGAGCAGAAGAGAGAAAATCTCTCTGCATTTCCCAATTTCTAAGCTTATTAGTGGGCTCTTCTTGGGAGTTGAAAAAAGCTGCCTTGTCTTGTCTTGCATGTGTATTGCTGTTCAAACTGTGGCGTGTTTTCTAAACATCAAGCAGTAACCAGTTGTCTCCGTAGATAGCTGCATTGTTCTGCCCAGTAATGCAGAGATGGGAGTTGTTCATCTCTACACATGATGCTTCTGAGTTGAACCCGTGCAGTTCAGAGCAGAGGCTGTTGCAGAAATCAGATGTCTATTGTCAAGCAATTACATCCCCAAGTGACAATGAGCCTTTACAGTGTATTCTAGAACTCTATCTCTGCCTCTTCTAAACGAGCAGCAGCAGAAGAGGGGATATTTCAGTTGCTTTTCTGCTTCAGGGACCTGCTGTGTCACTGGAATGAACACGATGGCAACTCTGCCGGTGACAGCTCACAGTTGTGTGCATCAACTTTATTCTTGCTGCCTTTAAACCCAAGGTGCTGGGGATATCATTACCCAGCAGCCTAACAATACTTGGTCTAACCTACCCTTGACGTTTTATCATGTTTTTGTAAAAGAAGTGTTTCCTGTGGTTGAATACCAAACACAGCAGCCTAAGAAACTGAAAAATACATCTTAGCTGTTTCATGGCAGCAGTCATTAAAATAAACTGTGAACCTTGGGAAGCAGGATGAGAGATGGTTTGATTCAGAACCCAGTCTGTGCCAGAGCTGCTCCCCTGGGTGCTGAGTGTATCCAGAAGAGGAAATGAGACCAGGGCAGGGCAGTGGGGCTGCAGAGAGGGCAAGCTGTTGGTGAAAGCTGCTTGTAGCTTACAAGTAGTTTTTTGTGGGGGTGTATCCTGTAAGCCTAATGAAAGACTGGAAGTGTATCATTGTTGGGAGCTACTTTTGGGTGAGAGGAGATCATAGATTTGTATTAAAAAATAGGTTGTTCTGTTCTGGTTTGGTTTTTTGTTTTTTTTTTTTTCTTCCTGTAGACCTAATCTTGAAAGTTGTGTGAATTCTTTGTTACATGTAAAGAATAATTGTGAAAGTCCCATTTATAATAATTGGTCTTATTTATTTAATAATGTTGCAGATTATTTATTTAATACTTTGAGTATCATGTTAAAACGTTTACCTAATAATACTAGTGGATTATGTGAGATTCCCCACAAACCATTATTATCATTCCTAATGTCTGTACATTGAGCTGCCACTGATTATTTGCAGTGTGTTTCGACTGCAGTGATTTTATAGCATATGCCAGGTGGCCTAGGTAATGGTCTAGTATATATATACATATAAATAAATAAATAAATAAATGATCAGATAAAGTGCTGTTTAGCTCCCGGTATGTCAGGAAATACGTGGAATGACTGCTGTTATCCTTTGGTGAGCCACAGAACTCCAGGTTGAGTTGGAAGGGATAGGTGAGGGGTCTTAGGGTCTCTGTGTGGGGCCATTGGTAGTTTAATCCTCTCCATCTATTCTAATAGCAAAGTAATTTCTCTCTTTCTTTAATGAGACTCATTGTTTAATCTCTGTAGGACTAAAGAAAACATTTTTGTTATTGGAATTTGCTCATTGAACCAGTTGAATGGGAGGAAGTTACAGAAACATCCAGTATCACAAGGTTTCATGGCTTCTGGATGGTCTATTTTTAATAGGATTTAAAAAAAGCAAGAAGTGACAGTAAGGTTAATCTTAGAAAGTGTTTCTGCTGTGAGGTAAAAGCATTGCACAGCTAGCAAGTCTGCTGTCCTGTGGGTGCCAGTGGGATGGTGCCTGGATTTCTAACAAGCCAGAACAGTCTCTGCAGCAGACACTGGAGGAGCCAGCTGCTTGGGGTGTCCTTCGGGGCCATTCATTGAATTTGGCTTTCTTTACTTGAAAACACAAATCATACACAAAGCAAATAGTTAACTATATGACAGTCTTTCTTATATTAGCAGGGTCTTTGACGCTTCATGTATGATTGAGCATATGTACAGACATTGCTGGTTTGAGAGGCATCTTGGCTAGGGGAAAGGTGATGGACCCTGTTTCATGATGGACTCTCAAGCAGCAGGAGTTCCTCTTCAAAGAGCCAGTGGTTTGGTTTATGCCTCTTGATTAAGGTCTGCCTAGCTTGGTTGGAGTGTATGAAGTTAGGGACAAGCAGAGTCTGAACTTCTTTACTTGGTTGGGTTTTCTTTTGTATACTTGGAGGTGCATTATGGGCTCGCTGTGTTGGAGCAGTGTTTACTACCATGTGTATCATGCGTGACTCTGGTGAGTATTTGTACAGTTCGGCCCAGGGCTGAGAAGCAGTGTGTGGGCAAAGCTGTTGTTCCTGCTGAATCATTAGCAAACTACTTGAACAATTTAGAGCAGCATCATGCACCTTCTGCTTATGTTCTCTGCTGCTGAAACAGCAAGGAAGAACTTCTTGTTTTCTCTTTAGTAATAGATGGTTCTTAGTGCAGAAAATATGGTATTAGGATTAGAATAATCCCATAGTTCTTGGAAATTTTCATTGTGCCTATGGCTCTGACTTTTTACTTATGCTATATCTTCCCGCTTAAGTTATTTTCATAGACCATAATAACTCTGCTCATGATACACCACAACAGACTGATGCAGTGAAAAACTCAATAACCGAAGTTATTAAGCAGGCATTCTTTATTTTGCGTCACCGGACGCACAGGGGATCACTCCTCCAAATGTGTGTACCCATGCAAGCTGGGTACACAGTTTACATGCAGGCCGAACATACAGATTCATGTATTTCTTAGACAGGGCAGTCTTATGCTAATGGGTTCCTGGAATTCATTTACATAGGCTGAGCATGCCTAATAAAATTAGGGTTGGGGTCTTTTCTCCCCTTGGCGGTCTTCCATGACCTCTGGTGGTCATTTACTTCATCTTCTTCATCACCATGTTCTTTTAGTGACCTAAAGCCTAAAATCCTTGTTCTTGCCACAAAACTAGTTCTTTTCTGTTCAGCATGCTCAGATGCCTCAAGATGTCTTGTCCTATTCCTGGAGATAATCACTGTCTACTAGGTTATGAATTTCACAGTATGTCCCTACTATACAACTACCCCTTTATTGTTGTTCAAAGATTAGTAAAACTGCACCAGACATCCTGTCTCCTGCCTTCAATTCCCCCCTTTTCTATGTACAGTGCGAATTCTTTCACTGTGATTATGAAACTCCATTATTGATTAATGTCTTTTAAAAATATTTTCCAGTTCCTGCCTGGTGTTTAATTCTGTTGTGTTTCCAGTCTTCATAATTATATAAATTTTTCTTGCAACACCAAAGGGTACATTCAATAATTTTAAAAGTTAAAGCGACCAAATTAGCAAATCCTACTATGAATGCAAAGATTTGTCTGAACCAAACTAAGTTTGGAAGCCAAGAAGCCAGTCTTTCCCAAAGTTCCCTGAATCCCCAACTAGTATCATCTTTACTGACTTAATAAAAAAAACTCCATTTTTTCCCACAATTTACCCAAATCTTCCTCAGTTCTCTCCTGGTTTACATATACACAACAACTCTGATTGATAATGATACAGACCCCTCCTTCCTCCAGGGTTAATAGGTCCAGTGCCATTCTATTCTGTAGAACTACTTTTGAAAATGAATTTCCCTCTGTCTGAAGACCAGGGATAGCATCTGTAGTGATGTTAAATACGTCATCCCGAGTGGCTGAAATATTCACTATGGCTTTCTCGAGTTCACTGACCCCTAACCAAGGTAAAAACCACCTCACAAAACTATGGAATCCCGTTCCCCTTTTTGCTAAGGGATTCTCTTCCCGTTTAGATCTTATCCAGGGGGATTAAGTTCCCGATTGTATACATTCCCTTCCATCCTGCAGCGAGCTGTTTCCTACTAATGCCGTCTCCGCACAGCCACCAACAGCCATCGGGCAGCCTACGAGGCCCACTGGTGACCACCCTGTGCCATCCACACTGATAAGAGTGATTCCCCAGTGTGTCCCACCCTCAGCTCGCATGGGTTTGCAATTGTGTGAGGTTACAAAAATCTATGTACGTAACATTCAACCCTGTCAGATTCCATCTGCCCGCTCTCACAGCTTTTGTTCTGGGGATGATGCTTCAAAGAGTTTGATTGGTTTAAATTGGTATCAAAACTTTTAAGTAAGGCTGAAAATTAAACCTGTTATCTAAAGGTCATGGGAGACAGAGAAAATTCAAACTGTGTTGTATTCAAAGGCTCTGTGCAGTAACTTTTTCCTTATATTGGCTTTTCTTAAGACTGCATCCAGGATGGAGAGTTGTATGATTGGGTTGCTAAGGCCTCGTTTACCAATGCCAATAGCAAGGCTTTTAGTGACTTTCCTGGCAGAGAACAGCACTTGCATGCCCATGCCACTGCCACTCTCTATGCCACTCTTTGCTTAGGACTGAAGCATTTCCTCCTTGTTTTCAGTGTTGCTTGGGTTTGCTTAAGCCTGATTTGTGATTACTCACACAGTATCAAGACATTGGTTAATTTTATGTAAATCTGAAAGACTGGGCCTTTTATTCCCTATTTCTTCTTATTGCAGGGAAATTACTTTGCTGTCATATACTTTCTCAGAATAATTTGTGCATGAAAACACATCCTGGGGATGTTGTCGAGTTCTTTCCACCAAGCTCTGTGTACACAGTGTTGCAGTAGGTTACTGTCTACTTACAATTTTAATATTTAATTTAAATATTTAACAGCAAGATTGTATTTTCAGGAGTAGCTTTTGCTTTCAGGATCCCCACCATCTCAAGGAGATAATGGTTCCATTCATCTCCTTTTAGTGTAGCCGACTCTTTTAGTTTGCTACAGGCAGTCTACCATGAAATACTGTGTTAGCTGGGTAGCCTGATCTGCCCAGTACTGCCCAAATAGCAAAAGCTACAGAGTTACCAATATGATGACCTTGATGATTTTGGGGTCTTCCTCTTCCTGGCTATCCAGGTCATAACCTGCTCCTTTTCTGTTGCTCTCAGTTATTCAAAGTATTTAGTAGTTTTATTTCTGTATATCTTGGTGTGTTTATATACAAATAACACGTAAAGAAGTGATCAGTGCTGGCTAAAAGGTTTGTGGGTGTGGGTTTTAGTTATTTATTTATTGGGGCTTTTTGTTTGCTTGTTTTAAAAAGTATAATTACTTGGTGTGATTAAATACAAGAGTGCCCTTCTTGCTGAAATCTGGACGTTAAGCAGCTAGAAGAAAAGCACAAGGAAACATTAGGCATTACCAATAAAGTTTAAGGATTTCACTCCTGCTGCACGTCTGTGAATTGCAGATAGCGACACAACTTTTACGTTGAGTATCTGCGAATTGTAATAAAAATCCCGAAGAAGGTGAAAGTGGATTACTTACAAAAGCAGAGATCTTGCTCCTGCACCAGCAGTTCTCCTTAGTGGCATGGATTTAGTTTCTTTGGGCTGTTAATAAGGGACAATAGCAAGAATTGTCACAGATCTTTCCCTGAATAATGAAGGCACAGAGGTACTCAAGACTGGTTTAAAGCTTCTTGAAGTGTTAAGGGAGAAGAAGGTGCAAACATAACATCAAATAAACAAGAATGAATGAGAAGTCACCATGCTGATGAACAGTTTGAGCGAGCAGTATGAAGACTGAACTGGAGGAGACACAGTCAAGAAAGCAGAATGCAGCTGTGCCTGCAGGGTTGTCTTTGAGTCTGTTACCTCTCTGCTGTTACCTGAAAGCTGTGGTTATTTTCTGAATATCTTGAAAGCCATTGCATTTCCCCCATTGCTCATCAAGTCTTCATTTTTGCCTTTTTACTCCTGCCTCAGGTGTGCCTGTAGGTAAGGCTACCAGGCTAATTCACAGAGAAGAAAAGCTACCACTAGCAATTAGCAGGGGCTTGTGGAGTTTATCGAGCTCTTCGGAGACAGCGGGATGACTGATAGCAGACTCTTCTAGGCTGCTTGCACTGTAGGCTGATGAGAGCCCTGGCTTTAAAATTAAGTGCAGCGTTGCTTTGAAGAAGACCTCTCATTCTGTCTTCATAGTAGCTAACACAGGGGAAACACGGTGTGTGATTTACCAAGTTGCCTAAGATTGCTGTGTGGTTACATGTAAACTGCATGTTTCTAGCTTGGCAGTCCTAAATATAGAAGAGTGACTTTTTCATCCATATGGTCTCTTTTCTTGGGATATGCAAAATCATGAAGTTTTGCTGCAGCTACTAATGGCATCTTTGAATTCTTCAATTTGCTTATCACAAGACAAGAGTATTTTGCAATTACTTTGTGATTTACAGGACACTCTTGCTTTTTGTAGAGCCAGAGAAATAAACTAAAAATACTATGATTCGGTCTAACAATGCAGGAATTCATTGCCCCAACATGGCTTGTCACACGTTAGTCTCTGCAGACTCCATGGGTTATTCATAAGCATCTTTAAAGCAGATGACATCAGTTGTTTTGCTGGGGAAACCAGAGAGAGATTGATTCCCAAGTTGCCTTGTGAGTTAGTGTTCACTCACACAAGAAATATGGAAATATTTTCCATGGAGAATGAGTCTGTTTTACCTGGAAAGGAAACACCAACTGCCTCTGCAAGTGCTGAAGATCTGTGTTACAAGACATACGGCACGGAACTAGATGGTTTAGACTCTATGTACATTAAAGTAAGTAGAATTGTTTTCTTTATTTTAACAGAAGTAAATGCTGTACAGTCAAGCATATTAGTGTAATAGTTTATTAATAAAGGTTTAAAGTAAGTAGAGTTTTGACTTACGATCTGAAGACAGATAAAGAAGACTTTACCAAACATGCCGGACAATAATTTCATTGTTTAGGACATTGTCTTCCTTAGAAAAGTCTCCTATGAGGAGAAGCATTTACAGAAGTTGTTAGAATCTGATGACAGTGCACTTCTTCCTCGTGACAATCTTATATATTGGAGATACAAAAGCAATACAAATATTTTACAAAACATCGGACGGATAATGCTTGTAGAGAAAAGGGGTGGAATAGTTTCTCTAAGGCTAAATATGGGACACATTTTCCAATGAGCATGAAAGGTTCTACTTTCTCTCCCCTCTCTGCCCTAGACGCCATAATTCCCATGCTTACCCAAGTTGGAATTGCAGTGATGAAACGCGGCAGCAGCGGGGTCCTGGCAGTGCCTGCAGCTGGGCAGCCCCGCAGCACCCCTCGCTTCTGCGCTGCTTTTCCCCCGGGCACTTACAAGGGCAGGGCTGAAGATCCAGGGGGAAGAAATGCAGCTGCTCTCACCAGAGCGTTTCTGAGAGCAGTGCTGTGGCTGTTAACCCTAATTCTGCTTTCACAGCCTCTCCCAGCACTTTCGAAGGCTCCATGGCATTTTAACTCTGCTCACTGGTTTTGAGCTAGAGCTTGCCAGGTCAATCATACCAGGTTAGTCGGTTTTCCTTGTGTGGGGACATACTGTTAATTTCCCTTGAAGAAATGATGGAACTAAATACAGCTTTATTGGATGTGCTCCACTAATGTCAGGTTGCTGTTGTAATATGGCAGAAAGGTGTCTGTGGTATGGACTTGACCACAATGGAGAGTCATGTTCTGGGTTAGCTAAGTAAGACTAGTTGTCTCCAAGTAACTCTGCTTCAATTATGTAACTGCATCTCAGCCTGGGGCTTTTGTGCCGTTCTAACAAAAAATGATCAGTTTAGAACCTCAACAAGGTGTTTTACTTTCACTGGGGCTTCTTGGAAAGGCTAGGTTTAAGTAACACAAACAGAATACTGTTTGGACTTGAGCAAAACTTTACAGAAAGGTACTCGGGAAACTACAGCTTTATCGTCTATCAAAGTTTATGCCAAATATATTTTCTTTAATTTTTAACGATTAAGTTAGGCTTTCACATTTAAGTCAGCAATTGTCCATACTGCATACTGTTTTAGAGATACCAAATTTAGCCTTATTTCACCTCTGTGAGCTAGGTAATCAATTATGGCTCTACTGTTTTCTCAATAGCTTCTTGTTTCAGACTCCAGTGCTGTAGCACAGCACGGTGCATCTGTCTGATCAATGCAGCCCTTTATTTTCCCTTCCTGCCTCAGAAAGTGCTAGATGCACCAAATAATCTCATGGCAGTGATGCAGATGTCTCTGTGCTGAAGCAGAGACACTTGAGATAAAAGACAGCACTTCCTTTTTCTGTGTGTATGAAGTCAGGATGAACACCCAGCTGCAGCCAGCGCTGTGAGCCCCTTCCGTCCCCCTGTTGTGGAAAATGATTCGGTTATCCTGCCTCCTATGGAGAAGGCTTTGAGGAAAATAATTAGAAAAAGCTTCCATAAGCTCTTCAATCCATTTAAGAACTTGAGAAAATGAAGTCAGCGTTTTATTGTGTGACATCATCATGTAAAGCATTGACTGAATTTGTACCACTGGTCTGGAAAGAATACTTATTTCAGTATTTAGTTAATTGTGCTGTGAAGTCAACATTATGGCTTGCATCATCTCAGCGTTAAAACCTGCAACCACTTACTGCATTTCACCTCATACTATTTGCTTTCTTGGATCTTAAATTCAGGCATGAATTCAGCCGTGAAGTTAAACATGACATGCCGAATTTTTTTTGTGAATTGCTGAAGTATTGACTCGTAAACAATATTTATTTTTTGCAATATTCCCACAATATTCACGGTAAGCGTGTAAACGTTCAGTCATACTCTTTCTTCAACGCAACATACCTCATCAGCTCATTCCGGTGATGGATGTAGTTGTTTGATTAGCCCGTAAATTTTTTGCTGCATCTTTTATACAACTCTTGTAACGTGTTTTTCAGGTTGAATTAATAAGGTGGTTTAAGGCAGACTTATAATTAACTTCTTTATGAAATCACTAGCATATAATTCAGTGTTTGCCTTTGTTTTGGTGGTGTGGATCAAAACACAAGACAGCGTGTGCCTTTCTGTGTGGGGATGACCCAAATGAAGTCTTACCAGAGTCAGAATATTTTTTTGTTGCTTAGTCTGGGGTAGGCATCACACTTCCGCTCAGTGTCCTCACTGATCTTACTGTGGTTGTTCAGCTGGCTTGTGTCTCAAGTACTGACCAAAACATGGGTGGTTTTGATCTAGCTGTAACTGCCGTCTTTTCTGAAGATCTTTCAGAGCTGCGTTCATTCCTTTGACAGGTCTAGAAAGCAAAACTTTTTCAAACAGAAGACATTCTCAAACATTGATTTTTCTTTGAATATATTTTTTTAAAGCCTGTTATACTTTAAATGAACATTTCTTGAGAAATGTGCTGAATTAAATGAGAATAGCATACTACAGCAACCAACATAGCAATACTGCTGGTTCACCAGGTGTTTATTTTAGGTCGCTGTGCTATAGGTTTCCTGGTGGCTGGTGATGTACGAGGATCCCTAGGCAGAGGGGGAGCTACAGGCACAGTGGTGCAGGGACATCACTCCCCATGGTCCTGCACAGGCTCATGGTAGCGGTGAGGAGGTAGGAAAGGATGTAGCTGCATTTTCCTTTTACCACATTGGTCAGTCCAGCTTCTATCCCAGTCCTTGGCGTTTCGTGAAGCATGGAGGGAAGGGAAAAAGCTTTTCTATTCTTACCATTCAAATGCAGTGGATATTTATGCAGTTGATGAAATAAGTACAACAGATTTTTTTTCATTGAGCTGCAATTCAAGTAGTTTCCTTGTGTGTGGTGAAGGCTACAGTGCCTTACCTGCCTAACCTTGAGCACTGCAGGCACTTTGACCCAAACTGGCAAACCCGTGGCAGTAGAATGCAAGCTCATCAAGCTTGTAGTGGTGGTATCTTAGGGTGTATATGGCTCAGAGTCTGCGTCACCACTGTCCCTGGGCTGCTGTTTGTGAGCTTTGCATGTAGCCAGGCAGGGAATTCCCATGTCAGAATAGCGTGGGGCTTTTGATGTCCTAAGAGAGTTGGTAAGCTAACTATGTGAGATGATTTTTCAGATAAAACATTAATGCAAATTGTCACATGTATTTTCCCCACTATATCTCATGATATAAATGTATTTTTAAATTCATGTTTTCTAACTGTACAACAGGTACATAAATGGTGGTTGCTGAGCAACAAAACAGAAAATGTGCTCCATGTCGAAAGAATGGTACTGCTTTTAAGAAAATTGATAACTTTGCAAAAGAATCAAAACAGAAATTAATGATGCTGTTTCCCTTAGGCTATAAGAAGAATCTAGATGAATTGGTCAGAGATTTTGCAGCAGCCTTCTCGTCATGGAAATGCTCTACTTTCCAGTCCTCCTTTGTTACTCGGCATTTTTATGAAACGAGAGTAAAGTCTTGTCTTTCTTTTGAACTGCAACCTGCAGCAGCACTTTGTTAATGGAATACAGTGCTTTCTTGGGACTGCCTGCGTATTGCAGGGCAGATGGCAGAAATTATAGTGGTTTCAGCAGGGGAAGAAATGGGGCTTCCTCCTGCCTCGTGTTTGGATGATGAGAATCTCTTTGTAGGGAATCCAGGTTGGTCAAGTTAAGACCAGTCTTTGACCTGTTACTCACCTGGCCATGTATCTAATTATGTTGTTAATATAAAAACTAAACTTTTACGTTTCAAGTGTTTCTAGGCTCAGTGCTACCATCCGTGGTGGTGGCACTGTGATCCAAGTGCAGGAGAAAATACAAAGCTGAAAGTAAATTATTCTAATAGCATCAAATTATGTTTTGAGAGCAACCCCATCACGCAGCTCAGCAATCCTTTTTTAATGTTTGCATGTCACATATATAAATTCAACACTCAGGCAGTGTGAACTCGTACACGCTGTTTTGTTGTCACACCTTACTAGTACAGACACTTTTCCGAGCCTGATAATGCAGCCTGCTCTCTCCAGGTGGCCATGTTCACTTAGCAACAGGTTCACATTGAAGGCTCTTGGTCAAAGTTGGCTTTGACTTTCAACAGCTGTTGCTGTTTCATTGTCTCTTAGGTATTGGTGCCAGAATTGAGGGTATCTGTTTGATCCAGACATTAACAAGCTGCTGTATTATTACCCAAACCTGTGGTCATTCCTGAAAGAGAGAGGAGCAATGTCTCCCCTAAGTTTGTCATGGGTAGCAGCTGAAAGACTGTGGTTTTCTAGGCTGTCTCTAAGTAAACAAAGAAATGATTTCTGCTGAAGTGAAAATTTTACAATTTCACTTGTATGGGTAGGCCTTGCTGAGAAACTCGGGACGGCTTTTTATGGGTTGAAATTTCCTTTCTTAGGATGTAGATAATGTCATGAATTATTTCAGCTCCATCCATCAAGAGTTAAGTTGGGAGATAGCTGTATCTCCTTCTGCCATGTTTGTGATTGTGCAGTGGAAGTAGAAAACTATTTGACTGCTGAAGCGACTGCTGAGCTGCTTGCACTGCTAATTCAGTTCTGTCAGCAATGTCAATTAGTACTTCAGGAGGTTAGTATCTCAGAAGCGAGGCTTTGTGAGTCATATGGTCTCATTTGGTAGATAATTATTATAGTCTGCTGATTTCTTCATGTGATCTAAGATGAAATCATGAGGTGTGAGACAATACTGCAATTTCCCATTATATTTACTTATCTGGAACTGTGGTAATACAGCTACAGCTTGCTTTCTGACCCACTAATAAAAAATAGAAACGTCTCCCTGTATATTTTTTCCCACTGTGAACTCTTTTAGAGTCACTGTATAGATATCACTAAGCCATTGCCTTTCACCAGCCCAACTTTTTTTACTATCTTTCCTGGAGAGCAAATTATTCTACTATCTCTGGAAGCAGTTTTATTCTGGTGGTTCAAAATTTGCATTAAACTATTACAGAGTAATAAATTAATTGATCAAAATCAGACACAATTTCACAAAAGTTCATATGATTCTTGCCATAACTTTGAATGTCATTTCAGTGCTAGAATTTTGAATTTATTGTCATTTTTAGGCTAGAAATTCCTTCCCTTTTTAGAAAACTGGGTGGTAAATCAGTGTATCTAGAAGTTTTGTCACGTTTTTTCTTAATGTAGTCATGAACTTAATTTTTACACACTAGTAAATAAAGAGGGATCAATAGTAAATAGTAGAGTAAGGTACTTCCCAAGAGAGAGGCCCTTGGTCCTGTTAATGCCAGTGGTGATGCTTTGTTTTCTGCTACGGGGCTGCACCTTGCTGAAGATTATCAGTTTATATAATCAACTGATTATATAAAGAGTAGCATGAAAATCTGATTCTGCAAATCATTCTGAGTTAGTGAGGCGAGAATGTTGTGAAATGATTCAATGCTTATGATTAGGAAACTCTGTTTCTTTCCTCCTGCCTGTTCTTTTGCCCGTGTGTTTCTCTGGCAGGGATTTAAGGTTAGGCCGTGGTGAAAATCTACAGCTTGGGCCTCGTGGGGTGACTGTAACATCTTCAGGGTTAAGCCATGTGGAAGGTTGAGCTGTCTGTAGGAACCCAGGTTATACGGTGATCTGTTTTCTGCTTTCTCTTTCCCTTCTCTAGACAGCAGAAAATGTCCAGTTTCAGCTGAATAAATAATAAAAAGGTGCCTGTTTCCTGCTGGCATTGATCACGTAGGCAGCATTCACTGCCTGAACTTAACAGTATTTGTGTCCTACAAGGCTGCTGCCCTTTTTACAGCAGGAAACTTTTCTTTGCGTAGCCTAGAGACCAGCCTGCTAACCTGTTTTCCTGAAGAGTATTTAAATGCTTTCCTCTTTCATATTACATTTACTTTGCTTTCTGTTAATTCCCATGATGAGAGGGAAGCGATTTCCCATCAGCAATTGGAGGGTAAGGAGCTGCTGCTGTAGCTGGGGTGACGGGCTGAGCGTGGTATACCTTCCGTCTGCAGCTTCTTTGTGTTAACCGAAAACTTCCAGGAATTCTGTCAGGGTTTTCATATTTATGTCCTTAATTCTTTTAATAAAAGAGAGTTCTGTGAACAGGTGCTTTAGGGTAAGGCTGGATGTATGTGTATTGATGAAGTTTTACAGGGAATCCTTTGTTAAAGAACCAAGTGGAAAGGAAAGAAGACATTGCTCCTGAGCACACGCCTTGACTAGTACTGCACCTCTATTGTCATGCCCTGGTTAATTAATCTGCAGTTATTCTGTAGTTCCTGTAGGTTTGTACTGGCACTGGCACATGCACTCGTTAGCACACACCCTTGTTTTAACTCAGACAGGGTTTCTTAGCCCGCGAGTTGTGCATACAGTAGGGCTGAAAGCAAACAGTTGAAGTGCCCAAACTGCGGCTTTTGCTGCTAATTTTTGTTGGCTTCCATTGCTTTTGTATGAATGTGAATGCTTTGTGAGTGGCAAGAACACACACTGGGGGGTTAGTTTGGGGATCTTTGGTTTTTCGAGTAATTCATCGGTAGTCATACCTTTTGCCGAGTGTTGTGTAAATAACAAAACTATAGTGCACTTCTGTATTGAAGACAATAGCAAATATATATGAAACTAATAAAGCTCAAACAAAAAAAACCCAACACAACTATGTATTTACTACAAAGAGCAAAGTTGCTTGGCTTTGTATACTATAGTAGATTCTTAGTGCTGGCATAAACATCCTGTGAAGATAGGGAAAGACCGAGTGTGGGACCATAACATACGCTGTCATGGGAGCAATGAAAATTAATCTTTAATTTTTTTCTTCCATGATTTTTCTCCTTTCACTTGGTAGATGAAATTGGTTTACACATATGGCATAAGCTTTGCAAGAATTCTGGAGCTTTCTACATGAAGGCAGCAGCAATGCTTTAAAGGCCGCGGTGTGTTAAGGGTAAAAGCCGTTGAGTTAGGCTGTTGTAAATTACTCATGTGCCTTGTCCTTGAGAAGCATCCTTGGTCATGGGAAGCAAATTGGTTTATGAAGTTTGAAGTGATTCCAGGTGCTGAGCCTCCCTGGCAGCCACCGGGGTGCCCAGCCCTGCCTTGGAGCTGGGGTTCTTTAGGTCTCACTCCTCAACCCACTGCCTTCACTGAACACGTGTTGTCATTTCCTGTCTTCCAACAGGAAGGCGGTATGAAGTTTGGTCTCTCAAAAATCCCTAGTAGAAGCAAGAAGTCCATCATTTTCAGTAGTGGAAAAACTGGGTTAATATGGAGGGGGGAGCTTCAGTATTCTTAGAGGCAGAAGGTGCTGTACAGAAATATGCTGTGTAAGATTAGGTGATGAAGCTGTGTGACCAAATTCCCTTTGCCATCAAATGCCGCGTTTTGACAAATAATTTACACTTGTTTTGAAATAATTTAGTGGATTAAGAACGCTTTGTAGCATGGCTGCACCTCTAAAGCCAAGAAGCTCTTTTGTTTGCAAAGGTGATGGCTGTGGAATGATCTTGGTGCTCTCTAGGCACTGCAAGGGAATCCATTCAGGAACTTGAATATATTAAAAGTGTCCTAGCCTTTTCCTGGTGTTACTCAAGAGCTGTTTTCATATGTATGTATTTGCATGTACATGCAACTCTATAAGTAACTAGGTGGTTTCCATAGACATTTAGATGATTTTTTGATATGAGATAACCGTTACGTCTTCACTCATTTAAAAAGAGGAATATTCTTTCTCTTTTCAAAACCAAGTCATATGTTTGTTCTGTGTTCCTTTTATGAATAAAGTTTTGGTGAGAATTGCCATTCATTGGCATGCTGGGTTGGTTGGTTTTGCTTTGGGTTGGGGTTTTTTTCTATTATCTGGAGGCCTTTTCAACCAAGTACTTTCAGGTTTTTTTCTTTTGGCCTTCTGGAGATAATCCATTTTAAACCTACCCTACTTGCGACTACAAGAGAAAGACCTTTTAATACCTGAGATCAGGTAGCTTTGCCTGAATTAACACAGATCTGCCAAAGTATTCTCTTGGGGGGGAGGAGGGGACAGGACACAAAAAAATCTGTATGATGTTATGCTGCAAATGCATTTAGAACCTACTCAGAAGACGTACTTGGAGGAGTTTTTTTGATAGTCAAGTTTTTGGTTTCTCTGAAAACACAAATTTGATTTTGTTTTTCTTTGTAGATTTTTGGCACATAGTGTGTGTATTGGAACATTATTTTGCATGGTAAATGCCTTATTCTCTGTGGACAAGGAAATTAAGCTTGTGTAGCCTTTTATCAATAGGACAACTTACTACCTCACACGTACTAATTAAGTTGTCTCTTTTTTTAGGATTTGGCTGTTGAACATGTATTTAAAAAAAAGAAAAAAATCCCACAGTTTTGGTGTGTGGATGATTTGACTATGTCACAAGAAGTCACTGATCTTCTGCTGTTGTATTGCAGTATGCCAGGGTTTGGATCCCTGATTCAGAAGAGGTCTGGAAGTCAGCAGAACTACTCAGAGATTATAAACCTGGGGATAAAGTCCTCCAGCTTCGACTTGAAGAGGGCAAGGTAGGTCTGCATATTGTTCGTAAGCTGATTGTTCTTGTTCTTGACCAGAGACTGCTGTATTTAAGACAGAAAGCTGTACTGTCAAAATATGTCCATACTTATGTATGTGCAATTATTCTCTTGTCACTGACTTACAGTAGTATTTTTTTCAGTGTGATAAATTACTCTGTTTAGTTACAAAAAAAATGCATTTTGCCTGATTTTTAATATAAACAAAATTTTGTAAAATGTTGCTTTTATCCAACTGCCTGTTACATTCAGTTACATCATCTTTTTCTACTTATGCTGTTAAACCTATAACCCTGGTCAGATATTTCAGTGAGAGAAGTATTGCAGAGAAAGAACTGTGACTTTTAAGTCAAGCATAACCATCAGGAGATTAATAAAGATAAAAAAGGGCAAGGATTAAGGGCATTATGGATATGATGCTTTATGTGGTGTAGAGAAATCATGACACGCCTATGAAAAGCCTCTATTTAGTGAAGAGTTGATATATTTTTTCATGACATTTAAATGATTATTTAATTTTAATTTATAATGATGGAGATTCCTTAGATCTTCTAATGGAAAATAAAGATCTAGTGCAGTTGGACAAATATTTATTTTTAATTTCTTTTTTTCGTACTAGTGGGCAATTTAGATTCTACTTTTAATGTAGAGTTCTGCATAGTAATGAAGTAAAAAGAACAGATTATATGTATAGAATAGCCTCTAAATAAAATATCTTTCTTGAATGAATTTCATTCTTTGACTCACATTTCTTATATAGCAAGCTGAGTACAATCTTTTTAATCTGGCAAGATTAATTTTCTCCCCACGTGTGCCAGGGTGTGTGGTGATGCTGCACACTTGCACATTGCGTGTAATAGAATATGGGTGTTTGCCAGTTAGATCACATTGTGTGAGGACAAAGAAATAACAGGTAAATAAAGTGATTTTTAGATCTAGAGCCAGATGCGATTAAAACATCTATGTTATTATTAAAAATTGTAAATAACGTGGTTTTGGTTTATGTGTTCTACCTACGTTCTCCTATTGTATTACTGTGTATGAAGCTGGCTATAGAGTGATGGGAATCTACTTTCTCTGGCTGTTCCCCTTAAGATGAAAACAATATGGAAAAACTGTTAGATTTATGATAGAATGTGTTTTGGCTTATTTAATAAAAAGATTTGTCAGCAGAAGCAAGGGGTTTGCTTAAGTAATAGTCTAAAAAATTGGTATCTCTTTATGGTTACCTGTTAGACATGGAAGACCCCTCTGAGAAATTTTAAATGCCATTTTTTGAGAAACAACTGCTAAGTCAAATCGACAGATAATTTAAATCTTGCATTGCATTTTTGTAACTTAGGCATGTGTCACTGGGAAGAATGGTTGGAGGGACTTTACAAGGAAACCTAAACACCAGCTCTTTTAACATGTGTTTTCATTTGATTTTCAGGACCTAGAGTATTGCCTAGATCCTAAGACAAAAGAACTCCCACCCTTGCGAAACCCTGATATACTTGTTGGTGAAAATGACCTCACGGCGCTCAGTTATCTCCATGAACCTGCAGTTTTGCACAACCTCAAAGTTCGATTTATAGACTCTAAACTAATCTATACCTATTGTGGCAAGTACTGTCTTTTCATACCATAATCTTTTCAGAGAATGCCCTAGACAGGAAAAGGAAAGTTGATTATTGATATGTCTGCCTTAACTTAAAGTCATTTAATGATAGGTATGTTGGGCTATTCTTTTGAAAATTCCTGTGTTTCTGGTCGTTAAGGGCATCAAGTAGACTTGAAAGTATTAAGGTTCAGAGAAAATTGACTTCACCGTGTGTTCCTCTAGCTTCCCAATGGACTCTTTCTAAAATATTTATTCAGCAATTTCAGTTTGTCAGTGGGATTTCTGGTTGGTTGGTGTTCCCCTTGGGCTTGGGTAGATAGGCATGGGCTGGAGGATGGCTTCACACAGTGTGAGTGCAGCATGCTAGCCTGATGTTTGATGGTCTTACTGCCTAGCTATGACTGCCTACCTCTGCATTTTGCTCCTCAGTCTCTGTATACCATATATGTCAGTTTATTTTCTTCTTCGTGTTTTCCAGTCAGTACAACTGTAGTCAATGCTTGTCCGATCACAGTTAGGGGCAATCTTGGTTTTAAAAATAACACTTAACTCACAGCAGAGATTACCCGAAGGTGTAATTGTCTGTGGTATTTTCAGATTACCAGAATGGGGTGAAGTTACTTTAATGATCACCTCATCATAAGTGCAAAATTGCGTGTGAGTGGTCTGTTTTAAAGAAACACTGTGAGATAGCTTAGGCTTAAAATTTAGTTGTCGTGTTTCTGGGCTTTTTTCTCTGTGTGCATGTGTTTCTTTCAAATTTCAGTGTTTAGTCAAAATACATTGCTAACTTTTAATATAACATTTCAAAACATTGTAAATTTTTACAAGATTTCTCTAGTTTATCTCTACTTTGGACTTTGTGCTGGTGCCTAAGAAGCAGTTTTAGTCATTAGTGGATTTTTTACATTTTAAGCTGAGTAAAACCAAACATTAATATGATGACATGACTGATAGAAAGCAGATTTCAAAAACTTTCTTCTTGTAATTGTGTGATTAAGGCAAAGGCACATTTTTCCAGTACAGGAATTTGCATATCTATTTTAGGCCACTTTATGCCAGCAGAAAACATACTTCATTATTTCTTTTTCAATACACAATTTAACTTTGTCTTTAATCACACTTTAGTAGAACAGTCAAAGTTCTTGGTATTGCAAGCCAGAGTATACTGAGCCTTCTTGAGGTTATCATAGATTACTAGACCTGCTGTTTATAATTTCGCTGTCCTTTTTGCTGGTTTTGCAAACTGTAGAGTGAGGAAGTCATGTTGCAAGGGAACGCTTGAGAGATAGCAGCTAATCATGGCTGCAAGTAGCAGAAGTTTGTGTTTTGCAGCTGAAGGCCTTCTCCTGTCCTGATCTGCATATGAAATGTGCCAAGGGTCAGATTTTCTCTCTTGTGGTCACTTTTACAGCTCCACCCATGCTTATGGGTATGGAGAGCTAAGGCAACCAGCGCGTTGTGTTGTGATGGGCAGGCTGCGGGCATTAATGTCCTGCCACATTTGGTTCACTCCAGCTGTTCCTAATCTGATGGATGCTCACCAGTGTGCATCTCCTCCCAGTCCTGCTCTCAGAAGTGTCCAGACCAGAGGGAACCGAATCAGATGGTGCCACCCTCTGCTGCAGCCAGTCTTCATTTCTGTAAGAGTGGGAGAGGACTCGTACCCACGCCTCATCCCACCATGCACTCAGACCTTGACTAGAGGCACAGAATAATTTAGGTTGGAAGATACCTCTGGAAGTCTTCAGTGAAGCTCCCTACTTAAAAAAAGGTTTGACCAGATCAGGTTGTGCATGGCTTGGACCGGTCAAAGTACCTGAGTATTTGACTATATCCAATGATGGAGGTACCACAGCCTCACCGGGCGACCCCTGCTAAGGGTGCATGTTCTGGTCCCAGCACTGGGAAACCATCTCAGTTTCCCCGGTTTAGACATTGTGTTTCTTTCCCTGGTGCTCCCATGGCAAAGCCGAAGATGGGGGAATATTTTGTGAAAGGGCTTTTGTGTAACTGGAGACTCAAGGCCTGATCTTGTAAGAGGTTTTCAGTCCAGGTGGTCCTGTGCCTACTGCTACCACCATGCTTCTCCCATAATCCAGCCTGCCTGATTTGTGGTTCAGCTGCTTGCTCATGTGTTGTATTTGGCATCATTTAAGAGGCTTTCGAAAGGAATGTGCTGTCTTCTAGTTTTGTTTTGCTGTGGTTTTGTGTTGTTTTCTCTAGTGCAGCTTTAGTTGTGGGTTTGCCTAGTTTTATTGTTTCTCATAGGACTGGAAGGCTTTTAGCTCTCCATGGACAGGTCTGCCAAATGGCCTGGTATGGTGGGAATTGGTCGGCTGTTTTGCTTCCAAACAGGACTCCAGTGATGAGTTCCGGGAGCTGCATGTGGATTTATTACAAATACGTGGATCCAGTATTGTAGGGTTCCTGGTGGCCAAAGTGTGGGTGAAGGAGGTTTAATGCTCCCTGGTGACCTGAGGAATGCAGTATGCTGTGGATTTATTAGCTTGGAATGTAGGCATATGTATGTTGTGTTATAACTAAAGAAGATAAATTTGAGATGTCAGCCTTTAAAAACCTAATCCTTTGGCCATGGCCATTCACCTTTCAAACTGCCCTATCAGTTCCCATCCTGACTACAAGTTATTTCCCTTCTGCAAAGATTATTGCCTTAGAGCTCTGCCTGTGGGAGGAACTGTATTTGCCTCCTTAATCTGACTCACACATTAGCTAGGTTAGTTTAAATACCCCATGAACGTGGTGTGAGCTAACCCAGCTCATTTATCCCGAAGGAGATTAAATAAAACCACTTTCATCCGCCAAGGGAATTATGGTAACATTTTTCTTGACTAGCAGAACTAGAACTGGGATGGATGGATGGATGGATGGATGGATGGATGGATGGATGGATGGA